>CM060688.1:180875719-180954416 GCA_030686995.1 Artemisia argyi | reverse complement strand
ACTGCAACATAGTTGATGCACTAAACTATTAACTATGATGCAGTAACTTATAATAAAGATGCACCAAAACTTAAAAAAGAATCGTATTTTAATTGTGATGCAGTTACATACATATATGATGCAGAAAACTTATGATAATTCAGTTTCTTTATAACCATGATGCAATAAATTATAACCATGATGCAGTAACATTAAAACCATGAATGCAGTAACCGTGATGCAGTAAAATCATAAATGTGATGCAGTAAACGTGATGCTGGAACTTTATAACCGTGATGCAGTAAATTTATAACAGTGATGCAGTAAAATTTTTTGGCGGGAAAAATTTTTTTTGCCCAATTTTTTTTTTTGGCGGGATTTTTTTTTTTTTTTTTGGCGGGGGGGGGGGGGGGGGGGGGGGGTGGGGGGGGGGTGACACGTGTCATATGATGTGGCAAGGGGGTGACACATGTCACTCCCACAATCCTTCCTACACTTTTTATTATAAGGCCCTTTTTAGAATAACCCCACCCTATATATATATATATATATATATATATATATATATATATATTGTTGATACAAAAGTTGGGCGTTCCTCGTTTGGGCTCCTGCTCTCGTACCAATTAGCTCTTAATGCTTGAAACCTGCGCACTAAGAAAATAAACAAACACCGTTAGGCTTATCGTGGGATTGTCTCCCACGATTATCCTCCGGTGTGAGAGTAAGTAATCGGTTTTAGGTTTAGCGTAAAGAGGTTAGGGTTTGTGAATCGTACCTTTAATGAGAATTATGTCATTCTTTATATAGGCGCAGAATCCTTGTAGGTTTCGTGCTCCTTACGTTTCACACGCATGGTGCTTATCCGGTCCAAGGATCTTTATCTGTAAGTAGGAGATCCTTATCTAGACCATAAATAGTTTGGTTGGGCTTGGATCTTACGTGAGCCCAATCCTTTTGATAATGCGGCCCAAGTCATTGTTATAACAGTCCACTCATGGTGGGTTTGGGCCCTTAGTTGATATTTATCATTTGGGCTCGTGGCCCAAATATAGACTATACGTCATCATGTCCCCCCCAGTCTAGTGTACGCGGCTTGCTAGCCGCGGATGCTAGACTACTTTAAGCAACGGTAAGTGTGGCGGGAAAAATTACCGCCCAATATTATGGACAATGTATCTAGTCTCAAATATCTTCAAAAATACCTAGGGAAACGGGGGAGAGTGTCCACGTGTTTATCGGGATATGGGAAAAAGTGCATGTACCCGATCATCTTCTAGCCACACGATTGTGATAGTGGGTTCCACGTGGACAACATGCTAGGGTTTTGGTAACCCTATATAAGTCATCGCCTCCCATTTACATACATCCTCACAGTAAAAACCTATTTCCGCCATTTTCAGAATTCCAAGCTTCGTTTTTAGAGATCAACTGTTTGATTAGGTAACCGCGAATACGTGCTTTAGCCAATATTATCACTCTCTATAAATGGTTCGTCAATTACACGAGTTTCCATCTGAAATGGACGAGGATGGAGCTGCGTCAGTTCTCCTCTGATTATTTCATCCCTCTTGACGTGCATCCAGTTGTACCGGAGGCCGACGCGTGCATCGCGGATTTCCCTGAGGGAAAAATAGGGTTATATACGCGTTTCTTCGAGTATGCGAACCAGCGCGTACCCATATCCTTATTCCTGAGCAATTTGCTCAACTACTACCGCCTTCACATTTCCCAGCTGCACTGTATAGGTGCGGCGAAAGTGTCAAATTTTGAAATAAACTGTCGGTTGCTTGCGGTCAACCCTACTATTAACCTATTCCGTGCGTTTTACCGCACAACGTGGTCGCATGGATGGGTTTTCTTTTGCAAAGCGCGGTGGGCGCCTTCAGTGTTATACGGAGAAGGTGGATTCCCTGAGGGATTGGAGGGAAAAAATTTTCTGGGTAGATGATATAGTATTTCCCTCGCCGTTTGAGTTTTATACTCAATTGACGCTGCCAAGGGATGAGCGCCCTTTGCCCGGTTCATATAGCGCGGAGGATGCGGATACGATTGATGCCAACCGCATCCCCATTAACCCCTACCCCGAGGAGTTTTTGGTTCACATGAGGCTGAGTCGGAACTATTTCCATGGTTCTGACGAGGTTCCAACCTTCATTGATGAGAGCGGCCGGGGTGGGTGCTTGTCCCTTTTATTTGTTCGCTTCAATAATGTAAGTGTTCCTGTATATGTAGTTTCAATAACTAAACTGTTTTTGTTATTTGCTCTTGTGTTGCGCAGAGATGGATTTGTTCGCCGTGGTGAAGCTTGAGAAGCCAAAGCAGGTGACGGTGGGTGTGCATCCTCTGAGGGATAATGAGGAACCAATTCTGGAGGCTACTGCGGGACACATAACTGTGTTGGCGCAAGCTGGTCCTGAGGATTCACCTCCCGTTGTTGCGCTTGTGACGCCAGTGCAGAGCGTACCTCCTACTGGGGAGCCGTCTCACGTGGTGGAGGAGTTGCATACTGAGTCCTCCGACAGCGTGGAGGTTCTGGAGCCGGAGATTGGAGCGCAGGGTGTAAAGCGCAAGGGAGAGGCTGATGGCGCTGGCACTTCCAAGAGGAGGCGCCATCTCATCACGAATGAAGAGTCATCCGCAGAAGATGACACATCCGCTACTGGCGCGGATAAGGAGATTGCAAAGGCTTCTCCCCTTCTGTAAGTGATATCCATGTTTTTTTTTTTTTTTTTTTTTTTTTTATTATTATTATTATTATTATTATTATTATTATTATTATTATTATTATTATTATTATTATTATTATTATTATTATTATTATTATTATTACTTGTCGTAATATGCTCTGACCTTCTTCTTATGCTTTTTGTAGTGACCATGCTACAGAGGGTGATGCGGGATTTGTGGAAAGCGTGGTCTCCCCTCAGGATGCAAACGTGGAGGAGACAACAAAAGTGGCTGGGGAGGTGTCTGCGCAGCAATTGATGGAGGAGCTAGCTGCTGCTACTGAGCGTCAGACTGAGCTGGTCGCTCAGTTGAAGACGCGGTATGTTGGGGAGAGCAGCAGCCTCGCACAGAAGGACGAGGAGATTGCCCTACTCCGTGCGCAGTTAGCTGATGCGCAAGCGGAGTTAGAGTCCGTCAAGGCGCATGCTGAGAAGGTGACTGATGAGAAGTTGACCATGATGGCTGATCTGCAACATGCGCGCGGGGAGCTGCATCAGTTCAGGTCGAACCTTACTTGGGGGGGTAAGGTATCTGGAGGAGAAAAAGGCTGAGCACTTCGGTCATATTGATGAATTTCGCGCTCGCATGGAGAAAGCGCTGAAGGAGCAGGAGGACAAGCTGCGCAGCCTGTGTATAGAATACGATGAGGAGTTATATCCTCATCTTATGTCTACAATCGTTGAGCGCAGGTATGTTTTGTATATTCTGCAATGTTGTCTTACTATGTGTATTAATGTTCCTCTTTGCTTCTAATTCATCCTTTGTTTGCTTGTGTAGGTGGTTGATCAGTCATGGTTTGCGCCTGGCTGTGATGGGCACTTTAGAGTCCCCGGAGGTGTTAGAGACCTTTGGGAAGGTTGTTGAGTGCGCCGTGGAGCGTGGTAGGGCGCAAGCTATGGAGGAGCTCCATGAGGCGAAGATGTTGACCGTGGCACGTGCTGAGGTTCCCGGCTATAAGGCTACCGCTTATGACGAGCTAGTGAAGGCTATGGAAGGGATGAAGCTGCTTGAGCTTCCACATATTGCGCGGCTGGAGCGCGACCAGGATTACCCCATAAAGTTGATTAAGGAGGGGTTAACCCTGGGGAGGCACATCTTAGAGGATGCGGAGGCTCAGCCAGACTTTTTTCTAAAGCCTGACGAGTTGCAGCTGCAGGTTCTAGTCTTCGCGCAGCCGCGTGATATATTGAACCCCTTCGTTCTTGAGAAGGAGGTTCCCTTGAAAGAAGTCTTGGAACTTCATGCGGAGAGGGAGGCCAAGAAAAAAGGTGTTAAGGGAAAGGCCATCCTATGTGGTGTAGGCGCTGCGCATATCCCCAGATCAGATGGAGTTGCGGTCAGCGTAGCGACCGTAGCGCCTAAGGATGCGTTACTTTTGAGGAAGCTCCAAGAGGCTGGAAGCTCCGCTGCCCCAGAACATAGTCCTGAGCACCGTCATAGTGTGTAGATATAGGCCTTTTGTAACTTGTAAATGTATAGCATTGTATAAATAACAAATTGTATCTTTTGTTTGTGTGTTTATGGTATCCGTTCTTAAATTGTTATCCTTTGTGTAAAAAGATCAATTAAGATACTCGTTGGGACCCATACTTAAATTAAGTGCGTGACTTAAAGACAAATCATAAGTATGAAAAATAGACTTGCATTATTTTGCAGAGACTTATTAAATGACCAAGAGTCTTGGCTCATAATTTGCTAAGCCTGTACGGTGTACGTGACATTGCACATCCTTCGTGGGACGCGCATGGAAAACTTACTTCAACGTCTTGAAGGTAAGGCGCTTAGCAAGGATGCATGATCCAATGTTGATGGGTTTGCAACCCTCTTACTCAACGAGTTAGTTAGTAGGTTTAGTCATCCTTTCTGCCATCGTGGGTCTTAATAAGTGCATGCACGCCATGTAGGCAAAAGATAAAATAACAATATTGAAACGTAATCAATATGTACGCAATAAAGTAAAGTGTGTTATGGAGTTAGCTAGAAACCACAACGTTTTATTAATACTTGCAAGTTTTAAAAAGACAATTCCTAAGAAAGAAAAGAAAATTCAAAGACAAACATTTATTAGGCACGTACTAAAGTGTGAAGTTGTCTGTTTGTGGGCCGTAGCCTTTCCTAAAGATAGCATCTTTTGAGATTGCAGATATTCCAAGTGCGCGCTAGCTCGTGACCTTCCATATCGCGCAACTTGTATGCACCATTACCTAGTGCATCCGTGACCTCATAGGGTCCTTCCCATTTGGGTCCAAGCTTGTTTGTGTCTTCTGCGTGGCTTGCATCATTAGCGCGGTATACAAAGTCTCCTGGCCTGAAAGAAGTGTGTTTGATCTTTGAATCATAATACTTCTTCATCTTTGTTTTAGCCTTTGCTTCGCGTTCACGCCTTTCTTCCAGCAAGTCCAAGTCTATGCGCCGCTCCTCGTCATTTGTTGTGACGTTTATCTCCGCTGTACGTATAGTTGGCATTCCAATTTCGGCTGGTATGACAGCTTCTGTTCCATAGACAAGAGAAAATGGTGTGTCTCCGGGTACTGGTTTTGATTGTAGTGCGGTGCGCCCATAGAACATGTGACAATTCGTCCACCCATTTTCCTTTATGTCTGTCAAGGCGTGCTTTTATCCCTTCGCCTAAACTGTGATTCGCGCGTTCAACCAAGCCATTGGTTTGTGGGTGTTTTACTGAAGCAAAGTGTTGTGTAATGTTCAATTGCGCGCACCAATCTTTGAATGGGTTATCGCAGAATTGTTTTCCATTATCTGAGATAATTTCCCCAGGCAGCCCGAAGCGATACACAATATTGTCCCATACGAAGCGTTTTACATGGTTGCCAGTGATGCTCACCACTGCTTTTGCCTCAATCCACTTTGTAAAGTAGTTTATGGCTACGATGAGGACTTTTAGCCCTCCCGCTGCAACTGGGAAAGGGCCTGCGATGTCAATGCCCCATTTATAGAATGACCATGGTGAGGTAATGGGGGTTAACTCTTGTTGTGGTTGGCGCGGAATTGGCCTGTGGACTTGGCAATTACTGTATTTATTTATCATATCGCGCGCGTCACGGTGCATAGTAGGCCAATAATATCCTGATCGCAGGGCGCGTGCCACAACGGACCGTGGTTCTGAGTGCATGCAACATGATCCAGCGTGGATTTCGCGGAGCACATAATCTGCTTGAAGAGGTCCAACACATCGAAGCCAAGGTTGTAGGAATGAACGTCGATATAGGATGCCATCTCGTAGTTCAAATCTCTGCGCTGTGCGCCGCACCCTGCGAGCGTCCTTCTGATCTTGTGGTAAGATTCCTTTGCTTATGAATTCAATGATAGGTGTCATCCACGTGGGATCCTGTTCCTCTATCACCATGGATACTTCCATCTCCAGGATCGATTTATTTTTTAGAGTTTCTACCAATACCTGTTTTGATAGGTGCGCGAAGCTTGTAGATGCGATCTTGCTAAGCGCGTCCGCTTTCCTGTTGTCCCATCTAGGTACTTGTTTGATTGTGAGCCTATCAAAGTTCTGAATTAAGGACTTGGTTTTTTCAAGGTATTGGGTTATGTGTTCATCCTTGGCTTCATATTCACCTAGCACATGGTTAGCTACTAGCCTGGAATCCACATTTGCCTCTAGGTTGCGTACACCCATTTGAATTGCAATACGTAGTCCAACGAGTAGGGCTTCGTACTCTGCCTCATTGTTTGTGGCTGTGAATTCGAAGCACAGTGCGTAGGTGAATTCTATTCCTTCTGGATTTGTAAGGATAAGGCCTGCGCCTGATCCATCCACGCATGAGGATCCATCTGTGAATAGAACCCATGGTTCTTGTAACCCTGCCTTGCCTGTTGAAGGTGGGGTATCGGTATCTGGCTTTTCAACAATAAAGTCAGCTAGTATCTGCCCTTTGATTGCAGTGCGTGGTCTATACGAGATGTTGTACTCACTCAACAACACACTCCACTTTTGTAGCCGTCCTGATGCGTCAGGTTTAGAGATAACTTGTTTGATGGGCTGGTCTGTGATCACAGCTATTGTGTGCGCCTGAAAGTATCTGCGCAGTCTTTTAGCTGCGAATACTAGGGCTAAGACCAGCTTTTCCATGGCGCTGTAGTTAGTCTCTGTTTTCTTTAGTGCCTTGCTTACGAAGTATATGGATGTTTGGACGGAGTTCCTATCTGTCAGTAGTACTGCGCTAACTGCTCCATGGGTTGCAGATAAGTACATTATCAACTCTTCCCCTGGTCGCGGTGCGACAAGTTTGGGAAGTGATGCAAGATGCTGCTTTAGTTGTTGGAAGGCTTCCTCTGCCTCCTCAGTCCAACGAAAGTTTCCCTTTTTTGTGCACTTCGTGAGTGTTTTGAAGAGAGGAAGTGATTTGTCTGCTGACTTGGATAAAAAACAGTTTAGCCCAGCTAGCTTTTCGTTTAATGACTGGACTTCTTTCAATGTGCGCGGTGAGGGAAGATCGATGACAGCTTTTGTCTTCTCTGGGAAAGGTTTGATGCTATCAGGTTCTATTAAATACCCAAGGAACATGCCTTCTGTCGCGCCAAAGGTGCACTTCTTGGGGTTTAACTTCATGTTTATTTTTCCTAATGTTTTGAACGTCTCCTCAATGTCGCGCACCAATTCTTCCTCTGTGTGGCTCTTGATGACAAGGTCAACAACGTAGACTTCCAAGTTGCGACCTACTTGTTTTTCAAAAGCCATGTCCACCAATCGCTGGTATGTTGCGCCTGCGTTCTTTAGACCAAAGCGCATTTTTGTATAGCAAAAGACCCCTTGACTCGTGTGAAAGGCTGTTTTCTCTTCATCTTCTTCAGCCATCTAAATTTGGTGGTATCCTTTGTACGCATCTAGGGAGCACTTAAAGGGATATCCACAGAGGGATTCTACCTTCCAGTCTATCTCTGGCAGTGGGTAGCAGTCCTGTGGACATGCTTTATTGAGGTCAGTGAAGTCCACGCACATCCTCCAACTGCCATCACTCTTCTTTACCATTACTGGATTGGAAAGCCAGTCGTGATAGTAGACTTCGCGCATAATACCTGCGTCTACGAGTTTATTTACTTCCTCCAGGATGGCTTTTGCGCGATTTGGAGCCTGGCAGCGCTTCTTCTGTCGTACTGGGGGATATCCTTGTCGGATTTGTAGCTTGTGCTCTGTAATAGAGCGTGGCACTCCGGTCATGTGCTTCGGTTCCCACGCAAAGATGCTTAGGTTCTTTTGCAAGAGTGCGCACACAGCTGCTTTACCTTTGTCAGATAAAGATCCTCCAATCAATATTTTTTGATCTGGGTATTCAGGATGAATGACGACCTTGAAGTTTGGTACTTTTGCTGCGCGCTGTTCTGGAATATGCTCCTCCTCACTAGTCGACGCGTTACATTCCTTAAGCGGCACCCTGGTATTGTAGAGGGTGACAATCCCTCCTTCTACTGGAAATTTGAGCATCCCATGTGCTGTGGATGGTACAGCGCACATGGATGACATTCCTGGTCTCCCAATGATACCGTTGTATGGTGACGGAGACTTGATTATCATGAAGTTTATCCATGTTGCTGTAGAGTGTTGTTCATCGCCCACCACTACAAGTAATCGTAGTTGCCCCATATGTCACAACCCACAATTTCAGGTCATTTTTCCAAACTTTGCCATTCTACTATTCACAAATTACTATTCATCGATCACTATTCATCGTTTTACTATTCATCATTTTTGAGGTCAATTTGACATTCTGAGACACCTTCAGAAAATTTACTATTCACTTGACACTATTCATTTCCGAGAGGAAACCACTATTCACGTGCATTACTCATGTCATCGTAAATTTAGTTTACGAGTGTTCAAATTCGCGTAACCGTATTGGTTCAGGAGCGAATTCATGCATTATTATCAGGGACATTTCATACGGACTAGAAATAGTCTGCATATTATTATTAGGGCACTTGCATACTATTCCACTCGTAGGATATTCAAATTATATTTTTAATATAATTAACGAATTACGTACGTTTATTTTAAATAAACACTAATACGCGAACTATAAATGTGACTAACACGTCCAACACTCCCGACTATGATCCCAATATATTTTTATATTCATTTTTATAATATAAAAATTATAATATTAATTTACCCGGTATTTTGGATATTTATTTTTATTATTAACTTAAGTTTACTAAAACTTCGACGGTTTTCGTGGAAATTAAACTATAATTATCTAAACACCCAATAATTTTATCCAACCTATTTTTATAATTTTTATAACTTTATTATGACCCGGTTAACTCCGTTAAAATTTAATTTTAGTTAACCCGGTACCCGGTACAATTTTAAAACTACCAAATACACACAATAATACATTTAATCACAAAATCTTACATTCATCCCCCCCCCCCCCCCCCCTTGACTTTGCCGCCCCCCCCCTAGCCACTTTTCTTACAAAAACTACTCATACACTTCTTCCTCATTAATATTTCATACTAACTCTATTTTATAATATAATAATTAATACCAATAATACATAATACTATACTTATCATTTTTTCACCTCATTTCTTTCACTCATCAAAAATCATATTCTCTCTTTTTCTTCACTCATACCCACGGCCACAAGGAGCAAGGAGGAAAGAACCAAAATTTTTCAAAGATCAAAGTGTTAATCTTGTGTTTATAGTATCCTTGTTAGAGTTTTGAAATAAAAAAACTCAAGGATTATTAGGTTTTAATCATCTTAACTCCACTAATCTTACAAGTAAGTTTACCAAACTCATTTCATAATTTTTACAAAGTTCTTACTATATTTATACATGTTTCTTGCAAGATCTCATACATGCATTAACTTATACCACTTTATTTTTGTAACTTTTGATCATACAAGCCCTAGAAGAAATTTTTGATTAGATCCTTGTTAGATCTACTTGGTTTTGGTGATTAGGAACCCATGACACCCTAAGAAGGTGTATGGTAGGATTAGATTAGTTTTGTGGTGTTTGAAAGAGGTTTGATGGATGATGAAACTAGTTTGGAGACTTGGAAATGGTTTTTGAAACTTTTGAAATACCTACTGTCCCTATTTTAAATTCGTGGGAAAATCAGTGGGTGATGGTTTATTTTTGACCAAAGATTTAGAAAATACATTCAAAAATGAAACTTTAGGCGAAAGAACGGATTAAAACGAGTTTATAACGAAGGAGTTATGATTTTTGCAAAATTAACGACGAAAACTATTTCTTAGAAAACTGCTTGCTGATTGGCAGAATACGACGGGTATTTTGAGGCATTAAACGTAACCTAAAAGAGCCGAGTTGTCAAAAATATACTAGTATATACAAAGACGAATCCGTGGACATAAAGAACAAGGAAAACGAGCCTAAAACGACCGAGTTATACCCGTTTTAACGTTGTCAAAACTATATATATATATATATATATATGAACACAAATAAAAATAATAACGTACGTACTAAACGGTATATTTTCTAGAAAATATTACTAAGGACTATTTTCTTATCAAACGAATACGTACGACTCGAGGGAATACTTATACGACTTAACGACGTATTTCAAGGTTTTCAATACAAGGAATTTAACGCTAACACTTTCTAACGAGTTAATATGACAAGTTATATACTCCTATATAAGGACTTATTTTCCTAAGTATGGAACCTATTTTACTACGACGATAACTAGTATTTTCAAATTACGAGTGGTATGAGTATCATGTGCATGTGCATTCATTTCATTACGGCTTGATCTAAATTAGATCATGATTATTCATTTAGGTTGCGGCTAGTACTCGCACCTCATTGTCCCGACTACTTTTACCTCATTGCACCATCTTTGTACCATCACTTCGAGGTGAGTTCTCATAGCCCCGTTTTAATTCTATATTTTGATTTCAAATCCCACGGGGGAGACTACATTGCACTACTTATTTTTGTGTACATGCCTAAGTATAAAATTCATACATTGCTTAAGTTGCCTAATTACCACGTCTTGACAAGTCCCCTTATTATATCATGGACCGTTAATTTCTAGTACTAAGCGAGAGTGAGTGGATAGATCTATCGAGGGTGACGCCTCCATTCGTGTTTGGGTTGCTCCAAATGGGACGAATGCATTTCATGTCTTTATTATTAGAGTGCCTGGTAAACACTCATTGGGGCCAAGTAACGTCTAGCTTCGGGGTCATGAGCTTAAGAGCCAATGTATATACTTTCCGGACATCCTATTTCTTGGCATTACTTATGGCATTTGTACACTAGATTTTACTTATAAACCTATGATTATTCACCAACTTTATGTTGACCGTTTTTCGCAATGTATTTCTCAGGTAACTAAGGCATTTCTCATGGCATTGCATGGAGTCACTTTGTGTATCAAGGATGACGCGTCTCTTTTGGATTTCGTGCACTTTGAACTATCGTTTGATTGTACTAAACTTGTTTCCTTAAACCTTTTCTAACTTTGGGACCTATGTTTTATAACTTTGAATATTTTGAATGAATCAAATGATGTATTTTATAAACGACACTTTAGGTCGTTCAATATTTCCTTGCTTGTGTGCTATGATCCGTTACACCCTCAGGTATTCCATTCCGCTGCCATTCAGGTATTTTGGGGGTGTGACAGATTGGTACCAGAGCTAAGGTTATAGCGAACTAGGTTGCATCATTGACCCTAGACTATAACCACACTATCATAGCATATCATCATTTCATCATAAGTGCATATTTACTTATTTTTAGGTGATGCCATATTACGAGTTATTTATTTATTTCACCTTGATTATCACAGAGACATGTCTTCGAATCCCAACACTGTCATACTTTACACCATATCAGATTCTGATGATAAGGGCTCTGTGTCCTCTACTGCTGTTTCACCACTTGTTTCTCCTACACCTGAGTTGCCACTGTTGGCATCAGATGATGACACCGAGCCTTTCGAGGATGAGGAGACGGCTCCTACTCCCCATGTCCATCCTACTATACCTACTGACATACCATCATCTCCTACTACTACTATCCATTCAGAGCCGAGACTTATGTTTCCTATGGAGAAGACTTACCAGGTTGCTAGGAAGAGAGTTCGTATTGCTACATCTACTTATAGGAGTCTCCCTAGTCCTACTGTGCCTACACCACCATCACCAGCCTTACCCACTACTACTCCTATGCCTACCTCACTCTTGCCGCTCAGGAAGCGTGCAAGGCTTACCACTCCAGATTCACCTACCACTGAGACTGATGACTTTTCACCACCACCAGAGTACCACATAGGTGAGAGTTCTAGAGCGGCTGCGGCTAGGAGCCCTACAGCCGTCACTTTAGAGGATCAGTTGGATGCTCAGCAGGAGCAAGTTGATAGCTTGGGGTATAGAGTCGATGAGATTATTACTACTAGACTTGAGACTGTTGAGGAGCAGGTTGAGGATTTGGTTCAGGGTAGGGTTAGTATTGATGTGTCTTACCATGGACTCGAGGCACGACAGTTGAGGCACCAGGAGGAGATTGAGCTACTTAGGGATGAGTTACCTGAGATTCGAGATAGAGCTCAGGCGACACAGGAGACCCAGTGGGAGCAGGTAGACCAGTTGACATTGCTTCGAGAGAGGGTAGTTGTTTTGGAGCGTAGGGATGCTTCTTCTCAGTTACGACTTGAGCATCTTGAGGAGATCGTGGTGGCGATGGATCGTGAGATTCGCCGCTTGAGGGGAGAGCCTGGACCATCTAGAGCACCGAGAGGAGCCTAGACGTAGACTGGTATTATATTAGCTTGTATTATTTTCCTAGTCCCGGGATGTGGGACATAGTTCAAGAACTTGTAGTCTTTTGATTGTTGTACAAACAAATATTATCAAGTGCGACTCTACTATGTGGAAATGTTGTGCTATATATTATATCGGTCCATGTAGGCCGAAATTTTCATGTATTATATTCATGTGTTGTGATTATATTTATGATGTTTCGTGGTTGCTCTTTATTATTGTCGCATTTATACAGATTGTGGTTGTATTCGTACATGTTGTGGTTGTATCGACACAGGTTGTGGATGTATATATACGTGACGTGGTTGTTGTGGGTGTATATCTTTGGTTCGATGACTATTTCTATTATGATTTTTCTCATGGTTATTTCCATTGTGATTTATCAGAAGTATGGCACCAAGGAAGAGTAAGACTGCACCAGAAACGTCCGCTATGACTCAAGCTGCTATCCGCAAGTTGGTCAGGGATAGTATTGCAGAAGCTCTGGAGGTTGAGAGAGCTGAGGTTGCTGCAAGGGCTGCTGAGGTTGCTTCTAATACAGAGGTCGTTGAACCACCCACTGCTAGGCGTGAATGTACATGGAAAGATTTCAAGATTAGTGATCCTATCAAATTTAAGGGCACTGAAGGAGCGGTTGCTTTAATCCGCTGGTTTGAAAAGACTGAGAACGTATTTCTCATGTGTGAATGCCCGGACGTTAGTAAAGTAAAATTTGCTACAGGTATGCTTCTTGATGAAGCTATGTCTTGGTGGAATTCATATGCTCAGCCCATTGGTTTGGAAAATGCTCACAAACTCACTTGGGATCAATTCAAGAAATTGATGACAAAGAAGTTTTGCCCTCGAACTGAGGTGCAAAAGATGGAAACGGAATTTTATGAGCTGGTAACTAAAGGCGATGATATTGAGACTTACATCAGGAAGTTTCAAGAGTTGGCTGTACTGTGTCCAACTATGGTTCCCGATGATGAGAAAAAGATGGAAAACTTCATTGGTGGATTGCCTGAAAGTATTCGAGGAGAGGTGATTTCTTTTGATCCTCAATCAATGGAAGAGGCTATTCGTATAACTCAGAAACTCATGGTCCAAGTGGTCAAAGGGAAAGCTGCTGTCAACAACAATAACCGTTCAAACAACACCAACTACAACAACACTCGAAACAACAACAACAACTATAACAACAATCGGAACCGCAACTATCCCAATAACCGAAACAACAATCCAAATAACAACAACAACAACAAGAGAAGGTTTGACTACAACCAAGGTGGAAACGCTGTTCAGCCGCCACCTAAGAGGCAAGAAGTGGCAAAGGCCTATGCTGCAGGACCGACTGAAAGGAAAGGTTACACTGGTAACCTACCTAAGTGCGAAAGGTGTCAGAAGCATCATAACCCAGGTCGTTGTCCAGATATTTGTGGCAATTGCAAGAAGGTTGGGCACCACATCAAAGATTGTAGACTTCCAATCGTGGGTGACAATCAGAAACCACCGGTAACGTGTTTTGGCTGTGGAGAACTTGGACACTTTAGGAATGAGTGCCCGAAGAAGAAGAATCAAGGAACAGGAAACCAAAATGGAATGGCTCGAGGAAGAGCTTATGTCATGGGAGGTGACGATATCAAAGAAGACCCGAATGTTGTTGCGGGTACGTTCCTCGTTAATAATCGTTATGCATCCATTTTATTTGATTCAGGAGCGGATAGAAGTTTTGTTTCTATTGCATTTGCACCTTTACTTAACATAGAACCAACCCCATTAGACATTTCCTATATCGTTGAATTAGCCGATGGGTCTTTAGTTAACACCAACACCATTGTTCGTGGTTGCACCATAAATTTCCTAAACCATCCATTCAATATAGACCTTATGCCCGTAGAACTTGGAAGTTTCGATGTTGTTATCGGCATGGATTGGTTATCTCGGCATCGAGCGAGAATTATTTGTGATGAGAAAGTTGTTCACCTTCCTTATAACGGTGAAACTTTGGTTGTTCGTGGAGAGCGAAGTGGAACTAGACTCAGTATTATATCGTGCATTAAAACCGAGAAGTACATAAAGAAGGGTTGTTATGCATTCTTGGCTCACATCACGGAGAAGAAGTCGGATGAGAAACGACTTGAAGATGTGCCAATTGTTAAGGAATTTCAAGAAGTTTTTCCGGAAGAATTGCCAGGACTTCCACCTACACGACAAGTTGAGTTTCAGATTGAATTAGTGCCAGGAGCTGCACCAATTGCACGAGCACCGTATAGACTTGCACCTTCGGAAATGCAAGAATTGTCGAATCAACTGCAAGAACTTTTGGACAAAGGATTCATTAGACCGAGTTCCTCGCCTTGGGGAGCGCCGGTTTTGTTTGTGAAGAAGAAGGACGGAACTTTCAGAATGTGCATCGACTATCGTGAGCTGAACAAGTTAACGGTTAAGAACCGTTATCCACTCCCCAGAATTGACGACTTGTTCGATCAGTTACAAGGTTCTAGATTTTATTCCAAGATTGATTTAAGATCCGGTTACCATCAACTTAAAGTTCGGGAAGAGGATATCCCGAAGACGGCATTTAGAACACGCTATGGTCATTACGAATTTCAAGTGATGCCTTTTGGATTAACCAACGCACCTGCGGTATTTATGGATCTCATGAATAGGGTGTGCAAACCGTATCTTGATAAGTTTGTGATCGTATTCATTGACGATATCTTGATTTATTCCAAGAGTAAGGAAGATCACGAAGAACACCTCAGAACAATCCTGGAACTACTCAAGAGGGAGAAATTGTATGCCAAATTTTCTAAGTGTGATTTTTGGATACGAAGAGTTCAATTTCTTGGCCATGTTATTGATAGCCAAGGTTTACAAGTCGACCCGGCAAAGATCGAGGCAGTTAAGGATTAGGCTACGCCCAAGTCTCCTACGGAAATTCGTCAATTCCTAGGACTTGCCGGATATTACAGAAGGTTTATTGAAGGGTTTTCTAAGATAGCAAAGCCGTTGACGAAGCTGACACAAAAGAATGAAAAGTACGAGTGGGGAGAAAAACAAGAGTCCGCATTTCAACTATTGAAACAAAAGCTGTGTAGCGCACCGATTTTGTCACTACCGGAAGGTATTGAGAACTTTGTGGTATATTGCGATGCTTCGCATCAAGGACTTGGAGCTGTGCTAATGCAACACGAGAAGGTGATAGCTTATGCATCTAGACAGCTTAAGACACACGAGAAGAATTACACTACTCACGACTTGGAATTGGGTGCGGTAGTTTTTGCACTCAAGATTTGGAGACACTACCTTTATGGTACAAAGTGTGTAATTTTTACCGACCACAAGAGCTTACAGCATATACTCGATCAAAAGGAACTTAATATGAGACAACGTCGTTGGCTAGAGTTGTTGAGTGATTACGATTGTGAAATCCGATATCACCCAGGAAAAGCGAATGTTGTAGCAGATGCACTTAGCCGAAAAGAACGACTCAAACCTTTGAGAGTTAGGTCATTAGGAATGACTATCATTTCGCCACTGCCATCGAAAATTCTAGAAGCTCAGATTGAGGCTCTCAAAGAAGAAAACCGACCACATGAGAAGCTTTATGGTATGCCAGAAAGTGATAATGGCTTTGTAAAGAGATCAGATGGAGTGTTATGCTTCAAGGACCGAAGTTGGATACCACTCTATGGTGGAGTGCGAGAATTGATTATGCATGAATCACACAAGTCGAAGTACTCTATTCATCCAGGTTCTGATAAGATGTATCAGGATCTCAAAAAGCTTTATTGGTGGCCGAACATGAAAGCAGAAATTGCTACGTACGTCAGCAAATGTCTTACTTGTGCTAAAGTGAAAGCCGAATACCAGAAACCGTCAGGGTTACTTCAACAACCAGAGATTCCACAATGGAAGTGGGAACGTATTGCTATGGACTTTGTCACTAAACTTCCAAAGACGTCAGGAGATTTCGATGCTATTTGGGTAATCATTGATCGTCTTACCAAATCAGCTCATTTCATACCCATTAGAGAGACTTATTCAATGGAACAACTTGCCAGAATTTATGTCAAGGAAATAGTCTCAAGACACGGTGCACCAGTTTCCATCATTTCCGACAGAGATAGTCGTTTTACTTCAAATTTTTGGCGGTCATTACAAGATTCTTTTGGATCCAAATTAGACATGAGCACTGCTTACCATCCCCAGACCGATGGTCAGAGCGAGAGAACTATTCAGACACTTGAGGACATGCTTAGAGCGTGTGTGATTGACTTTGGAAATGGTTGGGCTAACCATTTGCCGTTGATCGAATTTTCCTATAACAACAGTTACCATTCGAGCATTAAGGCTGCACCATTTGAGGCACTTTATGGTCGTAAGTGTCGATCTCCAGTTTGTTGGGCCGAAGTCGGTGAAGTACAATGTACTGGCCCGGAGATGGTACAAGAAACAACAGAAAAGATAATTCAGATTCGAGAGAGACTCGAAACTGCTAGAAGTCGACAGAAAAGCTACGCAGATGTTCGACGCAAACCATTGGAATTTCAGGTCGGGGACAAAGTTATGTTGAAAGTCTCGCCTTGGAAGGGCGTGATACGATTTGGAAAACGCGGGAAATTAAACCCGAGATACATTGGACCATTCAAGATCCTGGAGAGGATTGGTCCGGTTGCTTACAAGCTTGAACTTCCGTCAGAACTTAGCAACGTACATAACACGTTTCATGTTTCGAACCTCAAGAAATGTCTTTCGGACGAGTCTGCCATTATACCATTAGAAGAAATACAACTCGATGACAAGCTTAACTTTGTGGAAGAACCAGTTGAAATAATGGATCGCGAGATCAAACAGTTGAAACAAAGTCGAATTCCGATCGTGAAGGTTCGCTGGAATTCTCGAAGAGGACCCGAGTTTACTTGGGAACGAGAAGACCAAATGCGACGCAAGTATCCACAACTTTTCACCGAGCCTAGTACCGAGACCAACACTAACTGAATTCAGGGACTGAATTCCTTTTTGGATGGGCGACTGTCACAACCCACAATTTCAGGTCATTTTTCCAAACTTTGCCATACAAATTACTATTCATCGATCACTATTCATCGTTTTACTATTCATCATTTTTGAGGTCAATTTGACATTCTGAGACACCTTCAGAAAATTTACTATTCACTTGACACTATTTATTTCCGAGAGGAAACCACTATTCACGTGCATTACTCATGTCATCGTAAATTTAGTTTACGAGTGTTCAAATTCGCGTAACCGTATTGGTTCAGGAGCGAATTCATGCATTATTATCAGGGACATTTCATACGGACTAGAAATAGTCTGCATATTATTATTAGGGCACTTGCATACTATTCCACTCGTAGGATATTCAAATTATATTTTTAATATAATTAACGAATTACGTACGTTTATTTTAAATAAACACTAATACGCGAACTATAAATGTGACTAACACGTCCAACACTCCCGACTATGATCCCAATATATTTTTATATTCATTTTTATAATATAAAAATTATAATATTAATTTACCCGGTATTTTGGATATTTATTTTTATTATTAACTTAAGTTTACTAAAACTTCGACGGTTTTCGTGGAAATTAAACTATAATTATCTAAACACCCAATAATTTTATCCAACCTATTTTTATAATTTTTATAACTTTATTATGACCCGGTTAACTCCGTTAAAATTTAATTTTAGTTAACCCGGTACCCGGTACAATTTTAAAACTACCAAATACACACAATAATACATTTAATCACAAAATCTTACATTCATCCCCCCCCCCCCCCTTGACTTTGCCGCCCCCCCCCCCCCCTAGCCACTTTTCTTACAAAAACTACTCATACACTTCTTCCTCATTAATATTTCATACTAACTCTATTTTATAATATAATAATTAATATCAATAATACATAATACTATACTTATCATTTTTTCACCTCATTTCTTTCACTCATCAAAAATCATATTCTCTCTTTTTCTTCACTCATACCCACGGCCACAAGGAGCAAGGAGGAAAGAACCAAAATTTTTCAAAGATCAAAGTGTTAATCTTGTGTTTATAGTATCCTTGTTAGAGTTTTGAAATAAAAAAACTCAAGGATTATTAGGTTTTAATCATCTTAACTCCACTAATCTTACAAGTAAGTTTACCAAACTCATTTCATAATTTTTACAAAGTTCTTACTATATTTATACATGTTTCTTGCAAGATCTCATACATGCATTAACTTATACCACTTTATTTTTGTAACTTTTGATCATACAAGCCCTAGAAGAAATTTTTGATTAGATCCTTGTTAGATCTACTTGGTTTTGGTGATTAGGAACCCATGACACCCTAAGAAGGTGTATGGTAGGATTAGATTAGTTTTGTGGTGTTTGAAAGAGGTTTGATGGATGATGGAACTAGTTTGGAGACTTGGAAATGGTTTTTGAAACTTTTGAAATACCTACTGTCCCTATTTTAAATTCGTGGGAAAATCAGTGGGTGATGGTTTATTTTTGACCAAAGATTTAGAAAATACATTCAAAAACGAAACTTTAGGCGAAAGAACGGATTAAAACGAGTTTATAACGAAGGAGTTATGATTTTTGCAAAATTAACGACGAAAACTATTTCTTAGAAAACTGCTTGCTGATTGGCAGAATACGACGGGTATTTTGAGGCATTAAACGTAACCTAAAAGAGCCGAGTTGTCAAAAATATACTAGTATATACAAAGACGAATCCGTGGACATAAAGAACAAGAAAAACGAGCCTAAAACGACCGAGTTATACCCGTTTTAACGTTGTCAAAACTATATATATATATATATGAACACAAATAAAAATAATAACGTACGTACTAAACGGTATATTTTCTAGAAAATATTACTAAGGACTATTTTCTTATCAAACGAATACGTACGACTCGAGGGAATACTTATACGACTTAACGACGTATTTCAAGGTTTTCAATACAAGGAATTTAACGCTAACACTTTCTAACGAGTTAATATGACAAGTTATATACTCCTATATAAGGACTTATTTTCCTAAGTATGGAACCTATTTTACTACGACGATAACTAGTATTTTCAAATTACGAGTGGTATGAGTATCATGTGCATGTGCATTCATTTCATTACGGCTTGATCTAAATTAGATCATGATTATTCATTTAGGTTGCGGCTAGTACTCACACCTCATTGTCCCGACTACTTTTACCTCATTGCACCATCTTTGTACCATCACTTCGAGGTGAGTTCTCATAGCCCCGTTTTAATTCTATATTTTGATTTCAAATCCCACGGGGGAGACTACATTGCACTACTTATTTTTGTGTACATGCCTAAGTATAAAATTCATACATTGCTTAAGTTGCCTAATTACCACGTCTTGACAAGTCCCCTTATTATATCATGGACCGTTAATTCTAGTACTAAGCGAGAGTGAGTGGATAGATCTATCGAGGGTGACGCCTCCATTCGTGTTTGGGTTGCTCCAAATGGGACGAATGCATTTCATGTCTTTATTATTAGAGTGCCTGGTAAACACTCATTGGGGCCAAGTAACGTCTAGCTTCGGGGTCATGAGCTTAAGAGCCAATGTATATACTTTCCGGACATCCTATTTCTTGGCATTACTTATGGCATTTGTACACTAGATTTTACTTATAAACCTATGATTATTCACCAACTTTATGTTGACCGTTTTTCGCAATGTATTTCTCAGGTAACTAAGGCATTTCTCATGGCATTGCATGGAGTCACTTTGTGTATCAAGGATGACGCGTCTCTTTTGGATTTCGTGCACTTTGAACTATCGTTTGATTGTACTAAACTTGTTTCCTTAAACCTTTTCTAACTTTGGGACCTATGTTTTATAACTTTGAATATTTTGAATGAATCAAACGATGTATTTTATAAACGACACTTTAGGTCGTTCAATATTTCCTTGCTTGTGTGCTATGATCCGTTACACCCTCAGGTATTCCATTCCGCTGCCATTCAGGTATTTTGGGGGTGTGACACCATAGGCCATATCTTTTCTCCTGTAAAGCCAGTCAGCGACGTCGTGGCCGGTATTAACTGACTTTGTATCTCAGGTCGTAGCCTTTTGAAACAATGCTCATATAGAATGTCTGCGGATGCTCCTCCATCGATATACATGCGGCGAATCTCGTGTCCCCCAATATGTATCTCGATGGTTAGTGGCTCTACTACTGCGTTGTCCGCAGCTAGAGTGGGGAAGGATATCTCGTTCTCCGAAGAGAATTTTTGGCTGACTTTTTGCTTTGTTTTGCGCTGCCATGACTGTATCATGTAGATGATATCCGCTTTATCTTTCGAAGGTTCTTTTTTACCTCCATTCTTTTGTTTGTCCTTCCCTTCTTTAATGTTTTTAACGAGGTGATCCATTCTACCCTCCTTTAATAATTTGTCAATTAGTTGTCTTAGCTGGACACACTCGTTGGTGGTATGGCCCTTTTGTCCATGGTATTCGCAGTATCCGTTCCCTATACGCTTGTCCTCTAGGTGCGCATTGGTGGTGGTTTTGGGAAGTTTGCGCCTTCTGTTACAAATATTTCCCTCGGGGTCTTTGTGAGGGGTGTATACTTGTCATTATCTCGTCCACTTCTCTGACCGTGATAATTCTTGCTGCGATTGCTACTCTGATCATTGGATTGTCTCCTAGGCTGTTCTTACTGCCTATAATTTGAGTAGCTTGTTTTACTGTCCGCAGCGGCTGCCTCTCCTTGGATGAAGGATCTTGTGCGCTTCATTAGCTCATTGAATGTTTGGGGAACCTTGTCGTTTAACTTCCGAATGAGTTCTGGGTTGTTAATCCCATTCATGAACCCTGAAATTTTTAGGACTTCGGGACACGATTTGACATGTATACACTCATCTTTGAAGCGTTCCATATAAGCACTGGTTGATTCCCCCTGGCGCTGTTTTACTCTGGCTAATTCAACAGGGTTTTTAGCGCACTTCTTTCTTTGGGTGAAGTTTAAGCGGAATGCTTTTCGCAACTCTTCGAACCCATCTATGCTTCTTCGTGGAAGTTTGCTAAACCAAGTCCGCGCATTCCCTATTAATGTGGAGTTAAACATATGCACCACACAGGTTGTGGCCAATTTTCGATAGTAGCAGCGGATTCGAAAATTTTTAGGTGGTCATCCGGATCACCCGTTCATCATATGTTTTAACATTAGTGGGCATGCGCCTTCCCTTATGATCGGAGTAATCGCTGATACGTCGTGTAAATGCATCAACTTTCTGGCGACGCCACGGAAGAGATATGTTTTCGTCTTCTTCCTCGCGACGTCTTCCTCTAGACTTCCAGTGTCCTGTTTCTTTATCCTCGTTGTCCGAGGAGTGACTGGAGGATGAGTAATCTCTTTTGCGGCGCTTGCGCCGGCTTCCTTCAGAGGAAGAGCTTGAGGGGCTTTCACTTGGGGAAGTTTTCCTCCCTAATCTGTCGTGAATTCTTTTGCTCCCCGACCTGGAGGAGCCTTCGCTTGGTGAGTGTTGATGTCAAAGTCTGTCTTGTATCCTTCGACTACCAAATCTGGAATGAACATTGGTGCGCCTCTCGCCATCTTCATATTCCTCTGAGTATTGTGAGTCAGATACCGTACCAAGTCTATCGTGGATAGTGGTACGTCTTTCGTTATTTTCGCGTTCGGGACCAAAGTTGAGCCGGGCTTGCAGGCTCATACTTGACCTTCTCCTTGCCTCTTCTTGCATGAGGGCGGTTAGAGTTTCGTAATTTTGGGATACAAAATTACTTAGAGTTAAATCAGGTGCATCCTCATCCGTTGCAATGATTTCTGCCTCCACATTGGGCGCCCTATCTCGGTTGGGTGCGCCAGGTGGCACAGTGTTGTCCACTATAGGTGCCATTTGATGGGGAGTATTGAAGAGAGTGCACTGAAGTTCTTCAACGCTTGGGACCACCGTGGTGGCTTGAGTAGTTCTTGTAGGCAATGCTACCGCTGGGAGAGGTAGGGTTGGTCCCCGTTTCTTGGTGACCAGTGTCACACCCCACTAAAGCGGAAACACGAGGTGTAACTGGAAAGGGAACACAAGCATAAGATAATAGAACATACCATCATTTAAGATTTAAAGGAAAGAGTACATCATTACAATATTGTTTTAGCCGACATCGGCAATTAAATATAAACTTGGTTTCCAAAAGATAGCGTTTTAGTACATAATGATCAGTAGTGACATGTGAAAACTTCATTATGCAAAGACCTTGAAGAAAAACTTACTGGCGATCACCTGAAATGCATGAGAGAAAACGGATCAACTATGAAAATAGTTGGTGAGTATACACGTTTTATATAATATGAAAACCTTTAAGAGAGAGTATAAGTTTTTAGTCTTTGTGCATAGTCCACAATGCAAAGGCGTTGTCAATCCACTCAGTTGCAAGTCCCGCCCATACAAGACTTGTAACTTGTGTGTTCACAACCCATTGCATAAAAAGTCGTAGGTCTAGTAGTCATGTACACGTGGTCAATATAGGTCACAATAAAATCACCATGTATATAATAATGTATGCCAGGCAAAGCCCCTAATTAAATAATATGCGTCCCGTAACATAGTGGACGAGAGGTTGGCCGACCTCTAATAGCGCTATCCATACTACTAATAGGTGTCGAACAATGCGAATGTACGAACAGTACATCATACAACTATTATATACGATTAAGAACGCTCCGAACATGGGAGACTTCGCACTCTCCACCAATTAGGCGAGACTTTAGGTCAAGAACGCTCCACCAATAAGGTGAGACTTTAGGTCATAGCACATACGGTTCATTAAGTTCAAAACAAGTCATAAGTTTGCAACAAAGTTCAAGAGTTCAAACAAGTTATAAGGTCAAAACAAGTTAAAAGAGTTCAAAATAGTCAAAGGGTTCAAAATCAAGTCAAAATGGTTCAAAGTATATGTCTTACGGTTCAAAACAAAGTTCAAAGAGTTCAATTAATAATTCATGCATCCACCCCAAAACGATTAAAATAGTTAGAAAAAGGGGTTCATGAATACTCACCTCAATCAATAGGTAGTGCGTTACAAGTAGGTGTGCACGAAAAACGATGTGCGATGCTCTAACCACAACCTAATATGAATAGTATGATTTAGGTCGTGAAATGATGTCGTGTATGCAATTTATAAAATTTTATATCACCCATACATGTTTGTTGGTATATTTAGTTATGAAAATATATTTACGTCGATGTTTACTACTAGTAGTTTTAATATATATTTTCAAGTATATGTCGTAGTTTCGATATGAATATTTCGGTAATGAATATTTTGGAAAGTTTACGACTCGACTAAAATAGTTAACCAAAACACTACAACTTTCGTTTAAGTCATTTTAGCTAAAACCGCACATAAATTGTCTAAAATCCATTTTGAAAAATAAAAACAGGTTACTATTCCCTATTAGAAAAGCTGTCAAAATAATATTCTTCGTCAGTATCTTTGTTAAGTCATAACTTGTTCGTTTTAACACCGTTTTCAAAGTTCTGCCTATCCCCGCGAAACCAAAACACTACAACTTTCGTTTAAGTCATTTTAGCTAAAACCGCACATAAATTGTCTAAAATCCATTTTGAAAAATAAAAACAGGTTACTATTCCCTATTAGAAAAGCTGTCAAAATAATATTCTTCGTCAGTATCTTTGTTAAGTCATAACTTGTTCGTTTTAACACCGTTTTCAAAGTTCTGCCTATCCCCGCGAAGGTATTTATGTATACTAGTATATTTTGAGGTCTCGGAGACTCGGTTTATCTTTTAAAGTTTGGTTTTACTAACTTGAAAATCCATTCAGTAACAATATATTTTTCTGAAAAATAGTTATCGATAATATATATATTTAGAAAACTCGTATCTTATTCGTTATGAGTCCGATTTTTATGTTCTTTATATACACGGAAAGGTATTTAAGTAAACTAACACATTTTTAACTTTATAATACGTCAAAACATTCTCGTGGTTACTGTTCATCCGAATTGAATTTTTAACAGCATGCATATATGTTTAATAATCCATTTTTAATCCCTTAAACACAATCAAAACTCCATTCTAGCCTACCCTTCCACCAGTTTCTTTGACAATTTATATAGTTCTAATATAGTAAAATCAGTATAATAAAAATGTATAACTTGAAGAAATAATTATAAATCAATATAAACACTTTTGTAACTTTATTTTCTACAAATCAAAAAAATGGTACAAGACTTATGTATACTCATTTATAAAATTGACTTTGTTAAACATTTACTAACTTGTTGTGATCGTAAAAAAAATTACAAACATGTAAAAGGGTGATATATGTGTATGAAATAAATGAAATAAGCATTAATTTAACTCAATTTTCTCGACACTACAAGTATACAATAGTGTATAAAATGAGCATGAGATGTTATGTAAGTATAAAAATAAGTATTAAATAGGTATATGGATGCCTACAATAGAGGATGGATGTAGTGTAAGAAACAAGAACCAAGAACACAAATAACACCTTTAAACAAATCACCCTTTGTAATAACACCTTAGGACCCTAACCAAGTGAACCAAATCCAATATTTTCTTAACCCTTTTCCCTACTGTCGTGACCTCAAGAGAGAAAGAAAAGAGTTTTATGTTTTGTTGTAGTTGAAATGAGAAGAAAAATGCTAGTGTTTACATAATAAAAGAAAGTAACTTTGCAAAAATATCAAGGGGACAACATGGAGACAAGAACATTAATGGTAGAATGGGAGGTGATGGTGTTGGCGTGAAGTAGAAAAGAAAGCAAAGAAAAAATGGTACTTAACTAGATCTTGAAAGATATCTATGAATTATTTGGTAGTTTAAATAATTATAAGATATTGTTGGGAAGTTTTGTATATATATAATAATTTAGATATTATTATTCAGGTATTGAGTTAGTAAGAAATAAATTTTAGTGGTACAAAATTGAGTGTAATAAAGTCATAAAAATTATGAAAGTATATTTTGTATAAGTATCGGGTATTTAAATAATTATTGTTTCATAATTACTTAAGTTATCGTAAATATATATATTTAAGAATGTTTATAATAAATGAATTTAAAACACCGGGTGAAATAATACTAAAATATTTGTAATATTGTAATGAGTATGAAAATATATTAGAACCATTGTCGGGAGTATCGGGTATATTGTTCGTGCACAAAAATCATGTAAATGCGTTTATTTAATAAATGAATATGAATGACTAAAAATGCAAACACAAGCAAGACTCAAAATGAATATGACGATACTGGCAATATGTAAGCTAACTCTAGTCTATATGTTGTGCTCCAAATGATGTTTCTCGGTTACGCGACTTAACTCTTAAAGTTATATGTAAGATAAAACTCGTAAAACTCAATTTTTCGAAAAATAGTGAATAGTAAAAACTACGATAACGAATAGTAATTTGTGAATAGTAAATTGTAGAGGTTTGGAAATAAATGTAGACGTGAAAAAATTACCGGTTGTGACATTCTTCCAGCCTTAAAAGGAATCTCGTCCTCGAGATTCAGTTCGTTCATTCTATAGATGTATGCGATCGCGGTCAAATTTGATGAGGCAAACTTTCCCAATCTCGAGCGTAGCCCTCAAAAGACCTTTAGTTAGTCGATTCTAATTTAATCTCACAACTCATCAGACGAGAACTGTCATGAGATTAAACTGAATCAATTTGAGTAACAACTTGACTCTTAGCTTGATTTTCGCAACTTATCAGACAAGAACTGTCACTAGAATTAAGCTAGGAATCAATCTGTCTGGAAGATAGGATTCAACATCCTTGAAAAAGAATCTTTTGAAAGATTGGCTCGATTTTAGGATTGTTTACACCAATCAAATCAACTAATAAAAATATAACTAGGGTCGATGTCGTTAGGTCTCAGATTAATCAATGTCGTGAACTTGGACAGATGGTGCAACGACAGTCGCGACATAGAGATTGTAAAATGATAGGAACAAAGACATGCTTAGTCAAACGAGTCATAAGATAGCAAAGAGAAATTATACACATAGAAGCATATATAAGGTAAGGTAACACAAACAGGTTATGCATACCCACCCGACCAATGCAATTTCAGGTGACCAGACTCTTTAGACCCGACCAAACATGATCTAAGACTACTACTCCCTTCATTGCATGATTCTTCCTGAATTATACATAGGTAATCAGGCTATGCATACTTGAGGATTAATGATGGAATGTTAGGACTAGTCGACTCGTATGTTGTTCGGTGTTTAAGAAAAACCTTATTTTGGTTATAGTTGCGATTTTTATTTTAGAAAAACCGGCATTCTCTATAACCTCTAGCTCTAATACCAATCTGTCACACCCCACTAAAGCGGAAACACGAGGTGTAACTGGAAAGGGAACACAAGCATAAGATAATAGAACATACCGTCATTTAAGATTTAAAGGAAAGAGTACATCATTACAATATTGTTTTAGCCGACATCGGCAATTAAATATAAAGTTGGTTTCCAAAAGATAGCGTTTTAGTACATAATGATCAGTAGTGACATGTGAAAACTTCATTATGCAAAGCCCTTGAAGAAAAACTTACTGACGATCACCTGAAATGCATGAGAGAAAACGGATCAACTATGAAAATAGTTGGTGAGTATACACGTTTTATATAATATGAAAACCTTTAAGAGAGAGTATAAGTTTTTAGTCTTTGTGCATAGTCCACAATGCAAAGGCGTTGTCAATCCACTCAGTTGCAAGTCCCGCCCATACAAGACTTGTAACCTGTGTGTTCACAACCCATTGCATAAAAAGTCGTAGGTCTAGTAGTCATGTACACGTGGTCAATATAGGTCACAATATAATCACCATGTATATAATAATTTATGCCAGGCAAAGCCCCTAATTAAATAATATGCGTCCCGTAACATAGTGGACGAGAGGTTGGCCGACCTCTAATAGCGCTATCCATACTACTAATAGGTGTCGAACAATGCGAATGTACGAACAGTACATCATACAACTATTATATACGATTAAGAACGCTCCGAACATGGGAGACTTCGCACTCTCCACCAATAAGGCGAGACTTTAGGTCAAGAACGCTCCACCAATAAGGTGAGACTTTAGGTCATAGCACATACGGTTCATTAAGTTCAAAACAAGTCATAAGTTTGCAACAAAGTTCAAGAGTTCAAACAAGTTATAAGGTCAAAACAAGTTAAAAGAGTTCAAAATAGTCAAAGGGTTCAAAATCAAGTCAAAATGGTTCAAAGTATATATCTTACGGTTCAAAACAAAGTTCAAAGAGTTCAATTAATAATTCATGCATCCACCCTAAAACGATTAAAATAGTTAGAAAAAGGGGTTCATGAATACTCACCTCAAGCAATAGGTAGTGCGTTACAAGTAGGTGTGCACGGAAAACGATGTGCGATGCTCTAACCACAACCTAATATGAATAGTATGATTTAGGTCGTGAAATGATGTCGTGTATGCAATTTATAAAATTTTATATCACCCATACATGTTTGTTGGTATATTTAGTTATGAAAATATATTTACGTCGATGTTTACTACTAGTAGTTTTAATATATATTTTCAAGTATATGTCGTAGTTTCGATATGAATATTTCGGTAATGAATATTTTGGAAAGTTTATGACTCGACTAAAATAGTTAACCAAAACACTACAACTTTCGTTTAAGTCATTTTAGCTAAAACCGCACATAAATTGTCTAAAATCCATTTTGAAAAATAAAAACAGGTTATTATTCCCTATTAGAAAAGCTGTCAAATAATACTCTTCGTCGGTATCTTTGTTAAGTCATAACTTGTTCGTTTTAACACCGTTTTCAAAGTTCTGCCTATCCCCGCGAAGGTATTTATGTATACTAGTATATTTTGAGGTCTCGGAGACTCGGTTTATCTTTTAAAGCTTTGTTTTACTAACTTGAAAATCCATTCAGTAACAATATATTTTTCTGAAAAATAGTTATCGATAATATATATATTTAGAAAACTCGTATCTTATTCGTTATGAGTCCGATTTTTATGTTCTTTATATCCACGGAAAGGTATTTAAGTAAACTAACACATTTTTAACTTTATAATACGTCAAAACATTCTCGTGGTTACTGTTCATCCGACTTAAATCTTTAACAGCATGCATATATGTTTAATAATCCATTTTTAATCCCTTAAACACAATCAAAACTCCATTCTAGCCTACCCTTCCACCAGTTTCTTTGACAATTTATATAGTTCTAATATAGTAAAATCAATATAATAAAAATGTATAACTTGAAGAAATAATTATAAATCAATATAAACACTTTTGTAACTTTATTTTCTACAAATCAAAAAAATGGTACAAGACTTATGTATACTCATTTATAAAATTGACTTTGTTAAACATTTACTAACTTGTTGTGATCGTAAAAAAAATTACAAACATGTAAAAGGGTGATATATGTGTATGAAATAAATGAAATAAGCATTAATTTAACTCAATTTTCTCGACACTACAAGTATACAATTGTGTATAAAATGAGCATGAGATGTTATGTAAGTATAAAAATAAGTATTAAATAGGTATATGGATGCCTACAATAGAGGATGGATGTAGTGTAAGAAACAAGAACCAAGAACACAAATAACACCTTTAAACAAATCACCCTTTGTAATAACACCTTAGGACCCTAACCAAGTGAACCAAATCCAATATTTTCTTAACCCTTTTTCCCTGTCGTGACCTCAAGAGAGAAAGAAAAGAGTTTTATGTTTTGTTGTAGTTGAAATGAGAAGAAAAATGCTAGTGTTTACATAATAAAAGAAAGTAACTTTGCAAAAATATCAAGGGGACAACATGGAGACAAGAACATTAATGGTTAGAATGGGAGGTGATGGTGTTGGCGTGAAGTAGAAAAGAAAGCAAAGAAAAAATGGTACTTAACTAGATCTTGAAAGATATCTATGAATTATTTGGTAGTTTAAATAATTATAAGATATTGTTGGGAAGTTTTGTATATATATAATAATTTAGATATTATTATTCAGGTATGGAGTTAGTAAGAAATAAATTTTAGTGGTACAAAATTGAGTGTAATAAAGTCATAAAAATTATGAAAGTATATTTTGTATAAGTATCGGGTATTTAAATAATTATCGTTTCATAAATACTTAAGTTATCGTAAATATATATATTTAAGAATGTTTATAATAAATGAATTTAAAACACCGGGTGAAATAATACTAAAATATTTGTAACATTGTAATGAGTATGAAAATATATTAGAACCATTGTCGGGAGTATCGGGTATATTGTTCGTGCACAAAAATCATGTAAATGCATTTATTTAATAAATGAATATGAATGACTAAAAATGCAAACACAAGCAAGACTCAAAATGAATATGACGATACTGGCAATATGTAAGCTAACTCTAGTCTATATGTTGTGCTCCAAATGATGTTTCTCGGTTACGCGACTTAACTCTTAAAGTTATATGTAAGATAAAACTCGTAAAACTCAATTTTTCGAAAAATAGTGAATAGTAAAAACTACGATAATGAATAGCAATTTATGAATAGTAAATTGTAGAGGTTTGGAAATAAATGTAGACGTGAAAAAATTACCGGTTGTGACAACCAGGCGCACTGGTTGTTCCAGAGGCCTGCCTAGAGGTCGAATCTTGAGGGTTCTTCCTCTGGGGGTCACGTGTTTTTTCCAACTGCGGAGTCCGCTGGCTTGAGTTTTTGTTATTCGTCATTCTAGTTCTTAGTTCTTAGTGTATGGTCCTACGGATGGCGCCACTTGTTGATACAAAAGTTGGGCGTTCCTAGTTTAGGCTCCTGCTCTCGTACCAATTAGCTCTTAATGCTTGAAACCTGCGCACTAAGAAAATAAACAAACACCGTTAGGCTTATCGTGGGATTGTCTCCCACGATTATCCTCCGGCGTGAGAGTAAGTAATCGGTTTTAGGTTTATCGTAAAGAGTTAGGGTTTGTGAATCGTACCTTTAATGAGAATTATGTCATTCTTTATATAGGCGCAGAATCCTTGTAGGTTTCGTGCTCCTTACGTTTCACACGCATGGTGCTTATCCGGTCCAAGGATCTATATCCGTAAGTAGGAGATCCTTATATAGACCATAAATAGTTTGGTTGGGCTTGGATCTTACGTGAGCCCAATCATTTTGATAATGCGGCCCAAGTCATTGTTATAACAGTCCACTCATGGTGGGTTTGGGCCTTAGTGATGTTTATCATTTGGGCTCTTGGCCCAAATATATATATATATATATATATATATATATATATATATATATATATATATATATATATATATATATATATATATATATATATATATATATATATATATGTATATATATATATATATATATATATATATATATATATATATATATATATATATATATATATATATATATATATACTGCAGATTTATCCTATACCACTTATCTCACATGTCTCCAACGAGAGTCTAGGTTGATATGTCAATCACATACCGCTGAGCCAAAAAGCGTTTGACAATTAACATAATATATAATTGTTTATTTTTCTCCTTTATAAAACAAAGAAAAAGACTCTTGAAAGAAGACTTTTTATAGCAGCCATGTTGGATCATTTCATCCACTCAAACGTCCTCATCTCCTTGCAAGGATAAATAGATCTCTGTCAAAACTTAATTAATTACATATTTCCTTACTCAAATAACAAAAATACCCAATTCAATTTATTAAACTTTCATATCTTGTCTACCCACTTTAATTTTGTCTACACTTATGACCAATTTATTTTTTGTGTCTTATTAGCAACCCTATGTATTGTGGTTAAACCCGCCTAAACTAAAAAATCATCAATCAATGAACACCAAATATACCATGCTTAACATCACATTTCATGTTTAAAATGAATAAATGTGTATAATGATGGATATATATCAGTTCATTTAATACTAATTTATTAAGGGTTAACTAAAACCATGGCGTTGTTGTTAACAAAAACTTTTTTTTATATTAGTTACCAAATTTACCCTTACAAATGTTGAGAGAAGATTGATGTAAAGCAAAAATCAAGTTTCCATAGGCATACGAGTATGCATTTTATACTTAATTTTGTTATCAACTCAAGAATTTATGTGTTCAAAAACCTCTATAACTATAGTTATTAATAACTTCATGAAGGAATGGCAAAGAGGCAATATATGAATAAGAAAAGAAAAACAAATAATAAATATATCATATAATTTTTAAAAATAAATAAGAAGAGTAAATTGCAAAAATCGTCTTTGTTGTTTAGCCAAATTGCAGATTTCGTCTTTAACCTTTCAAAACTACAGGCACCATTCCTGTGAGGAATTTTTGTGCTACAGCTGTTGTCTTTGTCTAAAGTAAAATAACTAAAATGTCCTTGTCAAAAGCTGCAACCCAGTAACAAAAAATGCAACCCAAAGTTCCTCATAGGGACGATGCGTGCACTTTCAAAAGGTTTGACCAAAGCACAAGAACGATGTTTGCAATTTACTCTAAATAAAAGATAAAATACTTCATTCTGGTTTGCTAATTTTCTAGCTAAATATTTCTGTCAGAAACATTGGGCAATCAACATCTCTGTTGGAAAAAGTCAAACACGTTACATACAAAGGTAGCAAGAATGTAAAAGAAAATTCCCGTTATCTACTAAAAGTTAAACCTGATGATCATGGGTTTAGATATTTTGTGATGGTTTGAGTGATAAAGTATTATTTGATGGGTTAATGTATTTTCGTAATGGAGTGGTAGTGAGAATAAGATGATGTATGATGAGTGGTGTAGTTAGTGAAAAGAGGATAATATGACTAAAGGGGGCGTTTGAGAGTAATTTTTTGAAAAATTGGTGTTTCACTTTTAGTAGATAACGGTGATAACAATAGAAAATTACATTGTTGGTCCTTGTAGATGCAATGTGTTTGACTTTATTTATTGTGAAACTAGGCAAACGAAATGCATATACATTTTGCACTTTTACAATTCAATTCCTTTCGTTTCGTTTATCATCCTATATATTCTCACATTTTGTACCCAATTTGCCCACTAATTTTTAACACTACATAATAAGAGCTATGAGTATTACTAAATCCTCCTACACACACAACAATATTATATTATTTTTCCCACTCATTCTCTTTCTGCATCCAAACCGTCAGTTCTGACACTTGTCAGGATCCTATGAGTAGGAGGATAAGTAAGAGGATTTTGTAGGAGGATTTATCATTTCTCTAAGGGGGTGACAACCTTGCCTCACTTTGCCTCCTCTTTTAAAGAAAACAACCAATCATGGTTGTCCAACTAATATTTTGCCTAATCTTGCCTAAACACTCTTTTTTAGTGGCAATCTTGCCTAATTTTTTGCCTAATCAAGCATTAAATGTGTATCAATAATAAAATTTAAATTAAAAAAACATAAATAAAAAAACTATTTTATTAATAATAATTCAATAATTATTACATAATACTTAAAAAAAAAAACATAAATAAAACTAAAAATTGCAAGGCCATCCATACTTTGCTGCGAATTCACGTTTTTTTTTTATTGCAATTTCCCGCATATCCGGATCTTCTATGTTATTGTGCGGTTCATTGAAAAACTTAAAAGCTCGGATAAAGGCCTTTTCTTGTGCACCTTGTACTTGTGCCGCCATCAATTTTTCGGCCAACTCATCCTTTGCACGTTTTTTCTCTAGCGACTCTGCTAATAGTTGTGATTTCTTTGAAGCATAAATTTCTAAAGTCGCAGCAACACTATTACTTGTGGACGACTCAGAAACACTCTTTTTGCCCCGTCTTTTTCGGGTAGGAGTAGTGTCTTCATTCAAATCCGGAATAATTGTCTCAACATTGTCGTTGCTCGATTCAGACGACTTTTTCCGCTTATCAGAATTAGACGATAATGTTTGTCCGACAATTGGTTGTTCCAACCATTTGTCATTTTGTCTTACAATTTCCCAAACATCAATGTGTCCAAAAGTCTTGCCTTTTATTTTTTTTTTAAAAATCGGTCATGGCATTTTTCATCACGTCAAGATCGTCACAACCACTATCTTGAAGACGGTTCTACAATTATAAAAGTAATAAATAGAATTTGATACAATCATATCAAATATAAACTATATACAAAAATATACCGATTGGATGTAGAGGCGGTTAAAAATATTCATTTCGGCATTCATATTTTTCCATTTTGTGTTCAAGCCATGGTGTGTTCGTTCATGATTTGGTACGTTTTGAGAGAAATGTTCAAGGATTCTTCCCCAAAAGCTTGCCGACTTTTGTTGATTCCCGATTCTTGGACAAGTCGAGATATGCACCCAAGCTTTTGCCAAAGCAACCTCATCTTCCGTTGTCCAAGGTTTGCTTCTAGCTTTACTCGGTTTTGGTATTTCTACAATTTCTTCATCATCATTTTCTCCTTCACCTAATTAATCACAAAACAATAACGTATATAATTTAATAAAATGTATACGATTTAGAAAAAAATAATACGATTTAAAAAAAAAATACGATTTAACAAAAATTAAAATACGATTTAAAAAAAGTATTCGATTTAATAAAATACAATCAAAAAAATTAAATGTATACGATTTATAATAAAAAAATATGATTAAAAAAAAATTATATATATACATATACGACTAAAAAAATTAGTAAACCTTACCCGTTGTATTCGTAAATTGAGTTTCGGGGACAAATTCAATTTCGTCATCTTCATTATCGTAAATTGGTAATTGACGTTCTACACTCGGTTCACGTCTTGCTCGCCCGTCACGGTAGTCGTTGAATGGATTAAATTCATTAGTCATTAAAATATTATAATTGGCCGGATTCATTGGAGGAGGATTTTGATAATATTGCGGTTGTGGTTGAGGTTGAAGAGGATAAAGGTTTTGATTTGGAGGTTGGGGATAGTAAGGTTGAGTTGGAATTTGGGTGCGATTTGGAGGTTGGGGATAGTAAGGTTGATTAGGAGGTTGCGGACGCGTGAATTGGGATGGACCGGATTGTGATCGAGACCCACGTCCTCGACCTTTGTGTGAGCTTGAACCATGTTTGGATTGATGATCCATAGTTGTTTTTTGAAAGAGATTGATTTAAACGTTTGGAATATTTGAAATATTATGTGTAATTTAAATTGTAAATTGTGAGATTTTAAAGGGAATTTTATTTTTTTATTTTTTTTTATTTTGTTTTTTTTATATTTTTTTTGGAAAACATCCCCAACGTCTTCAATAATCAATGCAACGTTCAAATTTGTCTTGGAAATAGCTTGTGCCGAATCGGTGAATTCTACCGCAACCTTTACCGATTTTTGCTTGCCGCACGTATGGCAATGCTAGTTGCCAATCGGCACCTCTTGCCGAACCATTTCTACCACAAGGTTGCCACTATCCTAAGAGCTATAGTTATATTAAGAAGGTGTTTACTAAATTAAGTGAATATATATAAAGGTCTATATTAGCATCATATTAAAGAAGGGCAAACTTTAATGTCTCTCCTAATTAAGAGATTAAAGGTTTTGAACCCACTTTCTCTAAACTAATAGAAAAGTAAACACTCCCAATGCAATATTGCTATATAAGCCTAATATTAACATAGAGTTAAGATCAATATAGATCCATATTGTCATATATCCAATAAACCAATCATATCCATTCATTTTTTAATTAAAACAAAAAAAATAAACTTTCACCTTTTAAAAAAAAAAAAAAAATCTCGCAAACCATTAATCATTACGCGAAAAAAAATCATACCATTGCGACGAGAATTAAATTATCTTTCTATAGATATGCACTTCTATATACTTCGACTGATTTTTTTTTTAATTTTTCGCCTAAAAAATCACATGTGATTTTTACAAATCATATGTAATTTTCTCGTCAAAAATTTTGAAAAAAAAAGTTTGTCAAAAGTATATAGAAACGCATATTTATAGAAAGATAATTTAATTCTCGTCGGAATGGTATATTTTTCATAGGTTGAAGATTTACCGTTTGCAAGATATGTTTGTTTTAAAAAAAGGTGGAAAATAAGTTTTTTTTTTATTAATTTTGATGAAAAATGCATGGCTAAGATTGGTTTATTGGATTTATAGCAAATATGAGATATATATTGATCTTTTGTCTATTAACATATTGCAACAAGCTCATATAAAAGGGACAAAACAACTAATGTTAGCTTAATGGGTGTCTTAGAGCATCCACATTGCACCAAGTCTTTCAATGACTTGGTGCATTTATTAAACACTGGTACAAAAAGTTGTATTGGTCACGCAAAAAATGTGTGACGAAATGCCTATAGTCACACACGTTTTTTTCGTTGTGTGTCACTAAAAGTCCCGCCACCGTAGGTGGCATATGGTCACATTATTGAGTTCGTAGCCTTTTTCATCGAAAAAGAGTGACCAAAACCCCGAATATGTGTGACAAATTAGGCACAAGTTTTGTTGGATTAGTCATTATCAGTGTAGGGATCTAAACCTTGATAGATCTTTTGAGCCAATGGATCGTTAGCTTACCAATGTAATCACAAGTAATGCTAAATAGATAAACTCTGTATGCTTGTAATTATTGCGGAATATAATAACAAACACTTTTACTAAACTTTGATCCTCTATGGATCTATATTGCTTTTACTAATCGTACTAACACTTTGTTAATACACGTACTAAAACCGGTACTTATTACAATGACCTAGGGTTCCTTATATACTATTGGAAACCCTAGACTATCTTACAAGAAACGAATAAAGATAAACTAAACAAAGATATTCTACATATCTTGTCTAAAAATAACTATTCTATAAAGTTCTATCTACGGATTATGACTATCCGTAGGATCTCTAAGATATCCGCAGCATCAAGTCTTCAGCAGAAACTAGTCTTCCGCAGTAACTCTTCAGCAGTATCTTTCAGCAGTAACTAGACTTGACTAAATCCTTACAATCCTCCCCTAATCTTGAATTTGACAGTGTTAAGTTCAAGATTTCTTGATAGATCGCCAAAAGCACAAATAAGAGGATTAAGGATGACATCCAGAAGCAAAGAATCTCCAGAAGTAGAATCTCTATGATCATTTAGGAAATGAAGAACACCATTCTTTGCAGCAACAGAAGACAAAATGTACATCAATACAAAGTAGTTACACACTATTCTCATCACATCCAGGTGTATAAACACCTATGAGAGGTGAATCATTGAAAATAATGGATTTGAAATCTCTTTACCAATAGCCATTACTACTGGAGTAGCCAAGTGTTCAAAGGTACACTGATAACCACATGATTTTGAGCAAATCATCAGCTATAAACGGATTTGATAAGTCTTTACCTGTAGCCGTTTGCTCAGGACTAGCCAATTATTGATGAAAAATCATCTTGGTCAATTGAATACCAAATATGGTTTTCCACTGCCTTTACCACAAGCCATATACATGTGGGCTAGCCAACTCTTGTGTTAGTAAGACATGGTGAGTTAATGACCATATGGTTTTGAGCAAACCATTACAGCTATCAACAGATTTGATGTGTCTTTACCAAAGCTGTACCCTTTGGACTAGCCAACTATTTGATGGAATAGTCAACATCAGGTAAGTTGATAACCAAACCTGCATAAACCATACACAAAACTATACAACAGAGTTAGTTTTTTTTTTTTTTTTTTTTTTTTTTTTTTTTTTTTTTTAAACAAAATAACAAAAGATACAAACAACCTGCTTATAGAAGATACTTATCCATCTGAAGACCATGCTGTATATTAAGTTCTTTCTTTGTCAAAATACTTCTTCTGACAGACCTTATCAGTTGTTCAGCAAGATGAAAGTCATTAGCAGTCATATCAGGAGGAACAGTAAGCTTTGCCTCCAACATCTTATGCATGACATCCATGGTAATAGGATAGATAGTATCAGCCCAACAATATAATGTGCGGTTTCCCAAAATTGTACCACAAGAGATTCATAAATAATCTCTGGATACTGAAGCAGAGCATAACAGATCTTGGATCTACGAAGAAATTCCATCATGTCCACATAATCTTCATCATTCTTATCACGATCGAGAAAAGCATGTTTGTTATGATCTCCTTTAAAATATAGTTCAGCCATTGATTGACACAAGAAAATAGGGTTTGGATATATGAGTGAAGATGAAATGATTGTCTTGCAATTTAAGGGGAGAGGGAATCAGTTATTTGAGAATTAGATACACACGTTTTGATAACCAAGAGAAGTTACCATACGTGGGAAGTTATTGGTATGAAATATGGAAACAAATCATAGACCAATAAACGATTTAAAATTTCCCAATTAAACTGATTCGTCAGTGGAAACCAAGTCAAACAGTAGAGCCCAAAAAGTCAATCCGTAGAAAATAATCAAACGTTGACTTCGGTCAAACATTACCCATCCGAAGCATCTATCAGCAGCATGTGAATCCTTTGACTTAAATCCGAAGGATCTTCATCAGTGGGCAACTTGTATTATTAGTAAATGCAACGGATTCAACAACCACCATTAATCTTGCATTAAATTTCGTAACACCTCTCCTTTGGCTATTTAATAAGCCCCAAATCACATCTCAATATCCACATCTTGAATATAAACCCTAATCACACACTTATCACTAGGATCATGTCTTCAAACCCTGAAAGCTCCAATCAAAATGCCTCTTCTTCATCAGTAGAAGAAGATATACCCCCATATCCTTGGGGACTCGAAGGGTCTACCTATGAACAAGCAATAGAGAAACGGTGGGATGCACAGGATAGGCAATGGTATGCACATCTCCCCGTTCCTGCTGAGAGAGATCTTGTCTCTCCATTCATTGTTACCTCTGATGAAGAATCTTCAGAGGATGAAGATGAAGATCCAACCTTTCTTCCTCCTTCCATACCAGAGAGATCCCAACCAAGGTCACAGAAGAGAGATCCATCTCTTCCAACATCACAAAATGTGGTGTTGAGACATCCAGCTCCAGAACCTGGTCTTACACATCAAGAATACATCGGACAGACCAAGGAGTCAGAGGTTGTACGTAAGGGTAAGGAGGAGATGGAGTAAGAGGCTGAGGAATGGAGCCATGGACCCAAGTTATTTAGTATTTTCTTGACTTGAGGTTCTTGAGCTTCTTCATCGTCTTCCTCATCATTCTCCTGTCTTTTTCACCTCATCTTTAACATTGTACTTGTCATAGCCTCTTCATTGTACTTGTCATACCCACAAGTGTTTTGTACTCGATGTTAGAAGCTTGTAGTATTTTGTTAGATGATTGGTTAGAAATGATCTTTGTAATCCAGTAAGAACTTCATTGTAATCTGTAACTTGTTTCTTTGAATGAATGATAAGTATTCTTCTTAAACATCTTTGTATGAGCATCATCAGAATCACACACTCAGAAGAAACTCTGTTTAGCATAATGGATCATACTACCTGAGAACAAATCTAGAAAACAAGAAGAATAATATTCTACAAAACAGACATAAAAAAACTAGCAAACAAAACAACCAAAGTTAGTGGGTTAGTGTTAGCCAAAAAAAATCGTGTAAAGAAATCAACATGGTCAATCCGCAGGAACAATAGATTCCACTGACAGCAATGAAAATCAGCAGAAACCTATCCTGCACACAGATATGCAAACTAACACAAAAAGAAACAAATAGACTATGAAATTAGTTACAACACAGCAAAACAAGGTTAGTGATACATGATATTGAAATAAAAGAACTAAAAATCTACACAATAAGATACATCATAACCAATCCTCCCCTGAGGCATATGCCTCCCCTGAGGCTTATGCCTCCCCTCAAACAGTGCATATCAAGGGTTAACCATCCCAATGTTGACAACTAGATGATTAAACCTAGGTCCATCAAAAGCTTTTGTTAACAAATCAGCCACATTATCATCAGTGTGAATTTTAAGCACTTGAATTAGATGCTTCTCATTAGCATCTCTTATAAAATGGTGCCTAATTTCTATGTGTTTAGTTCTCTGATGAAAAACAGGATTTTTAACAATTGAAATAGTACTCTGATTATCAATGTAGATTTTAGTGTTCATGAAGTTAAACCCAGAATCCAACATCTGATTTTGAATCCAAAGTACCTGACCACAGCAATTGGCAGCAGCAACATATTCTGCTTCAGTAGTAGAAGTGGCCACAATGGTTTGTTTCTTGCACTGCCAAGAGATGAGTCTTCTTCCAAGAAATTGACATCCTCCTGTTGTTGATTTCCTATCCAAATTGGCTCCTGCATAGTCACTATCACTGTAGGCTTCCAACACAAATGGTGATTCCCTTGGATACCATAGGCCTAGCTTGGGTTGGCCTTTAAGGTACTTGAAAATCTTCTTGACAGCATTGAGGTTAGAAGTCAGTGGATTGACTTGATGCCTTGAGCAAGCACTGACTGCAAAGGTAATATCAGGCCTAGAAGCTGTGAGATACATAAGGGATCCAATCATGGATCTGTAAAGATGAACATTCACAGCTGCATCTTGCTCATTTGGATTTTTAAGTGTGGGAGTTTCATAGGGAGTTGTAGCAGTCCTTAAGAGCTCAAAGTCAAACTTCTTCAACATATCTTTTACATACTTCTCCTGATGGATAAAGATCCCTTCAGGTTGTTGATTGACTTGAAGTCCTAAGAAAAAGGTTAATTCTCCCATAGCACTCATCTGAAATTCTCCTTTCATGAGATCTTCAAATTCCCTGCACCATGCCTCCTTTGTGGATCCAAAAATAATATCATCCACATATACCTGTACCAGAATAATGTCCCTGGAGTTCTTCTTTATGAAAAGAGTCTTGTCAATTGCTCCTCTTCTATAGCCATGCTCCAATAAAAATGTGGACAATCTAGCATACCATGCCCTGGGTGCTTGGTGAAGTCCATAAAGTGCCTTGACAACCTTGTACACTTTCTTAGGATGATGAGTGTCTTCAAAACCCTGTGGTTGAGTAACATAAACTTCCTCTTCAATTTTACCATAGAGGAAGGCACTTTTGACATCCATCTGATAAACCTTAAAGCCCATATATGAGGCAAAGGCTAAGAATAATCTGATTGCCTCAACCCTGGCTACTGGTGCAAATACTTCTGTGTAATCGATTCCTTCTTCCTGTCTGAAACCTTGAGCTACCAATCTTGCCTTATTTCTTACCACTATCCCTCTTGCATCCCTTTTGCATTTTAAGATCCACTTGGTCCCAATTGCAATCTTTCCAGCTGGAAGATCAACAAGGACCCAAACATCTTGATTCTTAAACTGTTGCATCTCTTCCTGCATAGCTTCAATCCAACTAGGTTCAGTCAAAGCCTGTTTGATGCTTGTAGGTTCAACTTGGGACAAGAAACAAGCAAATAGACAATGCTTCTGATCAGTGTGATTGTCTCTCTTCTGAGTGGACACATAAGTTAAGAAAGCACATTGTCCAAACTTGGTATTTTTGATGGTACTTCTAGTGAGAACCATAGCATTTGGATCACCAAGTATATTCTCCTGTGGATGTATGGTGTTGATCCTTTTAATGGTAACAGGATCAACATCAATGGAAGTATCAAGATTAGACAAAGTAGGAGCAAAGTCTTCATCATAAGAGGCTGTTTGAAAGATGCCATCACTTTGCTCAACATTAGCAAGATCTGAGGGAGTAGGAAACCTGCCAAAAGGTTCTTCCATACTTGTGGATTCTTTGCAGGAATCAGGAACATCAGAAGAATATTCTTCAGCAGCATGTCCAATAGTAGAATCAACTGAAGCATCAGCAGAGAGATCAGCAGAAGTCACATTTCCTTGCTCATCAAGTGCAACTTGTTTTAAGAGTGCTTCAGTGGCTTTAGTAAACTCAAGACCCAGTCTTTTAGCTTCCTGAGCAGCAGCATATTCTTGCTTTTTGAGTCTAGCAAGATCTTCTGCATATGTAGAATTTTCAACATCATCAGCAGAATGTGCATCAGGGGCATCTTTAGAAGAAGAATCAGCTACTTGAATAGGGAGAGTTGTGACAACAATAGTGGGTTCATCATCTTCTGAATCACTGTCTGAATCATCATGTAGGGTACCTGCACTGTCAGAAGATGACACTTGTATTCCATCAGAAGGATTAGTTTTGTGTCTAACATACCCCAAATAGTCAGTCAAGTAATCAAGGTCAAAGAACCACTCATGACCTTTACCCTGAATATTAACATTCTCTTCCAAAAACTTTAGATTAAGGGTTTCTTCGATCTTCTTTGCAGCCAAGTTATATACCCTGTAAGCCTTACTATGAGTTGAGTAACCAACTATGTGCCCTTCATCAGCTTTAGCTTCAAATTTGCCTAGGTGATCACTTGTGTTGAGTATGGTCACCTGACATCCAAAAGGTTTGAAGTGTTCAATGGTAGGTATCTTCCCTGTCAGCAATTCATAGGGTGTCTTATTATGTGGTCTTGTAATCAACACCCTATTCAAAACATAACAAGCAGTGCCAACTGCTTCAGTCCAAAACATGGTGGGAAGCTTAGAGTCAGCAAGCATAGATCTTGCAGCCTCTATTAGGGTTCTGTTCTTTCTTTCTGCAACTCCATTTTGTTGTGGGGTTCTAGGAGTGCTATAATCTCTCTTAATACCCTTCAATCCACAAAGTTCAATGAGATTAACATTTTTGAACTCTGTCCCATTGTCACATCTAATACCTTTAATCTTCTTGTTAAGTTGGTTCTCAATGAGAGCCATAAATTCTTTAAGAGCCTGATAGGTTTGATCTTTAGTCACCAAGAAGAATGTCCAACTGAATCTACTGAATGCATCAGTGATGACCAAGCAATAATACTTGTGATCAATACTCCTGATGGATGTTGGACCAAAAAGATCCATATGAAGCAGCTGTAAAGGTTCAGAGATGGTGCTCACAGCAAGAATGGGCTTGTAGGAAGCTCTGTGTTGCTTACCTTTGTTACATGCAACACAATTATGTTCATTGGTGAAAATCTTGGTAGGAAGTCCATGAACCAGTCCATTTTTAGCAAGTTTATTGATGACTTTGAAATTAACATGAGCCATCCTTCTATGCCATTTTGTAGATTCATCCAAGGATGCTTTTGCCACCAAACAAGTTAAGTCACCTTCTGGCTTGACATCATTCAAATCAGCTGTATAAAGATTATGATTCCTTGGAGCCTTCAGTAACACATGATGGTCATCCAGTAGTTTGAACTCAGGAGAAAGAATGAAACAACTCTCTTCAGTGAATAATACAGGGAGTTTCTTATCACAAATTTGGGACACTGAGAACAAATTGAATCCTTGAAGTTCCTTCACATAGTAGACATTTTCAAAGTCCACATTTGGTGTTTTAATGGTACCTTTGCCAGTGATCCTACCTACACCACTTCCAAATCTCACAATGCCTCCATTAAACGGTACAAAGTCATGTAGCTTCTCTTCATTCCCAGACATGTTTCTTGAACAACCACTATCAATTATACCTAAGTCTTTATTAAGAAGGGGATGTGCCTAAAACAAAAAAAGTTAATATACAACAACAATATTATCATAAGAGACTTAAGTCATACATGACCTGAGCCTACCCTGTGAATCATTAACCCAAGAAGCTGAGTTAGATCCACAACTGTTCCTGGAACCCCTGTATCTATTAGGTCTGTTATAATTCCAAAAACAATCTGCTGAGGGTTTTTCAGAAGAATCCCAATAAACCCTGCTTAAAAACATTGGGTCTTCACATCCATGCCAATTATTCAAACCATAAAAAGATTTAGGTTTAGTCCAAGATCCAACATTAGTCCTATTATTATTCAACCATTTACCAGTATGAAAAGACCTATCAGTAGAATAAGACCTATCAGTAGAATAAGACCTATCAGCAGAATCATAGTGTTGTCTGCTGATTTTACAATGTGCTTGTGAATCTAGTGATGGTTTAGAATAAACATTGGTCCTTTTAGGTCTAGTATGTATATTGGCAACAGAAACACCCATCTTCTTGTCATGAAAATCACAATCCTTAATCAAATGCTCTTTACTATTACAAACAAAACATTTCTTCTTCTTAAAAGATTTATTATAAGCAAAAGATGTCTTATTAATCACTGAATCATTCAAAGAAACACCAGAAACATAATTGTTTTGTAAGTACTGAAAGGAATTGTTTGAAAAATTATTAAATAACAAGTCTTCAGAAGATGCTGTCTTAGAAGAAACTTCATCAGCAGAATCTTCAGAGTCCACAGACTTGTAAGATGACTTGTTAGAAGACTTGGGTGTAACTGACTTGGTCTTGGAATCACAGCTGGCTTGACTAGAGGTCTCTGAGGCCTTGTCCCTGTTAGAACAAGAGACATATGTGTTAGAATTATTACTAGGAATAGTGCTAGGGGAGGTCTTGATCCTAATGCCAGTGTGTTCCTTTGATTCAGGTAGGTCCAACTTAGTGAGCTTAGGGGTGGAGTTAGAGGTAGAAGTTTTACAAGTTAGGTTTGGCAAGTCTGTAGACTTTTTGCCAAACAGATGGTGAGAACCATCAAAGTCAGAGGTTTTAATGTTGGTGGGCATGAATACACCTCTAATAGGACCTGGTACAGCATGCATCTCACCTTCTTTAACATAGTTTGCTAAACCTGCTGGTGTAGATTTACCATTATCATTTCTTGCCTCTAATCCTACATATTTTTGAAAACCTAAACCTATCCCTGAGTTAACAGCTTGACAACCATATAAACAACTAGCTAATTTATCACCTGCAATTAACCATTCTTTATGTCTAGCCATTTCTTTATCTAACTTTTCTTTCAAAACATCTTTCTCACTTTCAATCCTAGCTTTTTCTTTTAATGAGAACTTTAATTCATTGCTAGTATTTTCTAAATTACTACTCAAAACTCTTATCTTTTCATCATAAGCTAACTGATTTTGCTGAAACCACATCTTTTGTTGCTCTAATGTTTTTAAGGCATCTTTGTATGTAGCAGCTTCAATAAAACTAGCATTATATTTAGGTTTCATCTCATCATAAGCTTGTTTAAGAGTAGCATATTTAGAATCATTATCACAAACACAAGTAGATACCTGAGGAGAGATTCCCATGAGGCTGAAATCACAACTAGCTATGCATGAGACTTGAGAGTTGCTAGTTGAATCTTCATGCTCATTCCAGTCAGTACCAGCATCAACAGCAGTTACCAAGGCTTTTGAGTCACTTGCCTCCACCTCTCTCTTCTTATATGTTGAGTATCTTGTATTAGCTTCACCCTTCTTAGTTGGGCATTCTCTTGAAAAATGCCCAGCTTCACCACAGGAATAGCACTTGACCTTTTTCCTGTCAAACCTAGCAGCATCTCTTCCATCAACAGCAAGTTTCCTCCCAACCTTTTGTTCAAACCTTCGAACCTTGAGGGAGAGCATAGCCATCTGCCATTTCAAGTCCAATTCTTCTAAGTTTAGCTCATCAATTTGTTCAAAGTCTTCATAAGCCAGTTGTTGCTGTTTATCAACCTCAGCAACAAAAGAATGTAGGACATCCTCTATCACATTGCTGGTCTTTGGATGAGTAATTGGATTAGCATGTGAAAAGGATAATGTGGTGACTGGAAGACCTTGATTTGGAATGGTGATTGGACCCGAGTAGGTATGTGGCATGTAGTTTGAGGTAGAGCTTACAAATGCAGATTGTGTAGGAGGGGCTGTATAAGGAGGGTTTCCCTTGACATCACCTTCAAAAGCTTTGAGCTTGTTAAACAGATCATCAAAAGTAAGATAATTAAGACCTCCGTTGGTTTTGAATGATATGGTCACTTGAGACCAAGATGGAGGTAAGGCTCTTAAGAACTTAGAATTGACCTCCTCATTATCAGGTCTTGCAAGGATTTGATTTAGTTGACTTAAAATCATGTGAAACCTATCATATCCCTTGTGGATACCTTCCTCTTCAGTGATCTTAAATTCTTGGAACTCTTGCTTCAACCTGCTCTTCCTAATTCTCTTTGAATCTTCATTACCCCCGAACCTAACCTTTATAGCATTCCAGATCTGTTTAGGATCAGTCATGTTATGAAAGTCACTCATGTGAGAATCAGGGATGGCCTGAAGCAAAATTGTTCTTGCTTTGTTCTCACGTTGAACTCTCATAATATCTTCAGCAGTAACAGGTTCAGCAATTGTGATGTTGCCTTCAGAATCAACTGTTGTCTTTTTCTCACGGCTGCCAGTAAGAATTACATTCCAGAGGTTAAAATCAACACTTGATATCCAATTCTGCATCTTCATGGCCCAAATTTCGTATTCGTCCTTCCTAAGCATAGGAAGTTTTGCATTGTTGTTTGAAAAGGCCACCTGTTGAATTTGTTGAGAAAGAGAACCTGCCTCTGTGAGCGTGACTGTACCTCCTGGTTTGTCACCCATTGTAGTAAAGTGAAAGGTTTTGTGTTTGTGGAGAGGTTACAGAGTGTATCTTGTGGCTCTGATACCACTTGTAGGGATCTAAACCTTGATAGATCTTTTGAGCCAATGGATCGTTAGCTTACCAATGTAATCACAAGTAATGCTAAATAGATAAACTCTGTATGCTTGTAATTATTGCGGAATATAATAACAAACACTTTTACTAAACTTTGATCCTCTATGGATCTATATTGCTTTTACTAATCGTACTAACACTTTGTTAATACACGTACTAAAACCGGTACTTATTACAATGACCTAGGGTTCCTTATATACTATTGGAAACCCTAGACTATCTTACAAGAAACGAATAAAGATAAACTAAACAAAGATATTCTACATATCTTGTCTAAAAATAACTATTCTATAAAGTTCTATCTACGGATTATGACTATCCGTAGGATCTCTAAGATATCCGCAGCATCAAGTCTTCAGCAGAAACTAGTCTTCCGCAGTAACTCTTCAGCAGTATCTTTCAGCAGTAACTAGACTTGACTAAATCCTTACAATCAGTGACCGTAAACAACTTATAGTCACACGAATGTTTTTTGAAAGTGACAATTGTTCGTCCTTTGGCCACATAAATATATAATATATGTGACATTTGAGATGATATATTCAAGTAAATGTGTATTTTGTGTGACTATTGATAATCCAATGGCCACATGAATATACAATAAATGTGAGTCACACAATGGGTGTTATTTTTTAGGAGTTAGTCACATACAATTTAACACAAAGTGGCCGAAAGTGTGAATAAGTGTGACCATATGCTGTTTAAAGTGAAGAAATGTGTATTTTGTGTGACTATTAATCATCCAATGGCCACATGAAGTTTATGTTTGCGTGGCCTTTTGTAATATTTAGTCACACAAAGCATATTTGTTTTTGGTATTTAGTCACATACCATTAAGCAAACAGTGGCCAAAAGTGTTAATAAGTGTGACCATATGCTGTTTAAAGTGAAAAAATGTGTATTTTGTGTGACTATTGATCATCCAATGACTACATGAATTTTATGTTTGTGTGGCCTTTTGTAATATTTAGTCACACAAAGCATGTTTGTTTTGGGTATTTAGTCACATACCATTAAGCAAATAGTGGCCAAAAGTGTTAATAAGTGTGACCATATGCTGTTTAAAGTGAAGAAATGTGTATTTTGTGTGACTATTGATCATCCAATGGCCACATGAATTTTATGTTTATGTGGCCTTTTGTAATATTTAGTCACACAAAGCATGTTTATTTTGGGTATTTAGTCACATATCATTAATCAAACAGTGGCCAAAAGTGTTAATAAGTGTGACCATATGCTGTTTAAAGTGAAGAAATGTGTATTTTGTGTGACAATTGATCATCCAATGGCCACATGAAGTTTATGTTTGCGTAGCCTTTTGTAATATTTAGTCACACAATGAACTAAGCAAACAGTGACCAAAGTATTAATAAGTGTGACTATATGCATCTTTTAGTCACATTTAAAAAATCAATATATATCAAAACAATTCAAATATATATCAAAACAAATTCAAATACAATAAAATTGGAATGTATATAACTGAACCAAATATAAAATTTGACATCCTTTTATACACCAAGGAGTCCTAGTCGGCTTACAATAGTTTTCTAAGTATCTATAATCTTCTCCATAAGCAACTAGCAACTTCGAGCGGTCTTAATCTCTGAGCAGTACCAACTTTCACTAGCAGTCGTACCTTTTGTACTAGCAGTAGTAACTTTTGTACTAGCAGTAGTATTTACTTTTGCACATCTTCTTTGAAGTTCAAGAGCAGAACTAAATCCATCTAAGCAATATTAACACAAACATGATCAGCAGTAATTCAAACAACATCATGAAGATTTTTAATCCAAAACAATGAACATATTAATAAAATTTGCAGTTAAACTTACAAGTTTTTCTCCCACTGATCTAATCTCATCATCTGGATATAAAAGCCTTGAAAACGTAGGCTGCTGCATATCAACAATAACCACATCAGGATTAGAGCAGAACTAGAACATGCAAAGCTCACAAATTTAACAGAACTAGACGAGCATACTGGAATAAAGTTCTTGATTAGATGCTAGAAAACCTTCCTCTGCAAAAAGTATGTGGTTATATATATTGTTGACGGGTGCATCTATTTCTTAACATTTGACAGACACACTTTTGCCTTGTCTTTTGTCAGGTGCATCTAGTTTGTTAGGCGCCACTAGTTCAAATATATGCTGTTTTTGTGGTTTTGAGTCACTTGATTCGCCACTGATTCAACTATCTGCTTTGGTGGTTTTGAGTCGCTTGACTCGCCACTGATTCAACTATCTGCTTTGGTGGTTTTGAGTCGCTTGATGCGCCACTGGTTCAACTATCTGCTTTGGTGGTTTTGAGTCGCTTTATGCGCCACTGGTTCAACTATCTGCGCAAACACGATAGGAATAAAACGCATATCAGATCTTGTAACTTTGTCCCAACCACCCAATTAAAAATAAGGTATAGATTAAACTCTAGGAATGGTTTAAAAAGGTACAAGTAACTTTGACCCAACCACCCAATTAAAAATGGAAAAGATAAGCTGAAAAAATCAAATAGACCAACACGACTACTTGATTAGAAACAGCTATATTTTTTGATAATCAGATCTTGGTCTATTTCCGATTTTAGGCTTTCTTATAATCGATTCTGCATCTTTTATTTGTAACTTTTATTCAACCTTCCAAAGCTATATACATTTCAGATTATTTTTTTCAAACTAGAAAAAGTAAAGATTCCAAGGTAGCATTTGCTTTTGGCCAGTTTGGTTATGGTCAATCTAGTTTTTAAATCAGTCCCCGCATAATGGGTGCTTAAAAACATCTAAAAGATGAATTCAAGGATAAAAAACCATTTCAGATGTGAATGCACTTTCAAAAATAATAAAAGATAATACCACATAAAAATGGCGGGCTAGGTAACATGTCATGAAAGACATTTCGAGTTGTTTTGCAACCTGATGATGTATTAATAAATTAAGGACTAAGATATGCACCAGATAAAGATGCCTGAATGCATCAGAAGTGTGTAATCAGGTATTCACAAAAAATCTTGTCATTATAAGATAGCAAGGCGGTATACGAACCTTGAGATTGTTTCAAAGCTTCATTGACAGCATCATCATATCAACCCGGTTTAAATCTGCACACATTACATATAGCTTTAGTAAAATCAAAATCAAGGAGCTTGAACCACTTAACTCAATAACCATGTAAAAGCAAAGTACCAATCAAGAACAGGGCAAAGTTGGAGTGTTCCTCGCCAGTAATTAGGATCAACCAAACCGGTGAGCTGAATACCGAGCCGGAATGGACCGACAAACATAGTGAGCTAAATACCGAGCCGGACTGGACCGCCAAACATGTCATTGGATCGGGCCTTAGCGGTGGTCTTGGTGCGAGTGTGGTGTTGGTGCAAGCGGTGGCGTTAGTGAGGAGAGTGTTGAGGAGATAGAAGAAGACCAGATCTAGATTTTGTAGATATTAATTGAGAAATGGTCTATTGAAAAACATGGGCGGGTCAATGAAATATTTGGGTGGAGGGCAATTTAAATTTGGGGAAAATTTTAAGCGGGTTGGGGGAAAAGTTAAAATTTGGGATGAATTCAAGGAAAATTTCATATGTGAATGCACTTTCAAGCTCAAGAGTCAAGCCTATCAAATGAAGTGGTAATTATTTAATGAGTTGAGCTCAACCTTATAAAAGTTCGACTCGAGTTATTGTTGAGTTTTCGAGCTTGTAAATGATATAGCATATGTTTATATATATATATATATATATATATATATATATATATATATATATATATATATATATATATATATATATATATATATATATATATTGTATGTAAGCGTACTAAGTGTAAATAGTTAATTATAAATGTATCGAGCATGGTTGTCAAGATCCCGATCCTGATCTTAATCTTATGATTTTACGATACTGCAAAGCAAAAACGATCCGGATCTTATGTATAATAGGATCTTTGAAAGCTTAAGATCGTATAGGAACCCGATCCTGACCATAGGATCTTAGGATCTAATCCGATCCGATCTTACTTTTCTCGAACTAGCAAACTAAAAAACTACAAATTTATGAATTCTGTTTTGTAAAATTGAAAAAACAACACGTTATAATCTTCTTATACATTTTATAACCCTAATTTAGGACAACATTTCAATGAAACATTTATATAATTTTGTGTTTATGTATATAATAATTTATAAATTTGTATAATATTACAAAAGATACTTAAAAAATGCATTATGGTAGGATCTTAAGATCCCGATCCGATCTTACGATCTCGATCTTGCAAAGACAAAATCGATTCTAATTAGGATATGATCCCGATCTTGAAAACCTTGGTATCAAGATTTTCGAGCCGAAGGTGAACCGAATTCGATTATTAGATTATATTTCACTTTTAATTTGTGTAAGACACACACCTTTACAAATAAACCGAGCTTTTCGAGTGATCAAGCACAAACCGAGTTCAAACTTTCTCGATCCCTGATAACATGATCGATCGGGAGGTCTTGTATACTTGCTTCTTATTAGTTTATGTGACAAACGGTACACACCTACCAAGCCGGTGTAACCCATGCATGACCGCCTTTAATAACTTCAAATACAATTCATATAACATTCAATTCACACTATATATAACTACTATACACCTACCAAGCCGGTGCAACCCATGCATGACCGGTGATAATGGCTAATTCACATGGGTCATGGGTCATATGCATTGTTGTCATTGGTCACATTCAATAATGGGTATTTGACATCGATCATATGGGTCATATGCATTAGGTTATAACTGGTCACATCCATGAGTGTTGATCATTGGGTAATTAACATGGGTAACGGGTCATGTGCATTAATATTGGGTTGTAGTGGCATGTCACATATGTTATCGACCAATACATGATTGGTGATCGACAATGGGTAATTAACATGGGTCATGGGTCATGTGCATTGGATTTTGTTAAATAAGACAAATACTATACAACATTTTATACGTTTTGTATTTTTTTTTACGTTTTAATCCGTTTGTAACGTTTTTCGTCCCTTTTTTACCGTTTTCAATCGATTTTGATCGATGTCGCTAGTTTTCGACCGACGTTGACAATTTTCGACAGATTTCGACGGATTTAGACCGTTTTAGTCCGACTACGACCGATTGCGACCCTTTTCAACCGATTTCATCCATGTTGAATGTTTTCGGCAATTTTCGCTCGTTTTCATATGTTCTAAGCTTTTCTGAATGTTTTCCTCTGTATTAAAACATTATGAAACGTTTATTACGTTTTCGTGCATTTTTGTACGATTTTTTCATTTCCATACGTCCTTCTCCTTTTTATTCGGGGTGATTCGGGTTGAAAATATTTGGCTAACTCGGGTATGTGGTCGGCCCGATTGACCCGAATAAGGATTAATGGCCGTGAATTTTTGATCTTTTGTTATACATACGGCTAATGATTTGCACACTCAAAAAAGTTATTTGCACACTCAATGTACAAGCGGTTGAAGCAGTGTGTTTAATACTGTACAAGTATTTAATGCACAAATGAAGTGTCCCAATCAATTTATAAAGTGTGCAAATCAATTCCCTTTCACATCAACCCTAATTTAACACACTCTAAAAAATCATAACAAATCCCAAATCAAAATCAAACAAACTCATGTCGTTTTATCTTTTTGAAGATAACTGCAAATGTAACAGGCCAGCAATGGTGGTAACATCTTGGACACCATCCAACCCTGCTCGACGTTTCATTTGCTGCCAAAATCGATGGGTCAATTATCAGATACATTTAGTTTAAAGATTATGTGGAAAACTAGAAGGGGGGGGTTGAATAGTTTTACGTCTTTTTAATTTTATTTTCAAAACTTAGTTTAGTTTTAAAACCTTGTTTGCTTTTAAAACTTTGATTCAATCTTATGTGAACTCAAATCTTGAACAATATGAACAAGTATATCTAAGTATAAACAATAATAATAATGTATGCTAAGTATGTGAAATCAACACATGCATAATATAAACAATTGTAGCTATATACGAGAGATAAGTACGTAATCGTTTATTTTATAATCCTTAGTTATATTTTGTATGAAAACTATACTTGATCGAAATGATCAATTATATGTATGTAACCTTTTTAGTTTGATTGTAAAAACTTTGTTTTGTGAATAAAACTTTCGTTTGATCTTTAAGTAAAATCAATACTAGCACTATATGAGCAACTATATATATATATATACGTCTACGTCTACAAAAGTAATAACGATATAAGCAAGATAATAAGTAAGATATGGAAAGATCTAACCGCGAGACAAAGGATTTATAGTGGTTCGGCTACAAGGACACCTTCCTTGCCCTACTCCACTCCTCGAGTCACCTACTCGAGAGTTTTCTTCACTATATCAACAAGCTCCCTTATGGCGGAGAAAACCTTACACACCTTGGCTTACACAAGTTAACGACACTAAGCTAAATGTCGAGTTCTAATCGTAGCTAGAACCAATCTCACACCAAATATCACACCACGTGATCTTCACACCTTAATCACACCTTCACACATTCTTCAAGACTTCACACCGTCTTCACACCTTGTCAATCTTCACACCTTCTTCACAACTACTTCACACCAATCTACTACACACCTATCTTCTCAACTACTTCACACCAATCTACCTTTACTACAATCAACTAGCCAATCACACTATCTATATTCCTAACACAACTATCTACAATCAAATATTCACAACACACTACACAAAGATATATGTAAATATTCTTGATGATGCACCAACAACTTGGATGTGGAGGTCACAACAAGTTGTAATACTTCTTGTCTTGGAGGATAGAAGTATTCTTCTCTTGCACTTGAGAGGATGGAAATTGGATCACTTTGAAACAAAGAATATATATACACTTATGATCAAAGGATGAGAGAATAGAGAAATAGATCTAGATCAGAAAGTTTAGAAGTGCAAAAGGTGAGAAAAATCTGAGGGATGAATCAGTATTTAAAGGGGGGGAAAATACTGTTCTGGAGCGTGGCCGGTCCCCTTAATTGTAGGCCGGTCCCCTTAATGATTAAGGGGGCCGCCTAGTAAAATTAAGGGGGCCGCCCTCCTGAACGTTGGGTTTATTTGTCTTTTTGTGGGGAAGGTTTTTCTGGATTAGATTTGCCATTTTTGGTTGGAAATTTGAATTCATATATTTATAATGAATTAAACATATTCCTTTAATTCCAAAAATGTTTTGTAAAAGATATAAAATGTTTTGTGACATTTTATAAAAAGTCTAGTGTTTAAGAAAATTGTTCCTTTGATCATAGAATGCAATAAACACTTTGTTTATTCATACCTTGAGTGATTTGGATGTAAAGACAAATGTTAAGCACTAAAAACTTGTTTACGTCATAAGTTTTAGATTAATGAGTTTATACTTTGTAATTATCAAAACATAGAGACATTGTTAATATGTTAACAATGTTTTTAGACATTATTAATTTATGTCAACAGATTATTAAGTTTAATGTTTAATATACTACGTTTTTTTTTTTTTATTTTAGAAACCGGGTACGAAGAAATGTGAACAATTTGATTGGTATGATCCAGAGGAGGAATGTGATTGGTACAAGATGCATTTGTTTGAGATGTATAGCAAACTGAATCTCAGACAAAGGCGTGAGGTTCAAATTGAAGTTAATCGTCAAAGAAGGATTGAAGAATTGGAGGCAGAGTTGAGAAATGCCTTAAAGTAAGTCAGTTTTTGGAAGTCAACACTGTGTGTTTTTGCAGTTGTGGTTTCTTTGGTACTTGCACTGAAGTAGTATAGTGTTTATGGCTAGATTGTGTGGTTTGTAGTGGCTCATGTACCCCATCTTTATGGTAAATGGTTAAGTGTTTGCTTGTAAATTTAACTGATCTTGATTTTTTGGCAGTAATTACCCAAAATGGCACAATTTGACTATCCTGTTTGACCTTATGCAAATGAATGTACAGGCACAAAATTACCAAAAATTACCCAAAGTGACAATCATGATTGGCTATTAGTTATCTTTTGATAGTAATTACCTGGAATTGCCCAAATTCACTTGGAGACTCTTTAACTTTTGCAAATGACAATCAAGTTTGACAATCTTTGTTTCACTTTTAACAAAGCATCATAATATAGTAATCTATAACTTGATTAACAAAGAAACATAACATAAGTTTTCTTTGAACACAAAAACATTAAACCTCAAAGAAACATAACATAAGTTTTCTTCGAGTCACGATCAAACTTTTATTCCCTCGGGTCAAAACCCGATCCCAAATCATTGTTGGAAATATTGAGTTTGGAAGTTTATTATTCATAAACCATGAGATACAAGTAGTTATTGGTAAGTCAAGAATTGGTAAAAGGAAAGTGGAGACAGTCAATTCCTTATCTTTAGGAACAGTTTTAAAATATCTTCAATTCACAGTATGATTTAGGCGCCTTTGGTCTATCCCTTTTCCCGTCAAAAGTCTTGGGAGCCCTTCATATACCTCTCCAGCCTATTTATACCTCTCTATTGTATATATACCAAATAACATACACAAACACATATTCACTTTCAAAGAAAACTTCAACAATGGCAGAAAATGGTAACTTTCAAAATGATGCAGAAGAGTACACGCGGGTATTAAACAACAGTTTGCTATGGGACGCAGTGTTTAATCATTTCGGGTATGATCCCGTTTACGAATATGGGTCGTATAGGCAGGTAGATATGTGGATGAGGTCAATAATTTTTAAATGGCTGCATAGACAAGACTTTTACTGGGATGAGCGTTGGGGACTGAATGATGTGGAGGTGGAGGAAGAAGATGAAGAAGATGAGGAAAATCAACAGGATGCGCAGCAAAATGTGGTGGAGCAGCAAAATGAAGAGGATGCGCAGCAAAATGTGGTGGAGGAGCAAAATGAAGAGGATCAGCAGCAAAATGTGGTGGAGCATCAAAATGTGGTGGAGCATCAAAACCAAGGGGGTCAACAAGATGGGTTTGCATTTGCAGACCCGTTAAATCTGGGAAACAGGATTACTGATCTTGAAATTAAGTTTCAATATCTCCTGGAAAGGAAAAGGATGCAACGTAGGGAGTAGTTTTTAATGATGATGTTTTTATGTTTCTAGTATATTTAGTATTTAGGTAGGATAATTAATTATGTTTATGTTTGCAGCTTTTATGAATGGTTGTATCTTTGAAAAAATATTAATGAAAATTTTGAGACCTTGTATGGTTGCTTGTGATGTCAAACTGTCAAAGGTGTGTTTGGTTTCTTGGATAAAAGCAGTATGTCAAATTGTTAAAATCTAGAAATGATTTGTTAATGTTGCTAGTTATAAATAGTATTGCTAAGTGTAATTGATGATGTGATTATTGTGTATTCGGGTAATGAGTTAGGTTTTGTGTTTTTGGGACTAATATTTTGCAGGATAAGTTGAGAAAAGTGCTGGAGTCCTGAAAAATAAGCAGTTTCGAGTGGAAACTGACTTAGTGTTGCTAGGCATATTTTAGTGCTGCTAAGCCTAACTTAGTCCGGCTAAGGGTTGTTCTGCTATTTTTGAGAGTGCAGGGTACTGTTTTAGAAATATAAACGATTAAGGGTTTGTACACTTCAGTCATTCACAGTTTCACACAAATGTTTTTATCCGATCAAAACTCTATCAAACATAAAACCACTGCTTGATTTTATTAATTAATTGCAATTCCCAGCAAAACCCTACACAAATTTTCAAATTTCACAATGTCGACTCTGTCTTTTTTCAACAAGCATAACATGATTGCATTCTTGCAAAAGCCCACCAAGGAGAATGAAGAGTTCACTGAAGTTGTTGATTTTCTCAATGCTACTCATATTAGGTATGCATTAACAGTTAACCCTACTGTATATGTTTCCAACATCAAACAGTTTTGGGCTACTGCAAAGGTCAAAACTATTGATGAGGAAGTATAGATTCATGCCCGTGTGGATGGGCAGAGGCAGAGGCATCTGTTAGAGAAGTTCTTCATCTAGGAGATGTTAATGGAATTGAGAATCTTCCAGACTCCACAATTTTTGAAAACCTTCAAGAGATGGGGTATGTAAGAAAAAATGATTCTTTGAAATTTAATAAAGGTGGCTTTCCCCCACAGTGGAAATTCTTAATTCACACTTTGTTACAGTGTCTTAGCCCAAAGACTACTGGTTGGAATGAGTTTAGTATTAACATGGCTTCTGCCCTTACATGTTTGGCAAAAAATAAAGAAAAATTCAATTTTTCAAAATTAATTTTTGATCATGTGGTTAAAGCCTTGGATAATTCTTCAAACCAACATTACTTATATCCAAGATTTCTGCAACTTCTTATGGACAAACAATTTACAAATAAGAAAGTTCACGACAAGGTTTATCCTGTTCACTCTCATATTAAAAAGGTCTTTTCTAACATGAAGAGAAAGGGTAAGGACTTTCCTGTTATAGGTAAACCATTGTTTCAAGCAATGTTGGAACTAGGTCAACATAAGAAGGGTGAAGGTTCAAGAACTTATAATGAATCAAGTTCCAATGGAACTGATTCAGGTGAAGGAAACCGCAGGTGCCAAGAAACCAAGGGGGACAATGCAAGTAATGAGGATAAAAGTGGTGAGGAAGAGATGGAACTTGTTAAAGAATTGATGGTTAAATATACCAAACTTAAAGAAGAGGTTCTTGGCCTAAAACAAATCACAGATACTCAGGGGGATGTAATTACGGGTTTGATGCTGAGGGTTAAGCAATTGGGAGGTCAGAAGGAGTCAAGAACCAGGTCATTCAAAAGACTGAAAAAAGTGGGCACAAGACAAAGGATTAGTTCATCTGAAAGCATAAGTTTGGGGGAGGATGATCCCAAACAGGGGAGGAATGAAACCAAGGATTCAGGGGAAGCTATGGAAAATTTTGATAGTGCTACTGCTGGTGATGACATTGGTGTGGATATGGATGTGGATTCTTCTGAGAATGATGATGAGTATATGGTTGCTGATAATCAAGGTAATGAGGTTGTTATGGAAGCAGCAATCAAAGGCATGGGAGATTCTACTGCTGGTGCAAGTGCATAAATTGCCAAGGAGGATACTACTGCTGAGGAAAATGTTCCTATTGCTAGTGATGATGAGGAAACTTTGGCCGAAGCAATGATTCTATTGAAGACACGATTTAAACAAGCAGTGCCACAATCACCACTACCAACAGAACAATCACAACCACCACCACAACAACCAAGAGTACTTGTCAAAGGTCTGGTGATTAGAGAACCAACTCAACAAATCAAGAAGAGTGTACAAGAGCCAAGTTATAAGGGCAAAGGCAAAGGTATTATGGTTGAAGAGCCTAAGCATGATACTTTAAAGGATCTTCCTTTTGTGTACTGGCCCAAACCCAAGCAACTTGAAGTAGATGGAGCTGCTGTAAGAAAATTGGCTGCTTTGTTTACAGAGGAGAATCAGATGGTACTTGAACAAAGAAGGAAACACGCTGAAGCTGAGGCCAAAACAAAAGCACTCTTGGATTCTTGGGATGAAGAAAGGATTAAAGGTGATGCTGATATTGCACTGATGAAAAAAATAAAAGAAGAAATGCAAGAGTACACTCAAGAACAAAAAGATGAATGGAAGAGGAATTATGAAGCTGAGAGGAAGAAATTTTATCTCAATCAAAGAAAGAAGAGAAAAGTGCTTAGGCGTCCAACAGTTAAGCAAAAGAGGAAGTACTATGAGTACTATCTAAACAATATGAAGGGTTGGAAGCTTGTTCAATTAAAGCGATACTCAGATGATGAGATCTTCAAAATGTATGGAAGAGCCAAAAACTCAATGTGACTATTTTGAATGTATTGGTCACATATAATACCCTTATAATGTGGCCATAAACATCATTTAGATACACATTTCTGATATGGTGTGACTATTGTAAAGCCTATAGTCACAATGTGACTATTTATTTATTTATTTATTTATTTTATTTTTATGTTTTTTTGTAAAGCCTATAGTCACATGATCGTGATTCAATTAAGTGTGACTATACACATTAGGATTTGGCAAGCAAACACACACTAAACTTTAGACACACATATTAACTTACGTGACCATATGTATCAAATTTTTGTTACACTTAATCATGTTTCTATGGTTTAGTGTGACCATATATGACATTTGGTCACACTCGTCAACTGTGTGACATATATTTGTCACTATTAAATGCATATCGTGACTAACGCTTCAAACTTACTTTTCTATTGTCACACATTTCAGACGCTATGTGGCTAAATATTCAGCAAAGAATAGCAGTCACGTTTAAATAATGTGTGACAAACTTGACTATATAATTTAGCCATATACACAATTACCTCATGTGACCATATATCTATTTTGGTCACCCTTTTAAATTGTGTGACATATATTTGTCACATATGTATATCTATAGTGTGACTAATGTTTCGAGCCCATTTGTATCTGTCACACGTTTCGAATTAAACGTGACTAAATGATCGAAAAATATTTACCAGCTACCCTCTAGTCACATAAATACACAAATGTGTGACATATATCTTCCGAAATGGTCACACAAGTCGGATCGAGTGTGGCTGTTTATTTTATTTTCATACATTTAGTCACGTAAATATGTTACAATGTGACCGTTTGAAATCGACCATGTGTGACGAAAGGCCATTTTTGTACCAGTGAAAGCTATTTTGTCTTAGATACATTTATTAATAATGCTAGCAACTAAATACCTTTTGCTTCAACCACTTTGCTGGTGCAAAGTCTTTCGTTCAAAGATTTTGAAAAGTCTTTCGTTACAATGGAAAAAAGCTTTTGAAAAGCTTTTTCGAATAGTAAAAAGCTTTTGCAAAACCTCCCCATTGCAGATGCTCTTAGTCTAAATTTTGTGGTCTAAGTGTGACGTATCACCAACATGTAAAGTAATGAAATTGAGATAGAAGAATGCTCAAATTTATAGTATTAAAAAATATGTATTTAATTATGCGAAAAATGAAAATGTGTTAGAAGCTTTTCTGAACAAAGAAAGACGTAAGAAATAGTTCGTTGTAGCGTGATCGGGATAACTTTGTTAAATTGTGTATGATATTTATAATACATTAATTTTTCTTTGGAATTCGTTAACACGTAGGATAGTTTTTTTGGAAATTTGCTACATCCACATAAAGTTTACACAAAAAATTCCCACTCGCTGGCATGTCAGTGGGTGATTGGTTTTTTGTGAGATGTGGAACCCACAAAAAACCAATCACCCGCTGACATGTCAGCGAGTGGGAATTTTTTGTGTAAACTTTATGTGGCCCTAGCATGCCTCTTTTTTTTGTGCGCCACCTGCCACTGAATTGATCATGTAAAGTTGTTTTATTGGATGAGGATATAAAAAGAAAGAAGAAGGGAGTGTTTTTTTGTTAAAACTTGTTAAGTGAGATATGGAAAAAATGAAGGTGTATAACTATAAAATAAAATATAATCATTTTCACAATAGATTAAAGTTGTTACCCTGAATATAATATTTTAAATCATATGCAGCGTGAAGGATTTAAAAGACCATCCGATGAAGATGATATAGGTCACGACGATGAATATTGGGAGAAAAAGTTACCCGAGAATTATGAATGCTATATCAAGATGTCAGATAAACCTTTCTGCTACACCACCAAAAAGGAGCTCTTCCAAATTTTTGTCACGGTTTCCTTGCCAATGACGATAAATTGGTAATAATTTATTGTGGTAATAATAAAGTCGATTCATATTTTGAACCCTTAAATATGAACCATTTGATTACATGAGTTTCACTAGGCATGGGGGGTTCCATGTCCGTGTCAGGGATGCACCTCTGACATGACTCTAGGGCAGTAGAATGATGTTCTGCCACGTCCCTTGGTTTGGCTGCAAATGTTTATGTGTTGGGAAAGGGCGTATGGATGCATCCTAGATCTGTTTCTGTTTATGATATGATATGATAGGATTTGTCTGGTGAATGTGGCTGTGTGTGCAATACACGTCCTTCACAAATTCTGGGAGCTAGCTACTCCACTTATATGATTATGATGTGATTATGATATGTTCTGTTATGAGCTTATGGTATGATTATGGTTCTGACTCTATTCGTACAGGTGACTGTATGAATTCCTTACCTAACCTATACATTTTATTTCCGTATTATCCGTGATAACCAAATATGTTTTCCAACAAAATATATCATTTGTACTTCAACATTTTATTTCAGTTTATTATTGTTATATCCATTCACTGGGCTTTTTAAGCTCAACCGCATTTTCTTTCACCGCGGTAGGTATTCAAGTTAGCTTTTGAGGATAGCTTTCTGGGATTGAGAGTAGATTTGAGTTGAAGATTTTGACCATAGCCATTTAGAGTAAGTTATTTATTTAAGATTTCCGCTTTTGATATGTTCTGTTTGTTCTGATGTAACACCATATTATTGTGACATTTTTACCCTTGTCGGGTTGGGGTGTTACAGATTCAAAGAAAGTGTTTACAGTGTTCAAGTCATTTGTAGAGAAGGTCATCAATATTTATGGTTATGACTCAAGGTTCGATCAGGCATTTGAATACTACATCCGAGTCCGATATCACAATTTCAAAGACAAACTCAACCAAAGCCTGAATCAACTTGAGATGCTACTTAATGAAGAAGAACTTGATACGAGTAACTGCAAGGAAGTTTTTAAAGTGATCCAAACTCAATTTTAGAGTATCTTTAACCCTTGGATAATGAACCAGTCCGAGTTTATCGATGCATTTTACCAACAATTTTGGGTAAGCTATTCAACCTTCAGAACTAAATGCATAAACGACATGGGGGAACTCGAAAATATATTTGATGCTGAGGAAGCTGAGTTAAATGAAATTGAGAAGCTGAAACGGGAAAGAGAGCAGATTGAAAAAGATATGCAGTTAAAAGAAAGAGAGTTAATTGAAAGAGAGATGCAGTTAAAGGAAACAGAGGTGATTGAAAGAGAGACATACAAAGATTTTCAAACAGAAGAGGAAACGGTCAATGAGGGTGATGCATCAAATGATAGTTTGGTTTTCACGGGAAGTGATTCATCTTCAGAACAACAGGTTGAAAGCAGCATTCCTAGCTATGATTCAGATACTGATGGTACACAAAGGAATGAAGCTGCTTGGGACACCGAAGATGATCATATCAGACCTTCATCAGATACAGAGATATTGGCTACGGTACAACATTCACATGCTCATGATAATGTTGATATATTTGAGAATACGTTTGTTCATGATCAGACACATCCTGAGCATCCTGAGTCTATTAGTGACACTTATGTGGTGGAACAAAATGATAGTAATATCACTTTTGATACTCCAGATATGGATCCTAATAGAGGTGAGCCTGCCCAGGATGGATCTTCTTATGAACAAGATCGTGCCTTATTTGCTTCATTAATTAATAATTTCAAACATGAACTTGACAAGTGCAAATACGACAATCGTGAAGCTAAGCAAGCGAATGTCTTTTTAAACAAAGAGCTTGAGAGATTTAAAGAAATGGAAAAACGTTTTGAAAATGCAACAACAAGAAATGCTGAACTTGAAATTCAAATATCAAACCTTAAATCTCATGCTCAAAAGTTTGAAATGTATGGAGAGTCTGTCAAACCTATTTTAAAATGAAATGAAGAACTTGAAGTTGGTTATAGAGAAGCTGTTCTTCGTGAAAAACGTTCCATTCAAAATCTGGATGCTCAAATGGTTCTTAACAACAGAAAGGTTCAAGCACTTGTAAAAGAGAACAGTGATTTAAAAAGAGAAAATTCAAAGCTTCAGAAAACCAAATCAAATTTTGAGATTGCAAATACAAAACTTGAGAATGAAAACCAAGAGGTTTTGAAACGTGCAACCAATCTTGAAAATAAACTTCTAAAATTGGGACAGACTTCTCAGACTGTCAACATGTTACCTACAAAAGATGATGAAATTTCTAAACAAACATCTGGAATTGGTTTTGAGAATAATGCTCATGTGGAAAATGAAAAACCTTGTTTTTTAAACAAAGTGCAAAAGTTGACACATATTTTGTATAAAGCTAAAGATATGGGAAAAGAATTGTCAGATGATCTTTTGTTTGAGTCTCAAGATATTTTAAAATCCGAAGAGGAAAAACGTTTGAAAGTAAAACAAATAAAAAACCCACTCTCGTACCACGGCTTTGTGTATGGTTGTACACAATTGACCGATATACCAAAAGAACCTTTCAAAAGAAAAGACACAAATGTGAAAAGATTTTTCAAAGAAGCTCAACTTGCTACTTATGATGCTAAGTTATGGCAAAATAGAGCAAGGAAACAATTTTGTAGTCTTAAACATCACATCGAGCAAACGTTAAAGGTCATTTGGTTTAAGCAAGAAAACATCGAATACAATGTTTTCTCTAATCCTCTTTCATCAGATGTACGCCTTAAGATTGAAATCAAAAAAATTTTGAAAATTGAGATTGAACCTCGTGTAAAAGATATCAAATTATGTTTTGAGTACTTTGATAAACATCTTGTAACTGAAATGAGAGAAGATCTAAAGTACGTTCACTCTCTTGAAGACGAATTTGATGAAAAATGCTTAATTCTGGACATTCAAAAAGAATTTTTCACAAATCAAATAGAGTCATTCAAATCAGAATCTGTTAGCCATGAGAAAGTGAATGAGAATTTTGAACAAACATCTTTCTTGAAATCTGAAAATCTTTGTCTCAAAAAGAAAATCACCGAGCTTTCAAAAGAAGCAGCGTCAAAGAAGAACTGTCAAAAAGAATTGCGCAGTTTGAGAAACATCTTGCAAAACTCGAAGCACAAAGTATCTCTTTCCAACTAAAATTGCAAAAGAAGAATGAGAAAATGTCTTCTGAAAACTCTTTGACATCAGTGCTTAAAGGAAAAGAAAAGATTTTTGAAGAAAATTGTGATGATACCAATATCAAGTTTGATTTTGACGAACTTGATACAAAAAATCTTGAATTGGAACATGTTGTGGCATCATTACAAAAAGAAAATGAGCATTTGAAACAGACTTACAAAAACTTGTTTGATTCAATCAAGCGGTCAAGAGTTCAGAATCAAGCTTCAAACAAATCTGACTCTCAGATCACATCAAATCATCTTTTTGAAAAAGAAAATTTTGTGCTTCAAAAGAAAATTGTTGAATTGGAAAAAACAATTGCACAACAAACCAAGGATTTTGGTGATGCCAAAAATGATTTTTCAATCGAAACAAACAAATATGAAAAATATTTTGCACATCTTGAAAATCAAAATGCTTCTTTGCAAGAAAAACTGGCATCATCAGATCATCTTTCTCTTCAAAAAGAATACAATAATTTGAGAACGTCATACAATGCCTTAAAAGCAAAGTTTGATGTTCTTAACCGGTCAAGAGGAAAATCTCAAGTTTCAAACGAGTCTAAATCACAAGCAAGTGTTACCGTAGCCTTCTTGCCCTAACCTAAGTCCAGGAACGGATCCTTTTGCCTGGAATGACTGAGGTCAAATGACACATTAGGCGGTAGCCATTCAAAAGCCCAAGAGACGATGCCCTAGTTCGATGGGCAGAAAAGGTTTACACAGGTGAATCTTCAAAACCATTTTCAAAAAGGGTTTTTCAGTTTACCACCTATTCTTTGCAAAAAGGAAGGAAGTTTTCAAAGAGAACAAATTTTTCTGAAACATTTACTCCTCAAAAGGTTTCAAATGCAAGTGCTCATAAAGAAAAGAATCAAAGTTTTCAAACTCCATACTCTCGTTTTACTCCGGTAAAGCCACTGTGGAAACCAAAGCAAAGCCGTTCAAAACATTTGAAATATTCATACTCTGAAATGCTTCCGCTACAACAAAAGACTGGCTATGCTTTGAAAAATCCTAATTCTGGAAGGTTTCCATTCATCTCAGAAACGATTTTTCAAAATGAAACGCCGAGTTTTGGATGGAAAACTTCTTCTTCAAGTTTTAAAACTCCAAGAGAGACACCGAGTTTCTCAAACAAGTTTCAACAGCAAAAGAGTTTTAAATCACCGTTGATTCCACGAGCTTTATTTCGAAATGAAACACCAGTTTTCAGTCCTCGTTGGAATTCAACTTCTTTGTCTCGGATTGACACAACTTTCAAGTGGATTTCAAAATATGGTAAACCCGTTGGCGCCGTGCTTAAATGGGTTCCAAAAGTTGTTGTCTAATCCAAAAACACGATGACTTCTTAGTACTTCTGCTAAGGACTCGAACTTCAACATAATGACTTCTTAGTATTTCAGCTAAGGACTCGTTCTTCAAAGTAAGGAAAGTGCTTAAATCAAAACAAAGGTTTTACATATTTTTTGAGCACTTATCCCAAAAACATTATGGCTTATGCACACATGACAGTGTAGAACTCGCGATTTTCAAAGAAAGGACCCTGTTGTACATTCCTGTGCGACAATCCTAAAAGATAAGAAGACTTCTTACCAAAAAGCTTATCAAAGTCTTAGTTTTTTGAGCAAAATTTTGAAAAATGTTTCAAACAGTTTTCAAAACTTTTCACGATGTAGCTCAAGATATTACTCCATCAAATCCTTAAAGGATAAATTTACTCAAAATGCTCTATTTTTTAGGGGGAGTAATAAAAAGATGTTCCAAAAAGTTCACGCTTAAAAGCAACTAATTCGGAATTTACAAACATCCGTTTCTCCCATATGCTATCCAAAAAGAAAAGGTTTTCATCAATTGGTATAAAAAATACCATGGATATGATATTTTTGAGGGGGAGAAGACGTGATTAAAATGTGATCAATGTGTTTAAGATTGTGGCTAAATCTCGTGCGAGCTCGACTCATAAATGACCCAAGAATTGACGAAACAACAAAAGTTAGTAATCGAAAAGGCTTATCCTCGACTGGTAATAACATCAAGTTAGTTACTAGAGCTAGTTGTCACCTAAAAGCTGACAATGGAACTCTTTAACTAGCCACGTAAGCGTGTCTCGAAAAGGATTTATTTGAGTAGAAATGTACCGTTTCGAGAAACTTTCTGTGGACTTGACCAGGCCGGGTAATAACTTCAAGCTAGTCTAACTAGTGATGTAAGCGTGTCTCGAATCGGTTATGTTCATTGAAAGTGGATCAATTCAAAAATTGCAAACTCCTCACACATGTGCAAATTTCTTAACAATCCATGAGCACATGTGAAGGGGGAGTCCTTCATGAAATGCAAAACTCTCGAAGTGTTAACAAAGTATGTTTTATTACCATAAACACTTTGAGAGATTTTCACAAATGGTTTGATGGCAACAATAGGATAGTCATGAAGTTATAAGGTAACTATGGTTAGGAAAAACCGTCCTATGATCTGCCAGAGCCGGAGGGATCTACCCAAGGACAATTCCAATAGATTAGAATTAGAAGTCCTTAGGTATGATTTGAAAAAAGGATAAAAGAATGAAAGGAGAAAGAAGGGGTTGAAGAATTAAAAAGAAAAGTAAAGAAAATGGTGAAAAGAAATAGCCCTCCAAATGTTCAACCTTAGGGCAGACACCGGATTCAACTCATATGCTACTGGTTGTTACTAAGGTGACACCGGTATTGAAGACAAGACGTCATGGACCCAGTGACGCACTGCACTTAACCTTCTAAGCCACTCAAGTTCTCTTAAAAGAGCTTGTTTCATTCTCACGGGGAACCGGTGTAATCTATCAACTTATCTCTTAGAGATGGTTGATATTTAAGCAGGAGACCTCTCCCTAGTCTCCGCATAGGAAACCAAATTATGCACTTATCGAGTCTAGAGCCATGAGATTCATTAAAAGATATCTTAGGATACACTTCCTATGAATACACTTGTGTTCGCCAAAAAGGACACAAGGTGTAAGAGTCTTTATGAGATCTACGGATCTTGCCTTATCTATCATGATGGTTACTATGTCTCAAATGGTCTACAGTCGTGAGGTGATCTCCAGCGACTCACCTATTCGTTGATCTACTTAGTAGGTCTCGTAAGCTCTCTCGGGAGTATCCGAAATGGGAACGGCCTTGGTAAGGGTTAGAAGGAGTCTTCACACTATGCTGTTGATGATCTCTATTTCCGAACCTGTAAGTACCGGATTCTTTATTGCTAACTGTTTTATGAAGGTACTGATGACTGTTCCTTGGAGAAAGATCGTTACCATCACTCAAAGATCCACTTGCTCATACCCTGTAAAGCTCTCTTCAAAGATCTATGCAAAGCAAAGTTCAGAACGTTTCTAAGTCAAAGTCAAAGAATCTTCAAACTAAAGAAACAAAGATTAAAGTCAAAGAAAAGAGAACTTCACAAAGATTCAAAGTCAAACAAAGTATGAGCATGTTGGAAAAGACGTAAAGACAACAGAGTAAAGATGTTGATCAAAGGCAAGAAAGATCACAAAGCATGATTGGAACAAAGAAACTAGCAAAACTATTACACAACAAGACTCAAAGTTCAAAGAAAACAAGCTTCAAAGATCAAAGATCAAGGTAATAAAAGAGAGATCTCAATGATCACCCTTAGGGGGAGATTGTTAGCATTAGAAGTGTTGATCATTTATGTAATCAAAGAGAGATCTCAATGATCTTCCCTTAGGGGAGATTGTTAGGATTAAAAGTGACGATCATTATTGAGTCAAATAGTTAGTTAAATATATTCATGTAATAGTTAGTGAAATGCTAGTCTATTAAGGTTATATAAAAGCCTTAATGGTTTGGCCCAAAAGAAGGCCCAAGAGAAAGCCCATGGTGGCATATATAAAAAATAAAAATACCCTCCTAAGCTTGTTAGGAAGGGTGGGAGTTCATGTTAATCAAAAGTTTTATTTCACATAGTGCTCTCCACCTCTCTCTCTCTACTTTCTCTCTCTAACTCTTCTTTCTCTCTCTAACATCATATTCTTAGGTGATAAAAATAGATATATGGTCCTACAACGATGTAGTGAATAACCAGACCTTCAGCAGAAGTGGTCACGCTAGTCTTTGTTTAAAGAGGTAATCCTCTACGTGCCCCGGTCGCCCAAAGTCTATATCTTTTCTAGACCAAAAAATACGGCTTCTCAAAATGCCCCAGGAGACTTGAGCGACTTATCCCCACCCCTTTAAATGTCGATAAGTGTCCCATAGACCCATACAAGTACAAGTTGCCCAAGTCGCTCAAGTCGTCTGAGGATACTTATACACATTAAAAGGTGGAAGAAAAGTCGCCTAAAGTCCCCTGGGAGCATTTTGAGAGGTCAAAAATTTTTTTTCCTAGAAAATGTATAAACTTTGGGCGACAAAGGCAAATAGAGAATTACCTCTTGTTTAAACCACGGGCTCAACATTTGGTTTCGTTGGCCTAATATCCTGTGCTGCTAGTTAAACTTAATTAGTTCGGGTCTTTCACCCTATTGTGCATGTTTTCTTTGTACCCATCTAAATCTGTGTTTCAAAGACTTTGTTTATTTATAGAATGATAGTGATATGGCTCCTCTTTTGATTGAGATGTCGATTTATGATGTATCGTGTTAGTTTCAATATATTGAGATGTCGATTTATTAAGTGTAACTTTTTGAACATACTTTTCATAACTTTTGCATTATAAGCTCCCGTTTCAAATACTTTATCACAGATCCATGTTTAAAATTCCTTAGTATCTTGCTAGTTTTAATTATTTATTTATTTATTTGTTTTTTAAAATACCGTTCAGGAAAAAATAAAATAGACGTTTAAAAATAAATAACTTTAACTGTAACTACAACTTTTACAAACTCGACTCCTGTAAGCGTTAGGTACGGCACTAATTCCACCTATACCTACCTTCATAACCTGCATATACAATATGTTCGATGGCAACTTGAAGTGTACTTTTATAACACACTTCACCCTTTTTAGCCTAAAACAAATCTATTACAAAATATTTACAAATTGAAAGTAATATTTATTTCTAAGCAAAGCTTGAATTATAAATTACTTTATATTTTATACATAATTTAGTACTCATCACTCTTGTTTTGGCAAAAAGGTGATCCTGTTTATCGTTTAATTTTTAGGTGTTATGTTCTTTTTTCTTTCTTTTCTTTCCTAATTTTTTCATTTAATTTATTGTTTATTTCTAAAGCCTACCGACTTTCCCCCCTTAATTGTACGTGTTAGATTTTAGTATTCAATGCTACGGGGTAAGGATTCGGTGAGAAGAAAACTTAAAATGAGAAATATGAGAAATAACTATAATCACAAATTTAAGATGTATCGACTTGAATTAAATTCATATTTTTTTATTTAGATGTATCCCAAATAGTTTAGAAAGTTATTTTGAAGCGAAAACGATGCAAAATAATACTAGCAACAAATTTGACCCGCAAAGGATGAAAAATGCATAAGACTTGCTTAACTTGATGAAATGCATATAATATAGGTATATGCATTTAATTTTTAGCTATAAAAACTATATTATGGTAGAAAATATATTGGCTGCATGCAAAAGATTAGAAATGCATTTAATAATGCAAATTTACGCATTTCTACATCAAATTTCTTATCATTCGATCACGAGGGAAACAAATTCATATTGCAACTATATATATCGGACACGAACATTCATTTTAATGCACCTTGACTTGCATGCAATGGCGCAAATTACTCACACATACATTCTGTGCATTCTCTTTTCGCTACTGATCTTGTTTGTTCATTCGAAACAACTAGACCGGAAGAAACCATGCAAGAGTTTCGTGGTCTACTATCACGACATCCTCTTCAATGGCACTGATGCCGCTAACGCCACATCAGCTGTAGCCGTGAACCAAACCAACCTCGGAAATTTCAACCATGGGATGATGGTTGTCTTCGATGATCCATTGACGAAAGACAACCATCTCTTATCACGTCCTGTTGCTCGCGCTCAAGGGTTTTTCTTTTATGATAAGAAGGACGAGTTCAATGCTTGGTTTGCTTTCACTATGGTTTTTAATTCTACTAAACATAAAGGTACCATAAATATTATGGGTGCAGATATATTTCCAGAAAAGATTAGGGAGTTTTCGATTGTTGGTGGCACTGGCGATTTCTGGATGACACGAGGAATTGTTTATGTTACCCCTGACACTCAACAAGGTAATTATTATTTTCGGTTTAAAATGGATGTCAAAATGTACGAGTGTTACTGATCGAACCCCTGATCGATACTATAAAGCTTGCAACCTTATAATATTTCTGTTTAAGCTGCAATGGTACCATAATGCCATGCAGTATCGATAAGCACATGCAAACTGATGTAATGTCTTATATATATGTTATGTTAATAAAGCTCTAATCTGAGCATTGGTTTCTATGTTATCTCACACATTTGGTTTCTATATTTCTCTTCAAATGGTTGTATATATAGGTATTAGAGTTGCATAGTTTTCAGTCTCAAGTCGAAATATAGCAGGAACTAACTGATCGCTACCTGCCTACCTCAATGGTCGCGAAATGATGTTAACTATGTTCATCTATTGAATTGTATGAGTCCTTATTTTGAAAAATATAGAGTACGTATGTGCAGTGTCGTAGGTGAGTTAACGGATGCCCTGTGCAAAGTTTATATGATACCTAAACATGATGACATTTAAACCATCTAGCCTTAATTTTTTACAAGTTCTTCGTCACTCTCAACTACTTGAATACGCGTTTAATAAATGTCTAGAACATAATTTCATTTTATCGTTAAACATTTTGGTGTTGGAAGTAAATTTTGAGGACCTAAAATATATAACGGATATAAAATTTGAGGCTCCTACAACTTTAAAGCCGTGTGCGGTTGCACACCTCACACACCCTCAAATATGGCTCTGAGTACGTGGGTGTAGCAAAAGTGGTATGCATGGTCTAGCTGTGGCTTTCTTAGCAGAGACATGCTATATATACAATGAATAGAGGATTTATATCCGGCAACGAACTTGAATGCGATACCTGAGATCCTTGTTTTATACGCATTCTACACATCCTTTGTGCCAAAATCACACACACACACACACAAAAATAAAAAATAAAAAATAATAAAAATCTGAAGATCCTTCTCCAAGGTTCATATGTTTCAACAAGTACGTTCTTCATCAATATTCCAAGTTTAACACCGTATATCCGCCAAAATGTCCTGTACGTGGTCATGATATATTTTCGAACCGCGCTAAGAGATAGTATATCAAAGCACTAGCAAGAAACTAGTAGTGGCAAAGAGAAGAATTGCAAAGCACCCTTACAAACAAGGCAAACTGTGCAAAGAAGCAATAAGAGAGGCTCCTAACAAAGCATTCAAATACATGCCGGATAATAGAATCTGATTCAATACCTATGTAGTGATTTTCATACTCCAACAAGCCATAGCTGATATTTAGGTATATGATTGTATCCTTTTGGACTTTTTGATATTTTATAAAGTACCAGCGTTGATATGTTAATCTAGCAATATTTTGTCTTCCCTTTTTATCATGAATGAATTCTCCCCCAAAGTGTACGCCAACATTAGTCGCATGGCTATGCTATCACAATTTATCTCACCACAAGGGGTCTGGAAAAAGATAATTTTTTTTCCTTTACTATACAACTAGATTTGAAAAATGCCATCTTGAACAATCATAATATCCTAACACACCTTATTTTCTACCCGTACAATTGCCCTTGTAGGTGCTCTAATTTGAAACACCATTTAACAACTCGGTCATAGATGAGTCAATGTGCGAACACTACATCTTATGAGGTCTTTAGGATAGTAGGCCACAATATCAGAAAGCCGTTAACTAAATAATCCGCATATATGGTCACTTCTCGATCTTGGCCACGTCTAAAATTTGCCCCGTACAAAGCATGTAAAAGCTGATATTCTCCCTTGAATATCACCAGCTTTAAGAATAGCCGATCGACTTATCTCGGTATCCCACCATGATAAGCAGATATCCACCTTTTAGAATGAAAAGTCTTTCCTTCATTGATTCAAAATATGTAAATGACACTCTACTCATAATGCTCCCCCGATTTGCACGACTCTATGACATTATCTTGATTCCTCAGCAATTGATTAAACTTGTATCAGAAAATTGTGGGAGCTATCACTACTATATGATTCTTACTATTCATTTCCAATTTTTTTTCATTCCTGTCTCTGTTATGATGAATCTAAGTAAGCTTGATACCAATGATTTAGTCATAATGGATATTTACATATATACTTAGCTAAATTACAAATCTTTCGAACTTGGCATTCAACTATGCACTTCAAATGGCGATATAGTAGCATGTCTATACAAATATTTGTGTACTTGTACAGATGATGTGTTTATAGATCCAGAGGTTCTATAATCGTTTAGTGAGATATAATGTGTATGTATTGGGAGTTAGAGGTTCTATGTTATAATGGAAGGTGGTATATGATCGGGGTGTTATTCAGGCCGGCGTTGTAAGATTTGTTTGTTAACATTATAAGGTTGTGAGAATTTCGGGTGTTACAAGATTCGGGTGTTCCAAGGGAGTGAGGATCAAGAACATTTGTGTGTGTGTTTGTGTGTGAGCGCTGGCGCATGTTTATTGTCTAATTCCATTAAATTTGCATAGAATAATAATTCCTAATTATTACATGAGTTAGATACTAAATCACTCATTACATATAAAGTACACTATTTGTCTAATTATGACTTTTAAAATTAACTTCCTTAATTGTATTTATCAAGTCAAATAGACTCGTTTATTAACCTTTTGATCTCCTAGAATTCTCGAAAACATTATATATTATAATGTAGGAGTCGAGTTATATTACAAACCAAACATTCCTCACATACCAAGGGACTCATCCCCACCATCCATCTAAAAAGGAAATCAATGGTTGATATTAAAAGGATTTTATTATTTCACTCATTTTTTATAATTTAAATATCTCTTAAACCGTTAATCGTTAAGCGAAAATAATTACACCATCGCGACGGGCATTTAATTATCTTTCTATAGACGGGCACTTTGATATACTTTCGGGAAAAAAAAAATCGTTTTTTTCACGTTTTTTTTCCTGGCCGAAACAAAAATCATATATGATATTGCATATCATATATGATATCATATATGATATTATATGTAAAATCATATATGATATTGCATATCATATATGATATGCAATATCATATATGATATTACATATAATATCATATATGATATTACATATCATATATGATATTATATGTAATATCATATATGATTTTTTCGGTCATGAAAAAAAACGTGAAAAAATCGAAAAAAAAAATTTTTGTCGAAAATATATCAATTAGCCTATCTATAGAAAGATAATTAAATGTTTGTCGTAACGGTATACTTTTTTTCGCTTAACGATTAACGGTTTGAAAGATATTAATATTTGAAAAAAAATGATGAAAGTGGGTTTTTTAAATTGTTGGGATTAATCTCATCCATTAGATCAAATAAAGATGGAGGAAAGATGGAGGGTGGAGATTAGTCCCTTGGTATGTAAAAAAAGTTTGGTCCTCAAATGATCTTTACTCATAATGTAGATATGTGTTTAAACATTTCAAATGTTAATACTTCATTTAATATCGGTTGTCCCCACTTAAATATTAACTAAATGAAGTAACAGGGACAACTTACTTGTCTCATATCTCATTATATCGTTAAATATCATTTTATCTAATCAAGTATTCGAACAAAAAAAATCAATAGCATCCTATCCCCTCTTCCTCAGGTATGGAGGAGGTGAGATGTAGACAACCTTACCTCTACCCTAAGGTAGAGAGGTTGCATCCAAAGGAGAGGGGTTTTTCAACTGATCCAACCCTCCTTATTAAATCAAGTATTTGAATCTTGAATAAAATTTTATTGTTTACTTTATCATCCATATAATCTTTCAATATGCCAGATCTCATCTTAATATTAAAGACCGATTGAATCATCCACTTAATTCATTTTATAGATATATTAAAGTTTATATATTACCTCGTATAATATTGTCGATACAATTTAATTTAATAAGTTTGTATTAATCCCAATAGATAATCGGTTGTATAAGACTTGCAAACTTTGAATAGCTTTTGTCTTCATAAATCTCATACATCTACACTCGTCATTTCCATGTAATAGAAAATATTCAGTTTGTGACTATGACTCCAAGTCATTTAACTCCCACTAGCTTTTTCAGGTCGTGTAATATCTCCAACAACAATTTATTTGAAACGCCCAAAAATGGCATAAAAAAAATCGAAAGTGGACCGCTGAACCCCCGTTAGCCGGCGGTTAAATGTTGGTTGATCGGCGGCCAAAATGGCTTTGGCCGACGGCTGGACAGTTCTTGTTTGCAACATTTTCAAACTTGTAGTTTTTCGGATTCATACTAGCACTTATTGTAAAAACATGAAACTCTGTAGAAATACTAAACATACATTAAATATGATTTCCGCACTTTGGTAAAACATAAACATAACCGGAAACGTGTTTACAGAGTTGCGTCAAACACTCCGTACAACTAGACAACTTGCCCAAAACACATAACTTTACATATATATCAACTTGACCTGGGTTTAAACTGATATTAAACATTGTTTAGAGAATTTACAAGCTAAGTATCAAATTGGTAGTTAGAGACACTCGTCACCTATACCCTGAGTGTGCATGTTCCCTCAAAATTTTCACTTTTCTACATCTTCTAGCCTCGAACCTTGTTTCACATGCCTACAAGAGGCATAAACCAAGAAAGGTAAGTCCCTGTGACTTAGTGCGTAAACGGAACTAATTTAAGTTAACATAAACATGATTAAGCATTATTTAAACGCTTAACCCGCCCATTGTCTAAATGGGTCAAAACTTGTTATTATCTTGCTACCACTATAATAAGCTACTAATGACTTCGTATCCAATTTCTAATTGGATTTCTAGTGTGAATATGATACCTAATCATCACACAAGGACAATGCTATTACATAACTAAAGGAATTATGTGCACAGATAATATATATATATATATATATATATATATATATATATATATATATATATATATATATATATATATATATATATAGAATCTGGATCGATTGAGAAGGTTTTTATTTTGAGAATATTGAGAAGGTTTTCAAAAACGATAGATTTTTAACTTTGATTCATGTTTTTCAAACATAAAACTCATTTTAATGTGATTAAAATTCAAAATGTGTAAAAAAAATTTGAATCAATGTTAAAAATCTCTCGATTTTGCGATATATGTAGAATATTGAATCATCTGTACAAATTTAATGAATCATCATCATAACTCGATTTTAACAATGATTTGTGAATCAAATTTGTGATTTATAGATTCGATTCACCATACAATGATCTTTACTTGTGAATCAAATCAAAAACATGAATCAGTTTGTTCAAACGAAGATTTCTCAATTTTCTCAAAATAAAAACCTTCTCAATGGTAGAAAATATTTATTATATATATATATATGTAATTACATATACAAGAAATCACATCCGGTAATTACGGCACTTAAGGGTCACACCTGTGCATCAGAAATGGTAGAAAATATTTATTATTGTATTAATAAATATTAAGGGGCCGAGAGAATTAAATTAACGAAGTTAATCTAATGTGTAAACAATTAAAGGGAGATAAAAGGAAGAACCACAAACCCGAAGGTTTTGTGGTGTGAGGGTCGGCTGAACCACCCCAAGAAGGGAGGGGTTTGATTTCTTGTCAAAGTAACCTATTTGTTGCACAAGTTAAGGCTTCTAGAATATTCTTGTATCCTATAAATACAAAGGCAGTTCTAGGGATCCTCATAATCACACACAACCCTAAATCTCTCTCTTTCTCTCCCCTTTTGTTCAACCGGTCGACAACCCCACAAAAGGGATTCGAACCCTTTTGGTTGACCCTAAATCGATCGAACCAAGGGTTTATCAAAACCTAACTTGATCGCATTTGGTGATCCAGAAGAACCACCCACGTGTCGAACTTGAACCATCTAGTAGTTTCCAAATGTGACCAGTACCAATGTATACCTACATCTTCCTTGTATAGGTATTCTTGAAGATTGATCATGTCAAGCAAATCAAAGGTACACACGTTCTAACTATTACTATAGTTAGTTTTTTGATTGTAACATATGCATGGATTTATGGTTAGGGTTTAGAGTTAATTTAACTCCTCATATTAATTTAGTTATATTAACTAACTATGATAACCTAAATTAGTAAATAAAACCCTATAGTGGTATCAAATTAGACAATTATAGCTACTCATTTTTCGGTCAAGATATATATATATATATATATATATATATATATATATATATATATATAAACACTCAAATAATCTCTTTTCTAAAATGAAATATCTCATAAACCATTGATCATTTATATATATATATATATATATATATATATATATATATATATATATATATATATATATATATATATATATATATATATATATATATATATATATATATATTGGGTAAAAGGTCAAAAGACTCGGTAAATATATTACTCCAAAAAACGTTTAAGTACAAAGGATATGGGTGATTCCCATATCTCAGCCCGTTACATAGGCAATAGCTTACATAACAAGATACTACCTATTTTCCAAAAAGAAAATAAACCACTACTCAATGATAAAAAAAAACAATGACAAAAGAAATTACTTCCTAAGACCTTGAAGCTTAGTGCTGTACATGGCATTAAAAGCATCCAAATTCCCTGGAAGATCACAAACCTTCTGCGCATAGTCATCATAATCATAACCATCATAGTCATATTCACGCTCGTGACCCCCACCAAATAGATTAGCGGACTCATCAAACGTGTTAACAACCTCCTCATCATCACTATCAGACACAACGATATCTCCCACTTTAGAAAATGGGTTAACCCTCTTAATAGAAGAAATAGATGGAGAAGCAAAGGAACTAGGCTTGGAAATCCCAACCTGTTCCTTTTCCTTCGGATCACTCACAAGAGGTTCTTGTGATGTAGTAGCAGGCTTTAAAGACCCATCCTTTTTAGCTTCTTCAGTACTTCCAGACGTCACCTCCAAAGTCACTTCCTTAGTAGGAATACCAAAATCATCAGTATCAGCCATGTTAAGTGCTTCAAACTGATTAGATGTAGCAATCTTAGTTCCACTAGTACTAGGCACATCGGCATTCATCTTCCTGTTGACATCCACTTTCTTAGGTTCAGGAGGAGGCGCTTTGGGTTTATATTGCACCTTCTTTCCCACACTAGGCTTTGTGAAACCTCCTTTATTAGGACCAGATTAACCACCACTATTACTCTTCTTCTTCTTATTGACCGTTTGGAAACCATTATTAACACTCAGGGTAGGTTGAGTAGTAAGTGGGACAAATTTAGGACAATCATCAAGAGTATGACCAAAAACCTTACACTTATCACAACGAGGCGGTTTCCATTCATATTCAACCCGAATCTTCTCAACAGTCGAACCCGTCCCATCAAGCAAAGGTATCTCAACAGTGAGGCTATCCCGAAGTACCTCATCTGCCTTCACTTCAATCATGCACCTTGCAAAACTACTATGGCCTCATGATTCCTTGCACATTTGGCTAGTATAAGCATCTAACATTTTCGGCGTACCAATCAATGTAGCAAGAAGACTCAGACCATCATCAGAGAACATAGCAAGAGGAACATCATGAAATTTAACCTGCACCAGAATGTTGGTCAAATCCTCTTTAAGTAAATTGGTGTTCAATGTCCATGGTTAAGAATAATAGGAGCATTTCTAATTAGCCATGGACCATTTTAAAGAACATCATCAACATCTTTCTTCGAAGTGAACTTAAAGAAAAAAAAAACCCCTTAGCATTCATCATAACCTTCTGTATACCATACTTAGCCCACACATTGCGTACATAATAATCAACAACAGGAAAAGCAATGCGATGACCAAGAAAATAACCATAAAGTGTATTCTCAAATCTAGTATTCACCTCTTCAACAACTTTCATTGGGACAGAAAGATCAACTCCAGTCTTCTTATTGCTACACTCCTATCGACGAAAATTAGACACATGTTTATTAGAATCATTTGAAATAGCACGCGCATAAGAGACCGACTTCACTCCAGTTCCAACCATTGTATCACGCAAATCAATATATATATATATATATATATATATATATAGGCATGGGTTAAAATAAAAAGGGCCTTATAATAAAAAGTGTAAGGAGGATTGTGAGGGCGACATGTGTCACCCCCTATGCCACATCATATGACACATGTCACCCCACCCCCCACCCACCCAAGCCCCCCCCCCCCCCCCCCCCCCCCCCACAAAAAAAAAATTTCCCGCCAAAAAAAATTTTTTTTCCCGCCAAATTTTTTAGTGCATCACAGTTATAAAGTTACTGCATCACAATTATAAAAGTTACTGCATCACAGTTTTAAATTTTAGTGCATTAAGATTATAAGTTACTGCAACATAGTTGATGCACTAAACTATTAACTATAATGTAGTAACTTATAATAAAGATGCACCAAAACTTAAAAAAGAATCGTATTTTTAATTGTGATGCAGTTACATACATATATGATGCAGAAAACTTATGATAATTCAGTTTCTTTATAACCATGATGCAGTAACTTTATAACCATGATGCAGTAACATTAAAACCATGTGATTCGTGCAAACCAATTATATATAATAGTAGTATAGTATCGAAGTGATCCGCAAGAAATACGAATCACCCGAGTCGTTTCCAAGTGAAGGTGTGAATGGAATCAAGAATATTGATCCGTGTAATCGTGATTTGAAAAGTGGTGAAAAAGGCAAATAGTGATCAAATAATTCAAGTATCAACTAACAATCAAGAATCATGCAAAGAGTACAAGCAAGTAATGCACCAAAGTCTAAATCGCAAAAACGGGAATGCACGCGCGATTATTAACGTAACGCGCAAAATAAAACGCGAGTTTTAAGCTATGCTAATCCTACGGACTTCAAAATAATTTTAAAAAGTTAAAAATGATAAAAGAAAATTTTAAGAAAAAGAAAAATATTTTTTAGACTTTTTAATAATTTTTTATGAATTAAAAACTAATTAAACTATTTAATAATTAAAAGAAAATGTAAATAAAGTGAGAAAAATGCAAATTTAATTTCTAAAATTCTAAAATAAATGAAAACTATTTTCTAAAATATTTTTGGATTTTTCTGGGGTTTTTCTGATTTTTTTGGATTTTCTATTAATTAAAAAGTATTAAATAATGATTAAAAATGAAAACTAATTAAGAAAAATAGCAAAATAGCTCAGAAAAATATGAAAATTTCAGGGAAAATCTAAAATAATATTTTAAAACTAGGAAAAATATAAAAAGTGAAAAACAAGCACTGGAAGTGCTTAATGGCTTGAAAACAGCTTATTTTAAGTGCTTATTAATAAGCACAGTTGACCAAGTGTTGACCCAACTTTCACCAATTACTTATTATGCTCAAATGAACTTATCAGAACCAGAATTAAGTCTCAGCATGCACAGGAACACAAGCAATGATGAAATGAAGCTCAATAAGCACAAAGATAGCTAATAAGCTCTAACAGAATAAGCTATTACCAAAAACCACATGAAACAGATACCAGGGAC
>CM060688.1:180864529-180875219 GCA_030686995.1 Artemisia argyi | reverse complement strand
AACAGAAGGTTGAGACTAAATAAGTAACAAATTAACTTGCTTTAAACAGAAATAAGCTATAATAAGCTTTAATAAGCAGTAAATAACAATAAGTAATAAGTAATAAAATGCAGTGAACTTTTAAATAAAACAAAGAGAGACTTTCATTAATAAAAAGCTTGAGTTACAAAAATGGCAGAGTAACACTGCAATTACTCTACAAAAGCTAAACGTATCTAGAGGGGGGTTTTTATAGGAGAGCTTGGAGGTAGCAGCTAGGGTTTAGGAAGGATCTAGAGCTCCAATTCTGGCCACAAATTCATCTCTATCTTCTTATGTCGACATCCCACTTACTCTTAGCCGTTTGATAGAGCCTTATCCATCTGCCACATAACTTCAATCAATCAGAGAGCTTCAAAGGTGCCATGTGGAGGGAATGATGTCGACATCCTCTGACAAGTCAGACCTTCTGGAAGGTCTTAACATCGTACTAAGAATCTTGGTAAAAGTGGAGGTGCAGGGTAACATGGTGGGGGGGGGGGGGGGAAGAACAGTAAAAGAGCGCGTTTGGTTTTTTTAATTGCTATTTTGACCGGGTAATTGGGGGTTTGACTTCTGGGTTTTATTAAAAAGGTTGGGTCGGGTTTGGATAGTGGGGTGGTGATGGGCTTGCATTCTTTTGGGCTTGGATGTTGGGTTGTGTTTATATTGTTTTGGACTAAGGGTGTTTGTTATTATTAGGACTAATAATTTGGATCCGGTTGTAGTAGTTTAGCAAAACCAAGGGACCAAACTTGTACTTCTGAAACTTCAAGGACCTTTGCTGCCAATCTTCATAAAAAAATACTCCAAGGGTATATTGTGGCATTCCTTGAATGTTGGAGGGCCTGAATTGCCAAACTTCCAAAGTTTCTTCATAAGGACCAAATTTGTGATTTCATGAAAGTTGAGGGACTAAATGTGTCATTTCTTCAAACTTCATTCCCGGGGTCACTTATGGAATACTTGAACTTTTGAGGGCTTCATTTGACCATAATAACTTCACTTAGACCACTAGCTTCCCCGGCTCCGGCTTTATTAAATCTTTTCCAAATCTCGTGCCCGTTTTGTCATTTTCTCGTGATTTTTCGTCTTTTCTTAAATATCTGTTCCTGCACATTCACAAACACAAAAACACACTTTCTTTGGCATTATTGGTTAGTTTTTGGTTTATTTGGTCCAATTTAAGCTAAGAAAAGGTGAGTGAATAAGCACTCACCAAAATCCCCCGGACTAAAGTATTGCCGTGTCCTCACGCAATGTGATCAATTCACGCTCACGAGATAAATAATTTCATAACTCTTTCTACTAACTTTGTAAAGTAGCAAAGAGGTTCAAAAGAGCTTACAAAATCATTTATTCCCGCAAACGCTCCGTTTTCCAAAATTTATTTTCTTTATTCCACTTTATTCTATTTTTGGACTTTTTCACACTTCATATTTGTGACGGTTTGTTGAACTTTCATTATTTTTGCAATAATTATTAGGGTCTACGAGTAGAAACACTTCTATTTAAGAAGTGACCATTCGGATAAAAATCGTCATCCTTGATTTTTCACGAGCTCCCAAACTAAGCGTAAAAACGAGATCACAGCTTATCTACAAATTTAATGCTAATACTACTCATAAAAGTTACTCGTGGAAACTTCTTACTCCCATGTCCTAAGTTTTTGTATCTCATTATTTTATTTTTGTTGAGAAATGAATCGCTTCATATTTTCTCGTTTCAATAATTTTTAGCCCGATAGTGACACCTAAGTTAAAACGATAAATAGTTACTCATTTTCTCTTAAGAACCACTGCAATAGAAATTCGGTCCACATCAAGGAATTTGGGGGTACATACAATATCAAAAATATAAGTTGCGGAGTACGATCACGTGCACCTCATGTGACTGATTACTAATCGCGTATCACATGCACCTCACGCGCCAACAACTTATTGATACATACATAACTCTTATTCAACAATACTACAACTATCATATTTTTCATTTCTCACTTTTTTCACTTTTCTCATATTTTTCATTTTTTTTTCTTTTCTTGACTTTTTTCTCAACATCAATGGAAGCTTATCGGGTAGCTCCAAAACCACATAGATAATCAACTTTTGACTTTTGATTTTTCACTTTTTGCTCTTATTTTTGATGTTCCTTGATATGTACCCAACTTCTAAAGCAAAAATTCTCTTAAGAAAACAAATAACTAAGTATTATTCAAACCTAAATATCACTAATTAACCTAGAACATCTATTATATATGTGTGACGTATCTGATGGGAGTAAAAAGCCACGAGTACCTCCTATGAGCTCTAAAGAGAACCATTACTCCACGTTTAGCATTAAACTTGTAAATAAACTCTATCATTTCTCGTTCTCTGCAAATTTAAGACCTCAAATAATGAGATTAGCAGATGCTTAGCCAATAATCAGCCACGCATATATAAAGTCAAATACGGGAGCTTTGCAAACTCTTGGAAAGAATTCGCGTTTTGTAGCTCCTAGTGTAAGAGACTAGCGGAAGCTTTTTCAAGTCGTGCATGTATAAAGCCAAGTACGGGAGCCGACAAAAGAGTAGCTCCTAGTGTACAAGACTAGCACAAACTTTTATGATTATCATTGGTTAAGGGAACAAGCTAGGGCTCAACACGCCCGGTCAAGTCAAAATATTTATTCCTACTCTCGCCAGCAAGAAAGTCAACAAGGTGTCAAATCACTTATTCATACTTTATTGTATTTTTGCACAACTTTTCCAACTTTTTCTCATTTTTTTTTGTGCTTTTTCATGACTTTTTCATTCACTTTTCTTCAAAATTTTTGAAATTTTTCAAGTTTTTCAATTTTTTTATTTTTGGTGGAAAAACGGAGTTACGCGAGTACATGACATGGTGAAAACTGCAAGGTCAAAATCGAATCGAAGATTCACCCCCCCGGACTAGAATGAAACATTGTCCTCAATGTTTTACGGGCAAAAGTAATCCTAACAAATATCCAGGGCCGTTTATTAAGTATGCCAAAGAAAACGTTAGTCGATAAGATTTTCGGATATTTGGATTTCCAAGCAACGATGAATGAGACTCGAGTGGAGAAAAAGACAAAACCACGAGCACGAGAGTCATCATAAATCGGGGACAATCCTGGACAATCATCACAAACAACCACGAAACACAAGATCGGAAGAGGTACCCCCTCTTCACGTTATTTATTAGAAATTAGAAAATTAAGAAGATGAAATTGGATAAGCATGGGTTGCCTCCCACGAAGCGCTTTGTTTTTGATTACCGAGTCACGTAGCTTGACTCGATCCCCGAATTCAATTGTCCTTGGGGAAAGTTTGGAGATCCGGGACTACCATGGTTGGTACGTCCCCTCCAAAATAGTGTTTCAAACGGTGACCATTCACCTTAAAGTTGGGCCCATCAAGTTGAGCCAACTCAATAGTTCCATAAGGGAATACTTGTGTTATGGTGAATGGTCCAGACCAACGGGCTTTAAGCTTACCCGAGAAAATCTTTAACCGAGAGTTAAAAAGAAGCACTTGATCACCAACGTTAAAAACGCGGTCTTTGATCTTGGCATCATGAAGTCTTTTTGTTTTCTCTTTATAAATCAAAGAATTCTCGTAAGCTTGATCACGGAGTTCGACTAATTCGTTCAATTGAACTTTTCGGTGATCACCCGCGGTTTTTAAGTCAAAATTTGCATGTTTTAAGGCCCAGTAGGCCTTGTGCTCAAGTTCGATGGGCAAATGACAAGCTTTCCCGTAAACCAACTTATATGGAGTACACCCGATTGGGGTTTTGTAAGCGGTCCGGAAAGCCCATAAAGCATCTTCTAGCTTATCGGCCCATGAGGCACGGTGTTCACCTACGGTCCTTTCTAATATCCTTTTGAGGCCACGATTGGACACCTCCACTTGACCACTCGTTTGTGGATGATAAGCCGTGGAAAGACGATGTGTGACACCATATTTAAGCATAACTTTAGCGAATTGGTCATTGCAAAAATGGGTCCCACGATCACTTATGATGGCTCGAGGTGTGCCAAATCGGGCAAAGAGACTTTTTAAGAATTTCACAACTACTCGGGCGTCATTAGTGGGGAGCGCCTTCGCTTCAACCCATTTGGACAAGTAATCGACGGCCACGAGAATATACTTATTTCCTCTTGATGACGGGAATGGACCCATGAAATCGATGCCCCAAACGTCAAAAATCTCACAAACTTGAATCGCATTTTGCGGCATTTCATCTTTTTGAGAGATTTTCCCTTGACGTTGGCAAGAATCACATGTTTTCACCAATTCATGGGCATCCCGATATATCGTCGGCCAATAGAAGCCGGAATCGAACACTTTCTTTGCGGTGAAGTTAGCACCATGATGTCCCCCCGTGGGTCCACTATGACATGCCTTAAGTATTTCAACGGCATCCGTACCGTGAACACACCGCCGGATCACTTGATCCGCACAGACTTTGAACAAATAGGGGTCGTCCCAAAAATAATGTTGGACATCTTTAAAAAATTTCTTCTTTTATTGGGACGACATCCCTTGTTTGATGAAGTTCCCCGCATGGTAATTCGCAAAATCGGCGAACCATGGGGTACTTTGGTCAAGTTTAGTCACACTCCCAAGTGTCTCGAGAGGAAAAGCATCGTTAATTTCCTTGTTCTCAAGAACACTTTGATGGGGGTTCTCAAGTCGTGAAAGGTGATCTGCAGCAAGGTTCTCAGCTCCTTTTTTGTCTCGTATTTCGACATTAAATTCTTGGAGCAAAAGAACCCACCGCATCAAGCGTGGCTTAGCATCTTGCTTTGCCATTAGGTATTTCAAGGCTGAATGGTCCGTATACACTATGCATTTCTTAAGTAGCAAATAAGTTCTGAATTTTTCAAAAGCATAGACAACCGCTAACATCTCTTTTTCGGTAGTTGTGTAGTGATGTTGGGCGTCATTCATGGTCTTACTTGCATAGTGTATAGGTTGAAAGTACTTATTCTTACGTTGCCCCAGAACTGCACCAATGGCATAATCGCTAGCATCGCACATTAGCTCAAAAGGTAAGTCCCAATCGGGGGCAACTAAGATTGGTGCCTCCGTTAACTTCTTCTTCAAAACATTAAATGCATCGACGCATTCAATTGTGAAGTTAAACGGAGCATCTTTTTCTAAAAGGTGGGTCAGAGGCCGGGCAATTTTCGAGAAGTCTTGTATGAAACGTCGGTAAAATCCAGCATGACCAAGGAAACTTCGGATTCCTTTGAAGGTCTTAGGATGAGGTAGCTTAGCAATTACATCGACTTTTGCACGATCTACCTCAATCCCAGATTTTGAGATCTTATGGCCGAGGACTATGCCCTCTTTAACCATGAAGTGGCTCTTCTCCCAATTTAGAACCAAGTTGGTGCTTTCACACCGTTTCAGCATATTCTCTAAATGGGAGAGACAAGAGTCAAAAGAACTTCCATAGACGGAGAAGTCGTCCATGAACACTTCCATGGTTTTTCCAATCATATCGGAGAAAATGGCCATCATGCACCGTTGAAACGTGCCTGGGGCATTACAAAGGCCAAAGGGCATTTTACGATAGGCAAACGTTCCATACGGGCAAGTAAAAGTGGTCTTTTCTTGATCCTGGGGATCAATGGGAATTTGAAAGTACCCAGAAAAGCCATCCAAGAAACAATAGAACTCATTTCCCGCTAACCGTTCAAGCATTTGGTCCATAAAAGGAAGCGGGAAATGGTCTTTACGAGTTGCATCATTTAACTTGCGGTAGTCGATACAAACTCTCCATCCGGTTACAAGTCGAGTCGGTATAAGCTCATTATCGTCATTTTTCACAACAGTGATTCCGCCCTTCTTTGGAACACAATGAATCGGGCTAACCCAAGAACTATCCGAGATCGGATAAATCATTCCAGCGTCAAGGAGTTTAATAACTTCCTTTTTGATCACTTCATGGATTTGTGGGTTAACCCGTCGTTGTTGTTGGACGGACACTTTGTGATTATCTTCAAGTAGAATCTTATGAGTGCAAAATCGAGGGTCGATTCCCTTAATGTCGGATATTTGCCAAGCAATCGCACCTTTATGCTTCCGAAGCACATCCAAGAGTCGGGTCTTCTCCTCATCTTTTAAATCTTTTGAAATTATTACGGGCAACTTATTATTAATTTCCAAGTATGCGTATTCGAGATGAGGAGGTAAATCCTTGAGCTCGAGCTCCGGAGGATTCTCAATAGACGGCTTTACTTCTTTTACGTCTGCCATTTTTAAGTCTACCGGAGGGGAAGAAACAATTGGTTTTTCATTTAACATCTTTTCAATTAATAAAATATCCCCCTCCGGATCAAAGTTATTATTATCAATTTCCGGTGAAAATGATTCATTTGAAAGACAAGCATTGATTTCTTCCCAAGCGAGATCACTTCCCTCAAACGGAGTGAGGGAAGGGGAAGAATCGGAGACGATTGGTTCAAAAGAAGGAGTGGGATTGCCACTCGAAGCATTGGCGGTAAAACCAAGAAGTTCTTGAGAATACTCCTCCGTAGCTTCGTCAATAATATCGATACGATTGACGGAAGAAACATCGTAGTCGGAGGAGTATCTCGCGGTTTGATCGAGGTTAAAAGTAACGGCTTCGTTTCCAACACGTAAAGTAATCTCCTCGTCGTAAACATCAATTAAGGCACGACCGGTCCGTAGGAATCCTCTCCCGAGAATGAGAGGAACCCGTGGATCGGCATCAAAATCAACAACCACAAAATCCGCAGGGAAATGAAATTTCCCAACATTGACAAAAATATCCTCGGCTATGCCCATGGGACGAGACGTAGATCGGTCGGCCAGCTCGAGGGTCATAAGCGTCTGTGTCAAGTTAGGAAGAGATAACCTTTTCCAAATTGACAATGGCATTAGGTTAATGCTAGCACCAAGATCGGCCAAGGCGAAGCATTGAACCATACCCGGAAAATTGCACGGTATAAGAAACTTGCCGGGGTCTTCAAGCTTTTCGGGTAGCTTTTTAAGAAGGACCGCCGAGCAATTCTCGTTCATTTGTGTTCTTGACATTTCAAAAAGCTTTTCCTTATTATTCAAAAGTCCTTTAAGCATTGAGGCAAATTTGGGCATCAAAAGTATAGCATCCGCGAGAGTTATATCAAAGTGTAATTCTTGAAAAACCCTGATAAAACTTTTCCATTTGGTTTTTATCTTTCTCGTGGTGCTTTTGTTCGTTTTGACGTGACGGGTATGGCAACTTTGTTTTAACCGGTGTTTCTTTTTCATTTTCATAAACAACCTTTTCCTTTCCTTTAGACGTCGGGAACACCGGAGGTTGGATGTCGTCGGTCCTTCCATTATTAATAGGAATTTCCGTATCCGTTGTCGCCTTGGGTTCACGGGCGACTACCTTGGGAGGTAGAGAAGAAGAGGTAGTCGGAGCCGTCGGTCCATCATAAGTAAAACCACTCCTTGTGATGATCGCTTTAGCATCGCCCCTCGGGTTAGCGATCGTGTTGCTCGGCAACGTTCCAGAGCCCGAGGGTCGATCATTTAAACGCTTGTTAAGATCATTGATTTGTGTTGCAAATAACCTCGTTGTTTCCTCATTTTTAGCAATTAACGCTTGTTGACTTTGAATCAATTGTTTAATCAACTCATCCGTGGGCGACGGATTTTGAACCACATTTTGATTTTGATTACTGAAATTCTGCCCACGGTTTTGAAAATTCTGATTATTCTGATTCCCTTGATTGAAGTATCCATGATTATTATTCTGAAAATTCCCATTATTTTGAAAATTATTCCCTTGAGGCGGGCCTTGGTTGTAATTTCCCCGGTTTTGATTTTGATGAAAATTTTGATTTTGTCCTTGAAAACCATTATTTCCTCGGTTTTGATTTTGATTGAACTGATGATTACGGTTTTGCACATTATTGTTTTGATTCACTTGATTTGGTTGATTAAACCCGGGTGGTCCATGAAAATGGCTCGAACGGTAGCTGAGAAGATTTCGATCTCCTTGAAGAGGTGGGTAGCCGGTGCCACCCATGTTTGCAGCATACACGTTCTCTTGAGCATAAGAGCCGGTCGACGGACACTCATAATACGGGTGTGGACCACCACAAGTCTCACAACCATGACTCACCATTTTGACTTGATGGTTCGGTTTCTCAATAGACATAGCATCGACTTTCTTTGTTAAGGCCAATATCATATTTTTCATTTCATCATTGTTTTTCTCATTATTAGACACTTGATGTTTGTTCCTAGACATTCTCACACGAGCCTTGTTCTCGATTATCATGAAGGCATCATTCGTGTTTCTAGCCAACAAGTTCCCACCCGCAGCAGAGTTGAGTGAGTCTTGGTCAACATGACTCAACCCATTATAGAAAGTGTCAATCTGCTGAAGGGGTGTGAACCCGTGGTTCGGACATTTTTCCATCAAATCTTTGAATCGGTCCCAAGCTTCACTAAACGACTCATCAAAAGCTTGTTGGAACCGAAAGATTTGGGAACGTAGATTAGAAGTTTTAGAGGGAGGATAGAAATGATTCACAAACTTGGAAGCAAGGTCATTCCAAGTGTGAATCGAGTTCGGCGGTTCCTTTTCCAGCCAAGTCCGGGCTGCTCCTTTTAAGGAGAAAGGAAACAACTTCAATTTCACCACATCGTGAGGGACTTGATTCATCCTAATAGTCTCAGCGATGTCGGCGAAATTTCGGATGTGTGCATAGGGGTCTTCGTTATCAAACCCGTGGAATGATATACCCGTGATTAAGTTGAGCAATCCGTGATTAATTTCAAAGTTGGCATTGATGTCCGGAATCACAATTGCCCTCCTCACACCATTGAATGGTGATTGGAGTTGTTCTTCCATCGGACGCGGATCAAATGCCGGTTGTTGTCCCATCGGCGGGACAACATTGTGCTGCGGACTACCCATCGGCGGGGGCCCGTTGTGTTGTTCGTTATGGTTCATCTCCTCGTCGTCGAGGAAATGAACACGACTCGTATGTCGTAAAACCCGCTCGGGGTTTGAGAGCGGAGAAGTAAGATTCTCAGAAGTAGAACGGGTGTGCATACACCAAAAACAAAATTAAAAAGAAAAAGAAAATAGAAAAGAAAATCTTTTTGTTTTTATTTATTTTTCAATTTTTTTTTTTTTTTTTCTCAAAAACTTTTTATTTTTTTGTTTTTCTTTTCTTAAAACGTAATGTTAATCGAAAACCGTTTCTTTCAAAACCACGCGCGACGGGACGGGAGAGAAGAATGGATCTCTCTTCAGCTTGCAATTTAATGTCAAAGCTATCCGTATTTCCCGCTTATTCGGTTGTAGTAATTGAAATAGTCCGATAAACAACTAAATTACGTTTTCGTTATATTGGGAGACTTATTTGGTTTACAACGCCCTTTCTTTCGATCGAGTCGAGGCTGTAACTTTTATTATTTTTTTGGTATTTTTGGAAATACTTTAGGAAAAGTATTTCTGATTTTTCAATATTTATATATATATACAAAAATAGAAGAAGGCTTAACAAAACACGATTTTTCAAAACAATATTTCAAAATTCACTTCAAGCCTTCCCCGGCAGCGGCGCCAAAAATTGATTCGTGCAAACCAATTATATATAATAGTAGTATAGTATCGAAGTGATCCGCAAGAAATACGAATCACCCGAGTCGTTTCCAAGTGAAGGTGTGAATGGAATCAAGAATATTGATCCGTGTAATCGTGATTTGAAAAGTGGTGAAAAAGGCAAATAGTGATCAAATAATTCAAGTATCAACTAACAATCAAGAATCATGCAAAGAGTACAAGAAAGTAATGCACCAAAGTCTAAAACGCAAAAACGGGAATGCACGCGCGATTATTAACGTAACGCGCAAAATAAAACGCGAGTTTTAAGCTATGCTAATCCTACGGACTTCAAAATAATTTTAAAAAGTTAAAAATGATAAAAGAAAATTTTAAGAAAAAGAAAAATATTTTTTAGACTTTTTAATAATTTTTTATGAATTAAAAACTAATTAAACTATTTAATAATTAAAAGAAAATGTAAATAAAGTGAGAAAAATGCAAATTTAATTTCTAAAATTCTAAAATAAATGAAAACTATTTTCTAAAATATTTTTGGATTTTTCTGGGGTTTTTCTGATTTTTTTGGATTTTCTATTAATTAAAAAGTATTAAATAATGATTAAAAATGAAAACTAATTAAGAAAAATAGCAAAATAGCTCAGAAAAATATGAAAATTTCAGGGAAAATCTAAAATAATATTTTAAAACTAGGAAAAATATAAAAAGTGAAAAACAAGCACTGGAAGTGCTTAATGGCTTGAAAACAGCTTATTTTAAGTGCTTATTAATAAGCACAGTTGACCAAGTGTTGACCCAACTTTCACCAATTACTTATTATGCTCAAATGAACTTATCAGAACCAGAATTAAGTCTCAGCATGCACAGGAACACAAGCAATGATGAAATGAAGCTCAATAAGCACAAAGATAGCTAATAAGCTCTAACAGAATAAGCTATTACCAAAAACCACATGAAACAGATACCAGGGACTAAGTTAAGCTCAGAACAATTAAAAATTGCTACTAGTGATCTCAATTTAGCTTTTGCAGCCCTAATAATCAAACAGCTTAATGCAGAAATGCCCA
>CM060688.1:180742029-180859529 GCA_030686995.1 Artemisia argyi | reverse complement strand
AAACGACATGTTTTAGAAAAACATTTTAAATAACTCCCGTTCAAGTATCTGTACATGTCCGTATCATTGTTTAATGACATTTCTAGAAAGGTACAGAATATTGATTTATACAAGAGACATGTCGTGAGAAGAATATTTTTGGATTTTTTTAATTTTATATTGTTTCTGGATTTTTTTTGAAATTTTCTATTTTTGTATTTTGTTTTCGTTGGTTTTTCAAATTTTGTATTTTGTTTTTCAAAAATATTTACAGTGAAGCAATTTTGAAAACATTTTTCAAGAAGATTCGAGAAGACGTTCTAACTCCTCAAGGGTTAGGCTTCGCATGCCAATTCGTCGAACTAAATCGTCAAACCGTTCTTTTGGAAGGGATTTAGTAAATAGATCGGCGAGTTGGTATTCAGTCTTCACGAAATATAATTCAACAGTACCCTCTTCTATGTGCTCTTTGATGAAATGGTAGCGGACTCTAATATGCTTAGTCTTTGAATGTTATACGGGATTGCAGGAGATGGCTATGGCACTTTTTGAGTCACAATACAAAGGTATTCTGTCGAAAGTAAAGCCATAATCTGTGAGCTATGTCCGCATCCAAAGAAATTGGGCACAACACACAGATAGAGACACATACTCGGCTTCGGCGATTGATAGCGCAGTACAATCTTGCTTTCGTGATGACCAGCCTGCTAGCTTTTCACCCAAAAATTATGCTCCACCTGATGTACTTTTTGCTGTATCTTGATCACCTGCATGGTCGGCATCTGAAAAAGGCTATTAGTTTAAACTCGAAATCCTTCGGATACCAAAGTCCCTTGTTAATGGTTCTTCGTAGGTACCGAAAGATCCGTTTAACCTTTTGGAGGTGAAGTTCGGTAGGCCTTGCCTGAAACCGTGCTAATAAGCAAACAACAAAATGAATATCAGGTCGACTAGCAGTAAGGTACATGAGAGAACCGATCATGCTCTGATATTTCTTCAGATCGATGGGTTTCCCAAATAAATTAGCACCGATTTTTGGTGAAGTGACCATTGGTGTACCAACGGAATCACAGTTTTCCATACAATGTTTTTTCAAAATCTCAATTGTATATTTAGCTTGATTAATAAAAATACCACAAGGGGATTGATGAATTTGTAAACCAAGAAAGAATTTAAGTTCCCCCATCATGGACATTTCAAATTTGCTTTTCATGAGATTTGCAAAATGTTTTGAATGATTCAGATTAGTGGACCCAAAGATAATGTCATCCACGTAGATCTGAACAATCAAAATGTCATCTTTGTATTTTCTTGTAAACAAGGTAGAATCAATAGTTCCTTTGGTGAAATTGTTTTTGAGCAAGAAAGATGATAGTTTGTCATACCACGCTCTTGGAGCTTGTTTTAAACCATAAATAGCTTTCTTAAGCTTGTAGACGTAGTCAGGATGATCTTTGTTGATGAATCCCTCTGGCTGATTCACATACACTTCTTCTTTCAGAGTTCCATTCAAGAAGGCTGTCTTAATGTACATCTGATAGACTGTGATGTTTTTGTGAGCTGCATAGGCTAAGAAAATCCAAACTGCTTCAAGTCTAGCTATAGGCGCGAATGATTCTTTGAAATCTATCCCTTCTTCTTGTGCATATGCTTTAGCTACGAGACGAGCTTTGTTGCGAATTACAGTCATTTCCTCATCATTTTTGTTCTTCCACAACCATTTGAGATTAATAAAAAGTTTGTCAAGTGGTCGTTCAACAAGTTCCCAACTATCATGTAACTGGTATTAAAGAATTTCATCCTGCATCGCTTCAATCCAAGCATTTTCTGCCATTGCTTCCCGAATGTTCTTTGGTTCTTTGAGGCTAATTAAGCAAATGTAGATACACATTTCGGGATCTGTGGCAAGTTGTCTTCTTGTCTGAACTGGCCTTGAAGGTTCACCAATAACTTGTTCAATTGGATGGTCTTTCGTCCATTGAAGTGTAGAAGGGTACCTTGGGTTTAACCTATGTGTGTTAGATGGTTCTTGAAACCTTGAAGAAGATTCAGCAGAGTCTGTTGCAAACAGGTTTTCAAATACTTCTTCTAACGCAACATCGTTTTGGTTTTGTATTTGTTCTTGTTGAAATGATGTGGTTTGATATTGCTCATCAACTCTTGGTAGAACAATTTCAATTACTAGAGTTGCTGGAGTAGATGTAGATGATGTTGAGGTAGTTGGTGCTTCAGCTTCGATTGTTGTAGATGCATCTTGTGGTGGTGTTGGTGGTTGAAGGTTTTGAGCGGGTGCAGCGGAAAGTTATTGAGATGCATTTGTTAAAGTTCCACCATAGTATTCATCAAACATTAACTCGAAGAAATTTTCCAGTTCTTTTTCTGAAGGTTTTTCAGTGTTTGTTGATTAAGCTCCTTGAGGTATGAGTCCTGAACTAATGTGTCCAGAAGTATACTGGTTTGGTGCGGGTCCTAATCCGTTTTGATTAGAAGCCATTGGATTAAGCGCGGGTTCTAGAGCGAGTCTCTCAAAAGCCATTTGTGAAATCTCGCCAAACTTTATATTCATCGTCTCCATTATCCTTTTTGTTCTTCTATTATACACCCTGAATGCCCTCGAGTTTTCTGAGTATCCAATGAATATTCCAATATCACCCTTAGCTTTTAACTTTCCTAGATCTTCTCTATCGTTCGTCAGATAGCACAAAGCGCCAAACACGTGAAGATAAGAGATATCTGCTTTCCGTTTGTTCACTAGCTCTTATGGTGTTTTAGTGAATCTTGGATGAATTAGGGATCGGTTTTGAGTGAAACAAGCAGTAGCAACAGCATCAGCACATAAGAATAGTGGTGCACTAGAATAAATCAGCATTGTGCGAGCAGCTTCCACAACAGTTCAATTTCTTCTTTCAACTACCCCATTCTGCTGTGGAGTTCTAACAACTGAGGTTTGATGTGTAATTCCAACATCTTCAAGATAAGTTCGTAACTCATGATTTTAAAGCTTGAAGTAAAACTTTAACCCATGTATATCTTGTATAGTCATCGACAATAATAAGAATATACTTCTTTCCATTTATGCTTTCAACTCTCATTGGGCCACATAAGTCCATGTGCAACATATGTAACTGTGCTTCCGAACTAGGTACGGTTTTAGGTTTATATGATGCTCTTTTACTTTTTCCTTGTTCACGTGATGGACATAAGTGTTCCTTGGTGTCTTTGAACTTAGGGAGTCCGTTGACGATGTTGTCTTTGGCTAATTTGTTGATGGTGTCAAAATTGAGATGGGATAATCTTCTATGCCACAGCCAGGACTTTGTTTCAGTTGCTCTTTTCATAAGACAAATTGGTAATGAAGAAGCCATTTGGTTGATGTCGATAGCATACAAGTTTGTGCCGCAATTGCTAGTTAAGAGATCTTTGCCAACCAAATTTCTAACAAAAACCGTGTTTCTCCTAAATGCAACTTCTAAATCTGCATCACAAAACTGCCCAACTGAAAACAAGTTGTGTCCCAACCCATCGACGTAGTAAACTCGAGTGATTAAACAATTCCCAAACTGAAGGTCTCCATAACCCAGAATAGCTGTTACATGATCATTTCCAAAGCATATAGTTCCCATGAATTTCCAGATGAAATTGATCAGCAGCTTTAAGTTCCCGGTCATGTGCTTGGAGTAACCTGAGTCAACGATCCAAATACATATTTCGATAACCTGCCAAGAACAGAAGATTTTGTATTTGGAAACCGTTTTGAATTTGGTTCCATGGGGTTAGGGGTAAAATCCGAATCACACTCATCAAAGGTTGCGACTAGTTTATTTTGAACAACTTTCAATTTGCCATCCTGGAGTATGAACTCTCTACCCGTTGGTATCCATACACAATACTTGAGATAGTTCCTAGGCATTCGACTACTAGTGGTAGACCTAAGGCGTGTAACTAATCTTTCTATAGATCTAGATCTAGCACTAGCTCCTTTTGGAACGTTCTTCTGTTCAGGCGTAACATTCACATTCTTATAAACACAATCATCATGAACATCATTAATTAAACATTTCTTGCATATTAAATAAACAGAGTCATTACATGCATTAGAAATAGTACGTTTGACATTACATTCAGATGAAATATGTCTCTTATTACAAAGCGATAAATTCCTAGGGTGTTCTTCTACTTCTTCAACTTTATTCTTGTAACAACTCTTAGAGGCACTCGAGACTCTATTGTTCCTTGTATTGCTCCTAGGCTTTAGTCTACTGCTCCTAGAAGTGCTGTCTAATCCTGTAGAAGGTAAGGCACATGTATTAGGATCTATATTGTTGTCCTTTGAAGTTGATTTAGCATTCCTAGACTCTTTAGGATTATCTTTGACGCTCTTGTCGTTTGTTCCATATGTATTAGATGTGGAGGTAGACGCAATAGTGGGACTAATCCTATAAAGGCCATGTGCTATCACTTTTGGTGTTTCGACAACTGCTTTTCCTTTATCAACAATCTTTACATTTTAATTTTGCTTGGGCAAGGGTGTTGGAGTGACTGGTTTTGTCAAATCATTTTTCACATCAACTTTTGGAACAGATTGAGAAATCGACATTTTTGGTTTAACAACCATTTTTGAGGTATTTTGTTTGTCCGAGGTCGATGGTTTTGCAAACTTAGTATCCACACCCTTCCCTTTTTGACTTTCAAGCTGAGTCATCAAAAGATCATTTTGCTCTTTCATGTTCTTGAAGGCACACTCATACGACAGTTTGTCATACTTGCATTCTTCTCTTTTTCAATCAAGTTGTTTAAAATATGACACATTTTCTTTTTCAAGCTTTATAAGAGCATTTTCATATTTTGAAATAATTTCGGAGGTCTCAGCTCTCATCTTTCATCGTGTTGAACAGAATATGTTTGTAAAATGATGGACATAATATCAGTAGTCAGAACTGCTTCGAAGAGAGAATCATTAAAATTTTCCAAAACATTGATTTGTTCAAAAGATTCATTAGCCTTCTTTATCAGAGATTTATGGTCCTTGACAAAGTTAGCTGTTTCAGTTAAAAGAGCATTTTCAACATGAATCACATGAGCATGAATGTTATTAATTTGAGGAGCAAATTCATTTTCAAGAATCTTTCTTAGCTGTAAATGAACCGTGGAATTCTAATTGATCTCATTAAGTTTCATTTTAGATTCTAAAGTCGTTTTAAGTTGCCTAACTCTGGTTTTAAGATCATCAAGATATCCTCTTATAGCGCTTGTGTTAAAAGTGTTCTTTGAAGACATCTGTTCCATGTTTGAAAGCGATTTGGAAGCAACTACTGGTTTAGAAAGTAGTTTTGAGAATGCTCGGTTTTTGGAAAACTCTGATGGTTGTTTTTGTGGAACAAAAGTAATGCCAGAAAGTTTTTTTAGTTTGTTGTAATCGATTGGTTTCAAATTCTTTTGTTTCATTTTAGTTATGCTCTCTTCAACAAGTTCCATCGTTTGCACGGAATCCTGAACGACGGTAGGATCATGTTTGGTGTAAATAACATTACCATTATACAAAACATTCTGTTCTTCCTGAGCTTTTTTGAGATTGCAAGGAGTTTTGTTACCAAGAGCCATTTTTTGTTTTGTATGGTAAATCAGATCAGTTTGATTAGGAATCATATGAATTGTTCGACTCGAATGACCCGTTTTGACCAACAAGTTTTATAATTTTTTGACCATATGTTCTGACTCTATGATTTCATCCAAAAGTTTGTCTTCTTTTTTTGCAAAGTCCTTTCTCAACTCATCCCGTTCTTTTTCAAGATTGGTATAAGCTGATTTTTGTTTTGAAAGTTGGTTTGTTAAATCAGAAATTTCTTGTTTTAAAGAATTAATGGTTTTTGTTGAACTAATTTTAAGAGTATCAAATTTGTTTTGCAATTCCCTATCTTTAACAAGTAACTTCTTATAACTAATTTCAAATTCTGACTCGCGTTTTTTGTCAATTTGAAAACTTTTTGCATTTTCCTTGTATCTCTCAAGCTCAGTGGTCAATTTCTCATTCGCGGCCTTAACTTCGCGATTGACGTTTTTAACTTTCTCAATTTCAATACCACAATTGGTCAATAATGATTCAAATAAACCACGTGTTTCCTCATCATTCTCAGCATGCTGTGAAACGAAGCCTCCATTATGATTCATATCTGTAGTTGTTGAAGGAGTATTGCAACTACTTGGCGTATCCAGGTATGTATCATAAGTGGGTGCTAGCTTCTCAGAATGTTGTTTCTCATGAGGAGACATATCAAAGATATCATTATTGTTGCATGCATTATTGATTGGTACCTCAGATACTGCATTACTATCATAAACAGGAAGTGTGTCTGAATCCGTGTCATACTTAGCCTCCTGAAGATTTGCCATGAAAATGCAGTTCGCATCGATATCCTCTCTATCTTCCATGTCATCCATAAGAGCCGCAAAATCATTCTCCTCTGCATTCAACTGAAACCCTGCCTTTTCTTTTTGTTCCAATAGCAATGCTTTCCGCAAATACTCTGGATCTTTCTTGTTCGGCTTAGTAGGACAGTTCCTTGCCATATGACCTACACCTTGACAGTTGAAACACTTTACCTGATTACCCTGATTCACATTTCCATAATTCCCAGCAACTGGAGCTGCAACATTCCCAATTTGATTACCCATTACTTGATTTCCAACATTTTGACTCCTCTGATATCCAACAAACTGACCCATTTGATTCCCTGCATACTGACCTACATTCTGCATATTCTGATTACCCATGTGAAATCTAGTGGCATATCCTTGTTGATTCCCAATAACTCCAACCATTTAGCCTCCGTTGCCCATATTGAAACTCGGCTGAGCAATCTGCTTGTTGCAATTGTTCGATGAAATCCTTTGGTTGTTGTTAGTTGGTGTAGAATAACGTCCTTGGAATGCCTTTGTCAGAAAAGCAAACGCTTGTGTCAAGGCTGCAGTAGCTTCATCATTGTCACTGAATTATGGTTCTTGGAATTGTGGGTATTGTTGTTGTGGAATAACATGTTGTTGTGGGTAGAATTGTTGTTGTTAGACAGGTGTTTGTTGTTGAATGTATGATGGTTGCATGTAGTTGTGAGTGGAAGATGATGATGGTTGTTGTTGTGTGTTCACTGGTAGAGGTGTTAGTGTACTAGCAATTAATGCTAGATGATCATGCTTTTTAGCTAGTAATTCAGCCCTTACTTCATTTGCCTCAGCTTGATTCTGCTTTAAGAAGTCGTACAACTGATCATAAGTAACTTCATGCAAATTATTTGTCTGATAAACAATAGTGATGTATATTCCCCATTCTGGTTGTAACTCATTCAGAAAATTGGTGTTGTTAGCAATATTCGTCTGACTGAGGTTGTGTCTTGATAAGTCATCCATGATCTTGCAGAACCTGAGATAATATGACTCTATTGATTCACCAGGAATTGAAGTAAACTTGCGTAGTTCTTTGAGCAATTGTGTTTCCATTTCTTGTTTCCCGATGTCTGTCCCATACATTAACCTCTTGACTCTTTCCCATAGAGCATGAGCCCTTCCTTCACTGTCAACAGTTGCATAAGTGGTTTCAGGTAGACCAAGAATGACGAGATGGAATGCCTCATCATCAGCTGTAATCTGTTGTCTGTCTTCCTCAGTGTACTTAGTCTCATTCTGATCTTTGTAGTATGGTTGTACTAGGGGGGGGGGGAGGGGTTCCATTAGGATCTCCAGGGTCTAGTACTTGTCTTGGTTTGAAGGGTCCTTCCACAATGGATTTGATAAGAAGTTTTCCATTTGGTTTGCTCTTAAGATAGCACATCATACCACTAGCCCACTGTGAGTAACCACCCTTTGACAGCATGGGGGATCAGTTTTTGGCACCGGCTACATGAATATCTTGCTGAGTTGCGATTGAATGAAGTTATAAGTGATAAAGTTGATCGTAGGATCTTTGAAGATAACAAAGGTTGTTGTAGAAGATTAGATTTTTTGGTGAAAATTTGGTCTAAAAACTTAAAACGTTGATAACTTCCGTTTGGAGAGGATTTGGGCCTCGAAGGTGGGATTGAAGATAACAATGTGTCGATCTCCTTTGTTTCACGGTCGTTTTGACAGGTATTTCGCTGAAAACGGAGTTACGGTTCAAAAGTTATAGCTGTTTGAAGTTTAGTCCTTACTCGGAGGTTTTTACTTGAAGAGTTGCTTACTCGGAGTGCTTACTCGCTGACTAACTCGCAGAACAAGTCTAACTCGCAGAGAATTCTTACTCGCAGACAAGTTTAACTCGCAGAAAGCTTACTCGCTGGAATACTCAACTCACAGAAAGCTTACTCATTGGAATAGTTAACTCGCAGAAATAATTAAAACTTTGTTACTCGCATAGCTTGTGAAATCTCATTACTCGCTAAGTTCTAACTCGCAGAAAATAAGCCAAATCCTAACTCGCTAAGTTTTTACTCGCAATAATTCTTACTCGCTAACTTTTCTTACTCGCTAAAACTCTAAGTAGTGACTTACTCGGGAATAAAAATTCAATGGAGTATAGTTTCACTTAGAATTAGACGATTAGAAGTCCTTACTAGATAAACTATAAGGATTGTAAGGCTAACTCGCCAAATCTTTCTAACTCGCAAAACAGTAGCTAACTCGCTAATCCAGACGCCTTACTCGGTTCCTAACTCGCAAAAAATAATCCTAACTCGCTAAATGTAGTCCTAACTCGCTAAATGTAGTCCTAACAAATTAGGGTTCTAACTCGCCAGAAACTCGTAAAACAGCCCACGAACTTGAATATTTCACCCAAATCGAATCTAAAACAACCTAAAATTATCCTTAGCGATTGATACCACTTGTAGGACCTTTGATCTAACTAAATCACTAATCTTGGTGACTTGAGATATATGTGTTTAGAGAGAGAAAGTAGAGAGATAAAGATGGAAGAGTATTATTCATAAAACACACACATTACACACTCAAGCACAACTCTCAAATGAGGATGTTAGTGCCTTTTATACTTCCATCACATTCTTAATGGATGGGCTTTCTATGGGCTTTTGTTTATGGACTTTGGTTTACATTTCATAATAAGGCTTACATGTTACTAACTTACCAAGTCCATAGCCCATTGACTATTCTATACATATTCTTAATATGGGAATGACCATCGCTTTTGTATACATATTTTTAATGCTAACATCGAAAGTATCAAAATGCCCGTCTAATGAAAGATAAAAAAAAAAGTCCTCGTTGTGATAGTATATTTTTTGTCGCTTAACAATTTACCGTAAAAATAGACTTTTTATTTAGATGAAAAATAAATATCAGAATTTGTCCATTTGATCATTGAAATTTTTGTTGATATTTATTGAACTTACCCCTTGTCAAAATATGCTAACCACCAAGTTAAGCAAACTTTAACATCTTTCCTTTCAATTAATAATGGTTATTGTAAAAACTTTCGAAATAAGATTTTTTTTAACGGAAAGTTTACTATCATTAAATAATGCATTCGTCCCAAAATTATTGTCAACAAACAAAAATAAAAAATAGCACGGTTTAAAAAAATGTATTTATTACATCTTTGAATTTTGCAAAAGTCTATAAATAGACCATTTTGCACTTTGACAATTATTTAATGTTTTCATATAGATTTGTAAATAACAATTTTGTAATATAGTAAACTTAAGTAATTCCAACTACTACATATATTAGTGGATAATTAATTTGGGGCAAACTGATAATGAAAGATAGACAATAATATTGAGACAGAGTTCACCACCTATCTCAAAAACGCCTTCAACGAGGCTTGAACCCACACCTTCTAGGTTGTTGAGCAACTCATATACCACTATACTAAAAGGAGGTAGACGGAGTTCGTAGTAATCTTCCTATTTTTATTAGTATTAGAATTTACTTATTTGTCCTCACACAACCTTTATCATTCTCACTCTTTGAATTAATTTATTGTTTACAAACAATTTAACATCATGAAATATGTTTTATATTTTTTTTCTTTAAAACTCATACTTATTTTTAATCCTATATACAAACCAAACACTAAATTAAAGTTCTTCACAGTTGACTATGTGCCTATATTGGTTACCACTCTATTTACGATTATTTTGCATTTTAACTTATAATTTCGCATGCAGCATGAAAGATCTATAAGTCTCTTAGACGATAACGATGATCAAATAGATGAGGATGAATACTGGGAGAAAAAGTTACCCAAGAATTATCAACGCTATATCGAGATATCGGACAAGCCTTTGGACTACGCCACCAAAAAGGAGCTCTACCTTATTTTTTGTCACGGTTTCCTTGCTGATAAAGGTCAACTGGTAATAACATTATTGTGGTAAACATAATCAAGTTGATACATAATTTGTTTTCGATAGATTTCATGAGAAACAAACATGTACATTCATAATGTTTTAACATTTTGAAATCTTTATTTGGTTAACAGTGGTTTTCAGTGTCGAAACCAACCCTTGGGATATGTTCAGTACAACCAGCTAATTTCTCTCCCAAAAACAGTTCTCGAGGAACTTCAGAAACCCTACCTCTATCAGAATCAAGGTTCTCAATACCTAAACCTAACTACAGATGTAACTTTTATGTATTGTAATTAAGATAACAGTCTTTCTTCGCTTTGGTAATTCACTAATTCTAACTGATCTGATTTAATTTGTCAACAGGTTCAGTTTGGTGACAAAACTTGGGTATCATAGATATTTTTTGTTCAAAACGACACTTCAGTCAGTTATGTTTTCACCTGATCAGTATACCTATGCATGCTATCTTTTGTTCAAAATTAGAGACAATCACAGTGTACCAGATAATACTCTTTTGTTTAGAACTGAGTGCGAGTTGAATACAATTTCTATGGGTAGAATGATATCGTATCGGAGTACGTATCCAATGAATATACCCACAATCAAGCCAAAGAATGATTATGGATTGCATGACTTATCAAATATACTGAAAGCAGAAGGACTTGCAATGAAAAAGGATCAAATGGAGGATCTGGGGTATACTAGGATTGAAAAAAGGAAGGATGGTTGGATGGAAGCCATGTTGTTTAAACTAACAAACAAGTTACAAGATCAGAAAAACGGTTGCCATCTCCAGATAGAGTTAGAGTTAGTAGACGCTAGGTGGCTAAACAGAATGATTATAGAGGGCATCGAGTTTAGGCCATATATATAGGTTTGCAAGGCGGATCAATCCAGAAATCTATAAAAAGGTATGTACTTAGTGTCAAAAGATCAAAATTTTAAAACAATTATTTTTCAGACAGTAGTATATGCACGTACATACAGTCTCGCTCAAGTATGTTTGCCTTTGAACTGCACCTTCTTCAATCTATAAACACAGCTAAAAGAAAAATGTCATAGTTTTATCTTTTTCTCTCACCCTTGTAACTAAGCTGACAAAACACACTCGAAATGCTAACATAACTGAATACTTTTCCATATCTGGAAATGGGTTGATTGTGTTTATGTGTGTGTTTCATGTGCAACTTTATGTATGTATGTATGTATGTATGTATGTGTGTGTGTTCATCTATATGATGATTTTAGATTTATTATTTTACACTAGCATCTATTCGGCATTGGTCGAGAACCATACCATTTCTAACGACACATACACTCTTTCCAGGTATATGTTTGAAACGTCTGCTTATGTTGCACTTTCAAAGCATTATATAGCAGCATGACTAGCAGCGCTTTATTCACTATCTGGTAAGGAACTAAACCTACAACTTTTTACTAAATTATTTGCATCTTCCAAGTTGTCATGGTAATCAATAGCAACCATGTTTCATCAATGTTCCACCGCTTATTATAAACTTGTACACGAGCCATGATTCCTTTTGGTTATTTGTTCATAATACCTTCCAATAAAGAAAAAGGTGTATTTTTTCAAAGCTTAAACGCTTGTATCGAAAACTTGGACAGCAAAACGCTTGTATCAAAAATGCCCTCAAGTTTACACGGGTGCTTTGGTTTTTGTTTTTTTTTGCTTCTTTTTTTTTTTTTTTTTTTTTTTTTTTTTTTTTTTTTCCTTGAATAGAATTTCACAACATATCTCAAATTTGAGTGACCTAGATCATTGCTGAAACAAAATTGCTACTGAATGACATTGACCTCCCTTTACCTACAAACATAATCTGATAGTAATCCTTTTATTTCAGGTTTGATATTTCTAAAAGTCCCCTTCTGTCAAAAAATTTGAGGATTTTCTGGAAAATAATGAACAACACAATATCCTAGAGTAGTCTCTTGGGATTTGCAGTTTGCAGTTTTTCGTTGCTGAAGTTTTTATTGCTAGTATCTCTGCTTTCTGGTTTTTCCGTATCTTGCTCTTATGTGTGACATCTCTTATTGGTTTGTCCGTGATATGCAATTTGTATCTTGTCCGGAGAATTGCTCATGAGGTATTGGATTTAAGTCCATTTTGCGTTTTTTATCTTCTAGACTTTGTTTACTTTCACTTTCTGCCTGTGGATCGGTTTTTAATGATGATATCTTTAATTTATATTTCAGTTATATCATGGGGGTGTGCATTACTGTTTCCCTTCACATTATTTACTTCGTTTCACTAATGGCTTATCATCCATTTTTATTACTCTTTCGTAAAGAAAAGAAATATATGCATCGATCTGATCCTCAATCATATTAATAACGGGACAGTTTTTAAGACTTGAGAGTGATCCTCAATCATATTATATCCTCAAACGATATAATCTGGGAGGGCTTTGACTCACACCTACCTGCAATAACGTAGCAACTTATGAGTGGTCTGGAATTACTTGGACTAGTTTATCATTTTAATTTGTGTATTTTATTATTGAAAATTACATTGTTAGATCATTTCCATGTTTATTATACATATCTAAACAATTAATTACTACCAGTGTACTCATAAAGCATCATTACATCAATGATTCCATGTTCTTGACACATTTAACGATTAAACAATACAAAACTTTCAGTCTAAAGTACAAAGATCGTCTTTGTGGATTCTACAACAATGTGAAAACGATTCTAAAAGTTTGAAAACTACACTAGACGTCCGTAAAACGAAATTTGCTTAGTCTTTTTGAGTTTTTTCTCAATGCATGTTTTGAAAACCGGGTATTTTTTTCAACGGCAATTCTAACTATTTCACAATATAGACATCACAAATATATCTCACGTGTTCTAAGAAGGACTTGAACACACAACCATTATGTTGGGGAGCTTCTCACATAACATATGGTATCATAATTGGGAAACAAGCCCTTTTCATTTGAAAACCGGGCCTTTAATTGACACGGTCGAGTCATCAATGCAACGAGTTACTGGTTCAACCTGTCAGGTCAACCCGGAATTCAAAACATTATTTTCTCCTTTTTCATATTTTTCTTTCGGTTTATATTTCTTAATCGTAACACGTTAATTTTCTTTTAAATATATTTTGAGAGCATAACTCAAAAAAGACAAAACATCTTCAAATTTTTAATTTTAACCCCATCTTCTAAACTACTTAGGATCACATTTTAAATAAAAATCTCAATCATCAAAATTAGAACTACTTCATGAACATATTTGAAATGAAAATCACTTTCCTCTTATGGTATACAAATCTCTCCTGTCTAATTTGGGTTTATTTTGATGGTTTGAACATGTATAGATTTAACTGTATTTAATTATATAGTATTATCGTTTAAAAACATAAAATCTTATTTATATTTTAAAAAGTTAGAGCATCAACATGTGCGAAAGTAAGAAAAATAGTTAGCAGAAATTGTAAATATAACCGTGGCATCGACCTTGTATTAGATTCTTGAGCGTGTCTCCTTATAATGCTATTGGGTGAAAGGTTCTTTGATCACATGCGTTTACACATAAATCAAATTTATTTTAAAATTTTTGTTTACTATATGGATGTATAAGAATTTACACGTGAAAATGATGATATAAGTACAACTAATAAGTATGCATGAGTTTTTCATTGTGTATTAATATCAATTAGTATTTTGTAAAAATTTTATTTGATGAAAATTTTAACTTTATTTAGTTGACATAGATGTTAATGTTGATGCTGATGTTGTTTAACTTTAACTAATATCATGTTGTACAAAATGTGCGAGTTTAGTAGCACACGATGAGCATTGATAAAGTTAAAATATACTCCGTAAAGATTTTAAAAATGTTTTTCCGGATATCCATATATAAACTTTAAATAATAATTACATGAGTCGTTATAAGTACAATCCTGTATATTTATTTTCATATCACAATAACTCGTACTTAGCATTTGATATTTATATTACCGTTAACAATAATTTAAATGTATTTAATATTCAAACCCATGTACGTATAAATTAAACTTTTAAATAGGATAACATGAGTTCTTATTTATATTTAACGTACACAGTAAAAAGATATTTTAATAGATGAAAGTTTAAAGCTAGTATTTATTTTAAAAGTATTTAACGTATATTAAAATTAATTCGTACATTTATAAAATTTTGTAAGTTTAATTGATAGTAGGGTGGAAATGAGCCGAGCCGAGCCCGAGCCTGCCAGAGCTCGAGCTCGGCTCGTTTAAGTTTTAAAAGGCTCGAGCTCGAGCTCGGCTCGTTTCGAGCCTTAAACTTTAAGCTCGAGCTCGGCTCGTTTATACGAATTGGCCATGAAAAGTTAAAGTTTGGCTCGAGCTCGAGCTCGGCTCGTAATATATCTTTATTGACAATCCGATCCCAAGCTATTCACGAGCGGCTCGGCTCATTTCCACCCTTAATTGATAGAAGTCTCAAACCAAAACTAATACTCATGTAATTGTAAACAAATTTCATATTATAAAGTGTATGAGGTATAAAGTGTAAGGGATTATTTATTTATTATTTAAAGTTATCAAAAAACATGAAGATTTATAAATTTACACTTAACTCGATATAATATATTTATAATTCAACCACTAATTATTAATTACCTCCTCTTTTTTGAAGTTTTTATTTTTATAAATTTGACACATTTATTTTTATGTGTTTTTTTCTCATTTAAATTCTCCACCAAATTTATTAAATTTTGTCCAAAATCAATTCAATTTTGACTTTTTATTGGTCAATCATATTGCTCGATTTCGTCTATGTGTCAAAATCGAGCATTTTTATTGGTCCAATTTATTTTCCACTAATATTGTTAAAAAAAAAAAAAAAAAAAAAAAAAAAAAAAAAAAAAAAAAAAAACCTCGGAAATGATGTAATTCTTTTATTATATAAAAGATATACATAATGCACTAACATTTTAAAAGTTGTACACGTTGACATTTTCTTACGGAATAACTTTTCTATGATAATAAAATATAATACTCCGTAGTATTGAAGTATAGAAATCATATATCTTTTATATAATAAAACAATACCCTTAGGGTATTTTTTATTTAAAAAATTCAATTATATCTTATTTAGTAATAATTGTATTAAAAAATATTATTTTCTTATTTGGTAACATTTTATATTTATGCATAACACAAGTAGAAGATAAATACAAAAAATATAGATAAGATTCAATTAATAATAGGATTAAAATTTTTAAATAATTATCTTTAATTATAAAAAACTATAATTAAACATCATAAATCAAACAAAACAAATATTAAATTATTTGTTTTTTAATAAATAAAAATATATGATTCAAAATTTTTTTAAAAAACTCGCGCGTGCACGAAAATTATAACTAGCATTCATATTACAATACAACTTCAACGACATAGACATATTACTGATCTCATAAATATTTTAAGGTTGGGATCAAATTAGGTAGTTGACTTGTGAATATTTGAAAAAGTCATTGCATTATTGTTCACATTACAATTTATTTAAATTCACGTCCCTTTAGCACATGAAGAGGTAGAGTAGATGCTTTGTGATTTGAAATTTTTTATTTATATTTTTTTCTTCATATACTAGTATTTATCCCACCGAGTTGATCCTAAAAGTCGCTAAATACCTACAAGTATGATTGTAACATGTAACGTTGCACAAACTAGACGGTAGAACTGATATAGATTATGTGTCAAATACCACTTAACCAATATTTTTGTACTTATGTAATACGCTGTTGTGAAAACCATACATTAAGATGTGGGATTTAATGATTTATGTCGTCACAAAACGATTTATTAATGAATTCAATATACATGATGAATTTAATGATATTATTTGAACTAAAAATATAAACTTATAGTACTGTAACACGCAGGTTTGATGTTTATTTCATGTAATATGAATAAATTACATTGACTACTTCCCATGCAGGGACGGCACTAGGGGGATTTTTCAGATATAATGTTAAGTTTTGAGAAAAACATCAAGATTTTTTAAATGTTATCTTAAATGCGTCTGGCCGGTCTATTAAAATGTGTTTCTAGTATTATTTAGTTTAAATGCGTCTGGTATATTAAAATGTGTTTCTAGTATTATTTAGTAAGTATACATACAAAAAAATTTGTGGCACACGATCATATTTCATTGTGGTTCCGCCCCGTAATCCCATGATCAACCTGACAAAACAAAAGACACCATCTCACAATCCCATGTCCAGCTAGCTATTTATAAATGCATAATCAGGTAGGAACCAAATGGTATCAAACAAAACTGACACGTATTTATTAATAAACTAACACAATAATGCATATACCAAACATTGACATAACCGGTGAATTTTGTATAACTTGAGTCTACATTTTAGTAATTGTTTAAACAGTATATCTGTATATAGAGTCCATGGAGAGCTATGTGATCAATGCAAAATCACAAAAATAAAAGAAAAAGATTCAACTCTTATTCCCACTTACTCCTCATTGTGAAAGTCCGTGTGTCTCGTTGAGTCGATAGTACTATCAACGTATACAATGTCAACGGTAAGTGAGTGGCAACACCTCAAAATACCTTTTCACGAGATAAAAGTAGCAACAGAAAACTTCAAAACGCTTATCGGACAAGGTGGATACGGTTCGGTGTTCAAAGGAAAACTCCTTGTGTCTGGAAAAGAGACCATGGTTGCTTTAAAGAGGTTAAATGAGCGGTTCGGACAAGGTTTAAAGGAGTTTATGACAGAGATACACTTGTTGTCTGGTCAACAACATCCAAACCTCATCTCTCTTGTCGGTTTTTGTGACGAGGGAAGAGAAAAGTGTATTGTTTATGAATATGCAGAGCGTGGAAGTTTGGATCAGTATATAAGGCGTACTAGAAAAACCACTTCTACTACTCTTACGTGGTTACAAAGACTCAAGATTTGTGCAGATGCGGCTCGTGGTTTGGATCACCTCCATAATCATGTTGGTGCTCCTCGGATGATTATCCATAGGGATATAAAAAGTTCAAATATTTTGATCGATGAGAATTGGGTTGGTAAAATTTCTGACCTTGGATTGTCCAAGTTAAGCGTAACAGGTTTTGGTACGAGTCTCGTTGTTACAAATGGTTGTGGGACACAAGGTTATTGTGAACCAGAATACAACTCTACGGGAGTCGTGACCAAAAAATCTGATGTCTATTCTTTCGGTGTTGTTCTGTTCGAAGTTTTATGTGGGAGGTTGTGCCTCATTGATAGCGATGATGGATTCTCGCTATCAAGCAAATCAGCCAAAGAATACTACAAAAATAACACATTGGACAAGATTATTGATCAAAATTTAAGTGAACATATTGGCTCGTACCCCATGACCAAATTTGCAGAAATCGCATACAGATGCTTGGACGATGATCGAAAGCAACGACCTGCCATGGATGTTGTCATGAAAGAACTTGAGGAAGCGCTGAAATACCAGGTGATCAGTTCTATACCTGATTTATTATTATTGCGAGTGGAATTTTATATAAAATAGCAAAATGCCCACGTTATGTCTTGCGATCATAAACCTATTACCGTGTTTTTTAATGGATCTCACACGTTATTATAATCTAGCGCATATCATATGTGAAATTTAAATTATATTTTCTATAGGAGGAATACGAGTTTCAGAATGAGTGGCAACGCCTCAAAATACCTTTCGACGAGATAAAAGTAGCAACTGATCTCAAAACGTTTATCGGACAAGGTGGATATGGTTGGGTGTTCAAAGGGAAACTCCTTGTGTCTGGAAAAGAGACCATCATTGCTGTGAAGAGGTTAAATGAGCAATACGGACAAGGTCTAAAGGAGTTTTTGACAGAGATTCAGTTGTTATCTGGTCAACAACATCCAAACCTCATCTCTCTTGTCGGTTATTGTGACGAGGGAAGAGAAAAGTCTATTATTTATGAATATGCAGAGCGTGGAAGTTTGGATCAGTATATAAGGCGTAGTAGAAAAACCACTTCTACTACTCTTACATGGTTACAAAGACTCAAGATTTGTACTGATGCAGCTCGTGGTTTAAATTACCTCCATCATCATGTTGGAGGGCATCGGACGATTATCCATAGGGATATAAAAAGTTCAAATATTTTGATCGATGAGAATTGGGTTGCTAAAATCTCTGACCTTGGATTGTCCAAGTTAAGCGTAACAGGTTTCGGAATGAGTGACATTGTTTCAAATGGTTGTGGGACACAAGGTTATTGTGAACCAGAATACTACCATAGGGGAATCGTGACCAAAAAATCTGATGTCTATTCTTTCGGTGTTGTGCTATTCGAAGTTTTATGTGAGAGGTCGTGCCTCGTTGATAGCGATGATGGATTCTCGCTATCAGGCATATCGGCTAAAGAATACTACAAAAATAACACCTTGGACAAGATTATTGATCAAAGTTTAAGGGAACATATTGGCTCATACTCCATGAACAAATTTGCAGCAATCGCATACAGATGCTTGCACGATGATCGGGAGCAACGACCTGCCATGGATGTTGTCTTGAAAGAACTTGAGGAGGCACTGAATTACCAGGTGAGTTCTATACCTGATTTATTATAATTTAGCACAGATTATATGTGAAATTTAAATTTTATTTTCTGTAGAAGGATGCAAATGACGAGTATTGGCAGACAAAGCTGCCGGAAGACTTGAATAGTTTGATCAGGAAGTTCAACATTCCTCATGAGGTCTATACTAATAAAAAAGAACTATTCTCCTATCTTCACAAAGGAATTTATTTTGATGAAGGCTCTAAGGTAAATTCCATTACGTCTGTAATTTCAAAAATTATCGGTATAGTTTAAAAAATCCTCTCTTTCGTACTTGCAGTTTTTGTGGATAAACAATGATGGAAAGAAATGCCTGTTGATATCATCAAAAAGAATTATAGAGTACGAGAACGATCAATACCATCAATACATGGGACTGCCACAGTGATTCAAGGTAATTCCTCTTAATTATACTATGTTTTAAAAAAGAAAAATATAAAATAAATAAAAAGTACTTCAGTTTGTTCTAAACAACTTTTACTTTTTTTTCATATGTCATGACCAAACGACGATTTATAGAAATTTTGCTCATTTCTTAACTGTTAGGCTAAAAACTCACTTGCTTAATTATAAGTTGTGGTTAGCACAACCCTAATAATAAATACCATTTTTTTCACCCTTAGTTCTCTGGCAGTCCTTTGAATACGTTTCTATCATTCACGAACAAAAGAAAGTAAAATATTTATCCATGAGGCAATAGAAAAATCACCAAGCAGGAGAAGATCAAGCATTCAAATAATTAAGGGTTAACCATATATTTTTGTTAGGGAAAATTCCAATTATAAGCCTAAAATCGAATTTTACATCACAATTGAGTTAATTTTCATACAACTTCCAATTTTGGTCATGTGCGACGTGTGCTACTGTGCGACTCCATACATTGTGCGACACGTGGCATGACCCCACTATCATATCAACTATTTGCTGACCCCACTGCTATTTTGTTTTATTCGAATATGGTGTGCGACTGGCGGCTGTGCTACTTGTACTAGTGTGCGACTGGCGGCACGCAATCTTTCTTAGATTGCATGGGGAAGGAACACAAACCCACTTGTTTATTTTTTTTTAATAATTATTTTTATTTTTTCAAACTCTTTTTTTTTTTTTTTTTTGCAGTTCTTCTTCCTGAATAAGAAGTGTGTGTGTGATGCTCCCATGTTACTGTTCATTTGTAATTCATAATTAAGATTAATAATAATGATTGATAATAAGGTATGTTTTACTGTTTATATGTGAATATGTGCTTGTTTTTGTTGATTATTACTATGATTTGATAGGCATTTATGTTATAGATGTATTAAACCTCTTAGGTATTAAGATACCTTGATTTCCCATTATAAATAGTTCCACAACCTAACACAATGTTATCACTACTTTTCCGATCATCACCTACTACTTTTCCGATCATCAATTCCTTTCATAGTATCTCTCTAACTAAATCTGATAATGGCTTCAACAAATTTCCCATTTCATGACCGCCTAGCAGTAGAAGCTCGATCCTTGAGCAGGGCTCGACAATTATTTGTCTACTTTGAGAGGCTACGTGCAGCCAACCTCGCCGAGGAGGAAGAGCTGCGAGCGTATGTGGAAGAGGCCCGACATAGAATAACAGAGATAGATCTGTATTTGTTCGAGCTCGGCCAGGTATTTGGCTCGACTGTGGTTGCCCATGGCCGTCGTATGCTCAGGCTTGCTCGCTATCAGGATGTGTCAAGAATACTCTTGTACACACGTGCAGCAGATGAAGGATGAGGCCCGATACAATGCCGATCTACTCAGGGAGTTTATTGGCAGTGTGTTGCGTCTATAGGTGTTGGTGGTGGTGGGTAGGTCTAGGGTATGAATGTTTGGTAGTTAGGTCTAGGCTACTTTGGCATTTATGTATGGTTACTTAACGCGGTTTTCTAATGTACGCGTTAAGTTTTTATGTAAATATTCGTTTTTAATGGAAATCAAGTATTATCTATATATTGTTGGTTTTTGTACACTTAAATGATGATACATTCTGTGATACGTTGCGATAAATTGTGTTGTCTAATAATGTTGTTCTTTGCCTTCTGAAATTGTTATAACTCAGTAAAGGAAAAAGCTTATTTGATGCCAATACAAAGGAAAAAGGTTATGAAATTGTTATAACTCAGTAAGGAATGAGGTTATTTGATCGTTGCTTATGCTTTGATTTTGAGCTTGTGGAATGGTTTTTAGATGTTGCGTGTGGGTGTTCAAAGTTGTCTCTGGTTCTATTTACCCCATTAGCCATATTCTATTTACCCAAGGAGGAACCCTAATCCTAGTTTTAGTATAAAAAGCTTCATTGTAAGCCATGGTTTGGCAATTAGGAAATTAGGTTTTAGTAGGTAGTTTTTTTAGGAGTAGTTTAGTCCTAAGCTTATTTGCTATTTATCTGTTAAATTCACTCCTTATCTTCAAGTTTGTTGTGATCTCTGACCCATGCTAGTTTATCTTAGATTTAACAGTAAAAATACCAAATCTGACCCATGATGGGGTGTTTGGCACAGTGGAAAATCTTGGGATAAAATCAAAAATACCAAATCTGACCCATGATGGGGTGTTTGGCACAGTGGAAAATCTTGGGATAAAATCAACTTTGGTAACATAGATACTTCGAATCAGTTGTAACTTAATCCAATCAGTAGTTAAAGGTCAATTTTTAGCAATTCCTAGTAGTTTCATAGCCTATCATTTAGTTATCTAAATATCTTGGTTCATAACTGCTTTGAAAATCATGCATCAGGAAGATTTAGTTTAAGTTTCTTTTAGTCGTTATTTGTGATTCAAGTAGGACTAAGGTAACATGTTCAAAATTATGGTTCAAAAAGTTGCATACTAGTTTCCACCCATTTTCAAAGTCGCAGACACTTTTTTGCCCATTGTGAGGTTACTGCACAACAGTTAGGAATAGCCCCAAACTCACATTGACCTTCATTTTTAATTTGCTCATTATTAGGACATTAGCTCTGAAAATTGATTTATTGTTTCATTGTCAGCTTGTTAACAACCTTATATTTTTCTTTTATTGTTAGTGCTTCTTATGTTTGCTTCTATTTACCCCATTAGAGCTGCCTTGTAGTTGTTGAAAGTTGTCTTTGCTTCTATTTACCCCATTATAAGTTACTATATTAGTGAATTCCCATCACGGTTTTGTTTGTGTATATCTTTGGTCCGCGCGTCCTGAACTATTTTTTATTGGTGAATGGTTACTTTCATTTGTTGACATTTATTTCAGTGTAATTAATTTAGGGATAGTAACAGAAATTGTGGTTTATGGCAATTTGTATATCTTTTTTCTTTGTCAGCATTTTGTTTTTCTTCCACTTACCGGCTGTGTTTGTTTATTAATGTAGGGATACCTACAGAATTCGAAGGTCCATGTCAGAAGCAAAGTTCGATACTTTCCGTTAATCAAGGCAAGGTTAGATGAAAAGAGGCGTACTTTATTCAGGTCAACATGTTTTGGAGCATGGTTAGATATAACTTATGTTGATAACGACGAGATGATTGTTCATCACATGTTGGAAAAGCAACTGAACTCCGATGATAAGCACTATGATCTCTCACTTGTTTATCATGTTAACGGACATCTTTTGCATTTTGGCCGTCGCGAGTTCCAGCTCATTACTGGTTTAAAATTTGGAACTCCTACTTTACGTGGGTTTAAAAAACATTGATCTACTTGCGTTAATTGAGGATGACGAGGCTTTTTCCAAAATATCTGATGAAGACGCAATTCGTGTGTGCCTGTTGTTAGCCTTGGAGGTGATTTTTATGGGTCGTGAATTGATATCTGTAGTGGCTGATCCTTTAATTAGAATGGTTGATAGTTTACAAACATGGAACGATTTTCCTTGGGGGGAACACATTTGGCGTATGTTGTATGATGTTATTTTGAATGTCAACTCATTTAAAAGGGATGCGTTTCATAAGGCAGTTAATATGAACCGTAAGTTTCAACCTTCTTATTCATTGGGAGGGTTTATTTTGCCATTCAAGGTTAGTAATTTCCCGTACCATTTTCGTACTTACATTGTTTTGCACAAGTAACAAGTTACAACTACATAAATTTGCTATTATTTCAGATTTGGATTTTAGAAGCATCTGTCCAGAGTGGCCGGTGGTGGAGAAAGGCGCCTGATATTTTACCTAGAGCTGTAGCATGGACTAAGAAGGTTCCTTTTCAAGCAAATGTGAATTTGGGGGACCTTTTTCCAGAGGTATGTTGTATACGTAATATTCTTGTATTTTTATTCGATAATTGTCAACGACGTGTTAGTGTTTATAGTATTCAATGAAGTATTGACGTAAAACTTATTAAGCTTCTGTTTGTGCATAGCCCTCATTTACGTTTTTATTGGTTTGTTAGGGTGAAAAAAGTAACTGTGAATTGTATCCATCAAGGGCCGAGGGAGCGTCTGAATCGTTTAGGCGTAGTGTTAAGTTTTTTAATTGGTATGTGCCTAGACCACCGCCTGTTGCTGAAGTTGGGCTTGTTGAGGAGTATTTTCGTAAAAGAAGTGAAGCACGGAAAAAAATGCTAGCTGAAGATGCTGAGGAAGATATGGAAAACCGTACGAATCTGCATACTGTTTCTATCATGGAACGTGTTGAGATTATACAAGAAATGTGCGGAAGTTTGCTGAAGCTACCGGCTGAGGTTCAGAGTCTGAAAGGACGTGTCCACAAACTTGAATATGTTATTCATGTATAATTTGTAATATAACATTATGTTAAGATTCAGGTTGTTTATATTAAAAAATTATTGATGTCCAAATTCTTGCTTTTGTAGATTATGACTCGGAAAAGAAGGGCTGGAGATACGGTTCATGACTTGAAGAAGGTCGAGCTTTAATTTTGCGCAGGACAGCAAAAAAGTAAGTTCCTATTTTTTTTAATTCTGATTTCGTTGTTGGTAAAAGATTTTTGCGCTTACTTTGTGTTCCTTATCCTGTACTTGCATATCTTATAGGGTAGACTGGAATTTGGAAGTAACATTGAGACTGATCTTGCTAACAAGTATTGCACAAACTTAAATGACGACTTTCTGGAGTTGTTTAACGGGCCGATTCAACAAACACAGAAATATGATGTGCGTGAGCATCATGAGGCATGGCAGAAAGCATTTGGCACCGGTTTACAGGTTTGTACAACCTGAACTTGTAAAAAACTATATTTGCGACATAACGGTTTTTCTTATAAGTTAAAACACATGTTAAATGTTTCAGGATGTAAAAGTTGAGGAGCTAGCTGACGGAGATGTTGAACAGGTTTGTTTTTACATTCGCATCAATAATGTAGTGCATTGTATACTTTAGCATCGTGTGGTCATTTATGTTTTATCTTGTGAATTGTTGAAGGATGAATGGGTAATTTTGGATGATTGTGACAAAGTTGATAAGCATGAGGCTGAGTTACGTAGGTTGGCTTCGGTTAGAGATGAAACTGTACGACTTAGACAGGAAGAGGCTAAAAGATTTGTTGATGATGGGGTCATGAAACTGCCTCACATGAAACTTTGTTTAAATCGTCCTGGACCAAAGAAGAGGGAGTACAAATTTGTTTTGAGGCCGCCTTTCACGGGAGAGCTTCCGAAACATGTTATTCCTACTTTGGAAACACTTAAAAGTCAAAAGACTATTCGTGATCCTTTTATGCGTGAACTGTGTAGAGATGTCAAACCTTGGACAGAGGTACCACCTAACGCCTTATACATTATTTTAGTCTATTATGTTATATTCAGTTCCACAATATAATATGATAACTTAATGTAGATATTATTCTTGATATATGCAGGAACTCACAAGGACTCACAATAGTATCGACAATGTAATACTTGATCGTGAATTTCAGGACTTTTTAGATAATTCTTGGTTGCCTCGCTGCAAGTTTCCTTGGTGTAGTGATATTGTTGTCGATCGTCTTTTCTGGGAAAGTCTAGCTTGTGTTGACGAAAAACGATCTGGTTGGTTACGTGACGAGGTAAACTCGCACTTTAAATTTCCAAACCTGATAGATAACATAACCTGTTTGTGCTTGATTGTGCTTACTTGGTATTAAAACTTGCTTAAAATTGGTGGCTTGTTTATTGAAATTCGTAGTTGCTTAATATTTAATTTTCACTGTCAAATAGCATTAGTAGTGATGTTGGTAATTAGTGGTTTAAGTTTGTTGTTCTGAGTTAATTTAGGCCTATTAAACCATATTAAGGTCCTGCAAATCATTCTCACTTCATAACAGTTTCTTTAGTGTGGCTTAGAACATTTGAACCATAAAAAACAGGTCCCATTTGTAAAAAAGTCAAAATGCCTTTTGGATTGATCTCACTTCTTAACGGTTGAAGGTTTTAAGCCCAAATCTCATAAAATCATTTCACAAGTAGTTGTTTTAGCATAATTTAGTCTTACTATAGCCTAGTATACCATAATCAGTGCTTAAATCAAGTTAGAGTTTCACAAAAGTCAAGTTAGCTCATCAATTTAAAAGTCAAAATTTCATAAGTTTTCAGAAAACCCATTTTTTTAGTGATTTATCTAGAATTTTGGTTCTCTGCTCATTTGACCATAGCTTAATTGACCTACCTTTTGACCTCTTCTCAGAAGCATAACCTGAACACTCACCCACTGATCAACAATAAACCTGTTAGATAACATGACCTGATACATATTCTTTGACATTTTTTTATAATGACATGCAGCACATTGATATTTGGGTGATGTATATGTGGCACTTTAGACCTAATAATGCTGATTGGTGCATGGTTAGTTGTTACTTCTTGACAATTCTCCTTCAAGGTTCGATGCCACTGTTTTATGCGACTAACGAAGTATACGACTGTGCATGGTCTGATGTTGAGCGGGTACGTGTATGGATTGAACCTTTAAACATTTAAATCAGTATACTACTCGTTATACTCATTTTTCTTAATAAAATATTCAGGTGTTCATCCCTATAAATGAACCTTTCACCCATTGGTCACTTGCTGTGTTTTACATACAAACCGGGGAGGTGGTATTTTATGACAGTGGTGAAACATATGAAGTTGAATATCGTGAGTGGTATTTCAAGATGAGGAGGTGTCTAAGGGAAAAGCTTCCCTTTATACTTAAGGAGACACGTGTATTTGCAAAGAAAGGAATCGACCCAACTAGCTACCGTATAAATTTTCGCCACGTAACTCACATCCCCAAGCAGGGTGGTGTTTTCGGTGACTGTGGCATCTTTCTATGCATTTTCCTATACAGGTAATTAACATCTTTTTCTACCATGTATCACACTTACTTGTTTTGACTTTTCTATAATGTCAAATGTAGCTGGTTGGTTATTACTATACAGGTTGGCTTACGGGATCCCTCTGGTTATGGATGACTCTCTTCAAGCAGCACTGGCATACAGAGAGGCGTTGATTCGTTTCTACTTCAAGCACAAGATCTCCGAAATTGAATGTGTCCACTAAGTTGTAATGCCATGACACTGTTGTTTAAGTTCCCTTTATATGTGGTTGTGTTTTAGTGACGATGGTACTTTAAGCGTTATGTGTTGGTATCTAATGTAACCATGACTAAAGATTGGTTTACTCCAATCATTTTGCTACTTAATGTATGATGTGGTTACATTCCCTATTATTTAAGTTGTTCACCGTTTATACAGGAAAACCGAAACATTGTATTATGAAAACATTAAGATGAACTGTTCTTTCATAACATATTATGTTAAAACCAACAACATAATATAACTTGGACATTATTTTTGCCATTCTTAACCTAAGGGTCTGCCAAATTAACCGGGTCATTGTCAAACGGCATTGATCGTTGTGACCCTTGTGAGCTAACACGTCGGTTTTGGGACCTTCCATTTTGAGTTTGTGAGCTCCCACTACTTCTTTGTGTACCTCCGCTTGATGACTTGCCACCCCTCTTCTGCACAAGTAACATTTGATTAAGCACATTACTTATTTGTATTTTGGCAATAAATTAGTATAAATAAATAACAAATTACCTTTTTTCGCATTAACGGTTGTTTGCACGTAGCTCGATTGTGGCCAACTACACCGCACCTCCCACACGAAATTTTCCTTGGCTCCTCTCCTCGGGACCTGATTCTGTCTTTGTTTTTTGGTCTTCCGGCTGGTCTCTTATCCATAATTGGTGGTTCTACTACCTGAATATTGTCTGGTGTTTCCCATGTAGAAACGTCACCAGTCAGAAATATCAAAGGTTCGTATGTAGCCTTTAAAGTTGTTTTCATAAACCAGTTTTTTGCCAATTGACTAGAATCAGTTAACCCAAGTACCCTACCCGCGGCTATAGCATGGCCACATGGCAAACCTGAAAGTTGCCATTTGCGACAACTGCAACTACGTTCCGTTATCCGGACTACGTGAGTCCTTACTCGATCATAAACTTGGTATACTTCTCCATGCTCAATGCCATTGACAACCCAGCTCGCACTCTTCAACATCCTGTCCTGAACTTTTGCAGCTGCCCATTCACTCAGTTCCCCTTGCACAGCATCTAACAAAAAAAAAATACCCATGAAAAAAAAACAATAGTAAAATAATAAAATTCACTAATTAAAATATGTGCTTAATTTATAATACAATATATATAAAAAATCAACCTTCATAAAGTTGACGTCGTTCGAAATACCAGTTTTGTATAAGCGCTCGATACCATTCCATTAGCATCGTAATTGGGACTCTTCGAACTTATCTCGTGAGGGCATTTATTGACTCAGCACTATTGGTAGTCATGTAATTATATCGATTTCCAGGACAATATGCCCTAGACCAGTTGCTAACACCCGCTTCGATTAGCTTGTTGTAAGCTTCAATCCTAAAACCGGCTAGGTTGTTCAGCTCTCTATGAAACTCTTGAGTAGTGTAAACTTTACATAACTTCCAATACAGCTTCCTAACTTTTTTCCCTTTTAAGTTGCAATTCATCATCAAATGCCTACAGCAACAACCATGAAATGCGTTTGGGAAAACAGTACGACATGTTAACTGTATGGCCGGGTGTCTATCTGAAATTATTGCCAAACCCGGGACGTCACCGATGCATTCGTGCAAATTTTCCAAAAACCAAGTCCACGACCTACCTGTCTCACCTTGGGACACCCCGGTTGCAAGAGGTATAATTTGGTTATTCCCATCCATTCCAACAGCCAGCAAATTTGTTCCAAGATAACGACCTTTCAGATGAGCTGCGTCTATGATAATCAATGGGCGGATATGCTCTTGCAACAAACTTTGTATCTGTAAAGAAAATTAAAGTTTACTATGTATATGTATGTAAGATATCAAATTAAATGTACGTGTCAACAAAATATGATTACCGAAACACCAATGCCCATAAAAAACATTTCAAATTGGTCTTCAGCGTCAGTCAGAAGATTTGTTGCCCACCCCTCGTTTGTCAAATGTAAATTGTGACAAAAATAGGGTAATTGTGCAAAAGAATTTTTTGGGCAGCCATTCAGAGTCTCGAACGCTATATTTCTTCCTCTCCAATCCTTCTTGTAAGTAATATCGCAATTGTAATCAACTTTCATGTCTTGCACAATGTCCTTTGCCTTGTACACCCGATTACTATTACGTATTTTCGGTACAAGCAAATGCCCCAACAATTTTGATGTTGCATTACGATGATTTGGAATTAATTTCGTTCTTGAACATGTGTGATTCCCTCTAACCGTTCGTATTTCCCATTCGGAACTTCCATCAACTTTAGACGTAATTATTACCCAATCACATCCTTCATGTACACACTTCACATCATACCTATATTTATCTGATTTTCTAGGCTTATATTCAAATCCATGTACTAGTGATTGTTCACCTATTTCATGCATGCACTCTTCTTTATAATAAAATTTTCTCCCGGGAATTAAACCAAATGAGTTGTTGTCAGTGACAGTTTTGGGTGGTTTGACTTGAAGTTTAGGTGGGTCAGGTGGTGTGGGCATATATGTAAACGTATTACGTTTCCATTTTGGCCCGGAATAGTCATTCAGAATATGGTGAATGTTATTTGGAAAATATTTTTTTTTTTGCTTTTTTGGGTGTGTTTTCAAAATCATTGCCAACAGCATGGTAAACTTCAGGAGAGAAATTTAGATCAAAATCCAACGGCGTTGTCAAAGTAGGAGTTACCTTTCGTGGTTTGAGAGTCTTTGTGACAAACAAAGATTGCAAAACAGACTGATGCTTGCATATCTCGTGAAAGAAAAATTCCACGTCATCATCATCAATTATGTGGACATACTTTTTCCGAATATTATACGTTAGACGAACATCGAATTCACGACTGATGTTGAGTTTTCGTTTCACATTAGATAATAGGTTTTGGTATGTTGTATTTTGAGAAACTGACACTGATGCGTGGGAATCGCAACAGGCTTTACCTCTCGAGGAATCTCGAGAAGCTTACAACCCCCACCAGGCAGTGTACCTGATCGTTGTACTATAGTATAGTGACAAGTACCGGGGGATTGATCGTTCAGCTTAGGAATAGTGTCGCTAGGATTAGAAAGCCTAATTTACTAGTTCTAAAGGTGAGGGATGATTATTTTTGTCTTTTTATATTTTTATGAAAGCAAGTAAAATCTCGGGTTTTGAAAGAGTGGGCGGAATTAGTTGCTATTCAACTAACCCAAAACTAAGATGCAATCAAAATAAAATAATAAAAATGAAAATAAACTAATTATACTAAGGTTGTGAGCAGTAATTGGAGAAAATGTGTTTACTTAGACTTCATTACTCCCTAGATATCTTTTACATGTTAATTACTTGTTATAATTGCATGGATGACGGATCGTATTCCTTAATACCATTCATGGGGTGGTATACATAACTCCCCAATTCTATGAGCTCTTATCTCCTCCTACACCATGACCCAGCACAACTATAGAGATTGTAAACAGTGGCTCATGCATTAAATACAACCAATAAAGACCTAGTACGCCTCGGTTCATGTTTCTTAAGACGTTCAAGCATGTTACCATTTGGAGATCTGCCAGTTTTCTTAAGCCTAACATATAAAATCATTCATCCAAGAACAAGAATAAACAAGTAATCAACACATAATCAATATCTAGGTTTCATTAGATCTAAGCAAACACAAAGGAGATCTAGCCTAGCATAATGGAATTGAGACAAGAACAAGATATAGACAACCAACACATAGACATATTGATTGAATTAGAAGAACACTTATCTGAATTACAATGCAAGGTATCAAGGGTTTAGAACCCTTGAAAAACCTGTAAAAGTTGCACCAAATTCGTCTTTAGGGTTTCTCCAAAACTTCTCTTTTTTTAATGTAAAAACTAGAAAACTATATATAGGAAAACTGGTCTGACGGCGTCAAGACAACATTGTGACGCCGTCACCTCGCCGCCAAATACTTCCTCGGACGGCCTTGATCTACTTATGACGGCCTGTGTGACGCCGTCACCACCTACGGTATTTTATTCTTGGGACTTTGACGCCGTCAGGATGACTTTTGACGCCGTCACCACCTACGGTATTTTATTCTTGATGTCTGACGCCGTCAGGGTGTAACTCTTGACGCCGTCACCTAGTGTTTCCAGCATGGAAAATTGATACTTTGCCGTTTTCTTCACTTTTATGCTCCAAAAACGTCCAAAATGGCTTCTTTTCCAGAATTCACTCTCCAAGTACCTAAAATCACAAAAGGAACGATTTAGGGCAATATTTGATCAAATAAAGTCGGATTCGGGCTTAAATGACCCCCTAAAAATGGATCATTTTTCGCCTCATCATATACCCTTACACTTGAGATTTGCTTGTCCTCAAGCAAATGCGCTTTTATTCTACTCAAAAGACAAGTTAGGGGTCATTTAACACTAATATAAAAGTAATTACAACAAATAATCGTTCCACTAAAGACCAATAGACAAGCACGGAGGTCATACACTAGCACCTCACAAATAGTGTTTAGATACTCACATCTCTCGGGTGTAATAAAGTGTAAATTACAATATGGAAACGGAAGATATCTCTCACTACCTGTCATAGCAAAATAGATTACCATAAGCTTGGGAAAGGATCAAACCTCCACCACATGGCGTAAGTACCTAGGATAAACTATCAAAGATGTCTTTTAAAGGGTTGTAACGTTAGGTATAGGGATATGAATTACACGGTTTGTTGGATAAAGGAAGTTTTACTGGTGGCGAGTTAACAATCTTGGTTAATTACATGTACAATATGGCGTTGCTAAGCCAAGACTAGACTCGACTTAAGCTAATAAATGAAAAATAACAAAAACATAAAATGAACATAGAATGAAAAACGGGATGGTAGTCCGTATGTTTTTTTTTCTTTTCCTTTTTCTATATTTTTTTTTTCTTTTTCTTGATTTTTCGATTTTTTTTTTTTTTTTTTTTTTTTTTTTTGCATACACTGTTACCCTACCATCCAAAATAATACATCATAGGGGATGAGAATTCCCCTTACACTTGAATCTTTACATACTTTACATTCAACTAATCTAATGACTCGAATTAAGAAAATCAAAACACTTGGAGCACTTTTAAGATTAACGCACATATGGGGGTAATAAAATTATGTTCTTCCCCATTACTCCATAAAATAAGTACTTACCCATGAGTCCCAATCGTCCCAAAACAATATATATAAGGATATGACTCGACTTAGCAACCATGTAATCAATTAGAAAGTTAACTTAGGGTTTAACAAATAACAATAATGCACTAAAAATGAGCGCATACACGGAAGACTAAGGCGATTTGGGTGTACATTTAAGTGGGGTGTAACAAATTCTTCCTTTAAGTAAAATGCTTAAAGTTAGAAACGAAAAGATTGGCTCGGAGGGGTGTACTAGGGGTTTCGTGTACTAAAAATGAGTACAACGCTAAGGGTGTGGGAAAAATTAGTTGACTTAACTAGCCAAGTAATATGACTTAAATGGTCAAGTAATTGTAATACGGGTTTAACACAAGGGTGATCCTAATGCCTCTTATCATGTAGTAAATCCTACCACACGAATGTAGTCTCACTAGCGGTCTCGGGATGCATCACTAACGCAAGTTCTAGAATCTAAATGCTACCGGTACACTCATAAGCACTAATAGTAAATGCTTTTCCTATCAAATCTAAAGGCGAACCTCACATTTTTGGGTGGAAAATTTTTTCTGAATATACGGTTATGTGCTAGTCATACAATCTCCTATCCATGAGACGCTTGCTATGGCTAGAGTTTCACTCCTAAATGTTGTAAAAAATTTTAAATTTGGCGCTAAAATTGCACTAACAAGTATTTCTCGTAGTTTTATTACACATCTACCATTAAACAAAACAAACTCAAGCGAAAGTGCATATGTATGGTATCATCTTTTTACCCTCCCCTTACACTTAAGATGAACATTGTCCCCAATGTTCAAGTAAAGAATGTAAAAGTAAAAAAAATAAAGAGAATGAAATCAAATACTCCCCTGATTCGCTCGGTATGGATTATAGGTTGGCCAGGTTAAATCTTCTTCCAAGAAAACGAACAATCAAAGCTTCCCTTCCAGAATATAAATCATCTTCTTGTCTTACATAACCTGTAAATCCTGAGAAAACAAACAAAAACCCAAAGCATCAACCTGAACAAAGATAACTCACAACTAGATGTAATTCCAGACTTAGGAATAGAAACAAAACAATTAAAGATATAATGCTTGTGGAATGAATGTTTGCAGATTTCCTGGAGATTATAAAACTTAATAATTCACAAAAACTTTAAGACTCCGTTAGAAAAACAAAACCGGTAAAATTTCCAGGTTTTTACACGTGACGCCGTCAAGAGTTATCTCGTGACGCCGTCAGAAGTGACCTGCAGAAATTCTTATGTTAAGTTTCCGGAAAATTTCTGGAAAAACTTCGTCCTACTTCCTAGAAAATCCTGCAAAACATCATTATGACTCGATACAAGCATTTGACTCTAACAAGTACTAATACACATGTCCATTTATTATTGTTGTGGTTCATGCTCAATTTCGTTCTTATAAACAAATTTTGATTTCCCTTACACTTATCTTTTGCAAAATACCTTTATATGCAATTAAGACAAAGTTAAAAACAAAATAAAGCATTTTCACAATTTACCTTGAAACATGAGCCACAAACAATAAAAATAAAACATGCATACGGAAACAAATAAAATCAAACAAACAAATGAAAACACACAAAACATGGGTTGCCTCCCAAGAAGCGCTTGTTTTTGTTCGAGTCACGAGCCTGACTCTACCCTTATTTAATGGAAATATGGGAGGTTCTCCCTACACTTGGGATTAAGTGTGGGTGAAAGTAGCGATACACACCCTTAGGGTGTGAATATGCCACGTGAGGTGAAGGGGGTGAGTGAATGGCTTCCTTCATCCTAAAACTACCCGGATAATATAGGTTGATGGGTGGGTCGGTTCCTCTTTTGTCTCCTAGAAATAAATCTAAGGATGGGAAGTTGTGTAAAGGTTGAGGTTCCGGTTCATCAACATTAGGAAATTCCCTAGAACTAGGAGTAAGGTTATCACTACAAGTATTCAAACCTATATCCTCTAGTGGTGCTTGGTCCAAGGGTTCTACTTCAATTGGGGTTCCTATAGTCTCTTCTACTTCTTCCGGGTAAGTCACGGGCGTTGTATGTGCCTCAAATGATGGTAGGACTTGTGGGGTACTTTGTGGGCTTGGATTGTCCACCTCATCCTCCATTGTACATAGATTACCTATGTGTTTGTTTTGTACTATGATGTTAGGTGCCATCCAACTAGGTATCTCAACATGAGTATATTCATCCCCAGACAAACTTCCTGTTTGCTCCTTCAAACTTGTTTTTGATTGATTTGTGATGTTGTTTGTTGGGTTGTCTACTCTATAATAATATTGGGCACAGTCTTCTAAGGTATCCCATGCTTCTTCAGCACTTAATTCCCTAGGGCCCCCATTGGCAAAATCATCAATGCACATTTGGTCACATCGGCTGACACGATAGTAAAAGGTTTGGGTTAGGGATGCTAAAGAGAAACTATGATGAGGGAATTTTCGAAGTAAAATTTTAAAACGAGTCCATGCATCATATATGGGTTCATCTCGATATTGTTTGAAATTCGAGATTTCAATAGGGTAGAATGACCTTTGTGGTTGGTGGTATGGTGGATTCGCGTACTCCATAATGGTGAACGGAAGAGTCAATGGAAAGGTTTCTACGAACAAATGCACAAAGAAAAGATAGACTACAAGAAAGCTAATAAAAAGAAAATAAAAATCTCACTAAAAAGGAATCTAATGAGTAGACCTAATAAAAATCAAATTCAACCTAAACAATAACTATTCCCCGGGCTGCGGCGCCAAAAACTTGATGCGTGAGAATCGCAACAGGCTTTACCTCTCGAGGAATCTCGAGAAGCTTACAACCCCCACCAGGCAGTGTACCTGATCGTTGTAGTATAGTATAGTGACAAGTACCGGGGGATTGATCGTTCAGCTTAGGAATAGTGTCGCTAGGATTAGAAAGCCTAATTTACTAGTTCTAAAGGTGAGGGATGATTATTTTTGTCTTTTTATATTTTTATGAAAGCAAGTAAAATCTCGGGTTTTGAAAGAGTGGGCGGAATTAGTTGCTATTCAACTAACCCAAAACTAAGATGCAATCAAAATAAAATAATAAAAATGAAAATAAACTAATTATACTAAGGTTGTGAGCAGTAATTGGAGAAAATGTGTTTACTTAGACTTCATTACTCCCTAGATATCTTTTACATGTTAATTACTTGTTATAATTGCATGGATGACGGATCGTATTCCTTAATACCATTCATGGGGTGGCATACATAACTCCCCAATTCTATGAGCTCTTATCTCCTCCTACACCATGACCCAGCACAACTATAGAGATTGTAAACAGTGGCTCATGCATTAAATACAACCAATAAAGACCTAGTACGCCTCGGTTCATGTTTCTTAAGACGTTCAAGCATGTTACCATTTGGAGATCTGCCAGTTTTCTTAAGCCTAACATATAAAATCATTCATCCAAGAACAAGAATAAACAAGTAATCAACACATAAATCAATATCTAGGTTTCATTAGATCTAAGCAAACACAAAGGAGATCTAGCCTAGCATAATGGAATTGAGACAAGAACAAGATATAGACAACCAACACATAGACATATTGATTGAATTAGAAGAACACTTATCTGAATTACAATGCAAGGTATCAAGGGTTTGGAACCCTTGAAAAACCTGTAAAAGTTGCACCAAATTCGTCTTTAGGGTTTCTCCAAAACTTCTCTTTTTTTAATGTAAAAACTAGAAAACTATATATAGGAAAACTGGTCTGACGGCGTCAAGACTACATTGTGACGCCGTCACCTCGCCGCCAAATACTTCCTCGGACGGCCTTGATCTACTTATGACGGCCTGTGTGACGCCGTCACCACCTACGGTATTTTATTCTTGGGACTTTGACGCCGTCAGGATGACTTTTGACGCCGTCACCACCTACGGTATTTTATTCTTGATGTCTGACGCCGTCAGGGTGTAACTCTTGACGCCGTCACCTAGTGTTTCCAGCATGGAAAATTGATACTTTGCCATTTTCTTCACTTTTATGCTCCAAAAACGTCCAAAATGGCTTCTTTTCCAGAATTCACTCTCCAAGTACCTAAAATCACAAAAGGAACGATTTAGGGCAATATTTGATCAAATAAAGTCGGATTCGGGCTTAAATGACCCCCTAAAAACGGATCATTTTTCGCCTCATCAGACACACCATATGTTAATTCTTCCTCTAACATAACTAGCAAAAAACTAATCTTGGGCTGAGATGTACTAGCCATCAGTGTGTTTTTTAGTTTTTTCATTACTATATTATGTAAAACAATATATGTAGGAAAAAATTTATATAAGTCGCACATCAGTTAATTCGCACAGTCGAACAATATAGTAATAATGTTACAATTTAAGTTTGAACCTGCCAAAATTGAAGTCTAGTCACGTCAGTCAACCTAACATGCATTAACCCTCATTAAATGTCCACATTCAGTTCAAGTAGCACAGTCGCACACTTCAATTGTTAATTTGTAATAGGTGTGCAAATCTAGGAAATATATTGTATTAAAGTCATGTCTTATGTCAATCATGTCAATCACTTAGTTCACCAACAACCAAAATTTAATGCATACTAGTGTCAATCACTTAGTTCACCAACAACCAAAATTTAATGCATACTTATAAAGTAGTAGCGCAGTCGCACACTAGTGTAAGTCAGTTCAAGTAGCACAGTCGCACATTCCATGTTGCACACTTCAATTGTAAAATTTGTAATAGGATAACAAATCTAGGAAATATATAATATTAAAGTCATGTCTTATGTCAATCATGTCAATCAATTACTTCACCAACAACCAAAATTCAATGCATACAACCCTTATAAACTATTAGCACAGTCGCACACTAGTGGAATCGTGTATATATATGTATATGTAGTCTTGTTACTAATTATAAACAAAGTAATATCCAAAATTGACTATGAATTCACAGACAAACGATGACACGCCAACTAGTAATGACCTTGGGGGACTTACTCGACAAGAGGACATTTTATGGAAATTAGAAGAGGAACGGTTAAGGCAAGCCTTCGAAGAAAATAATAAAACACAAATGGAATGGGAAGAAAGCTTTAGGAAAAAGGTAGAGGACGAAGAACATCAAACACGACTAGACAAAGAAGCTGCAGCATCAATTTTAGCAGAAGAAGCGACGAATGAACGGGAATGGCTGGCAAATATAAAGAAAGAACAAGATGAAGAAAATGAGTTTTTTTTGGAATTTGGTTGTTATCCATATCAGGTATTTGAAACGGATTCTGAATATGAAACCGACTAGTTTGTTTGTATTACATTTGAGTTCATGAAGTTAAAAAGGTTGTTGCATTTTCCGCATTTTCTAGTAGCACGGTAGCACACTTATAAACAGTCGCACATTGGTTACCACCTACCTTCAACACTATTTACCTTTTTAGGTACTATAAATAGTGTGTACATCATGAATAATGCTTTAAAATCACACACACACACACATGCTAAATTTCCTTGTTCATCATGAATAATGCTTGCAACCATTGCGGAGCTTTGACAACGATTACCACGTCATGGACAGATCGTAATCCGGGACGTCGTTTTCGGCAATGTCCTAATTGTGTTTTTAGCCGTTGGTACGACCCGCCGATGTGCGCCCGATCCGTTGTTATCATACCCGGGTTGTTGAGAAGGATAAATAACCTTCAAGAAACTTCAATGCAGAATGCAAGCAGTGCACAAAGAATGAAAGTTCTTTTGTATTTTTCATGGTTCTTCTTTATTATGTATTTTGTTTTGAATTAGTCATAAGTGTCTTTGTAGAAGTATTCAAGTTATGTTAGAAGTATTCAAGTTATGTTTAAGCTTTCTAATGTACTAATGTTTGCTTCATTTCTACTGTACTCATTTTGACTACCTAATGGTGTAATGAATTACTAACATCTTCTTTGCTGCATGTGGTTGGTATTGGTATATTACGAATGTTAAAGTTAAGCATGTGTAAATAAGTACCCAGGAATACACAATAACAACGAATTGATGAAATTGAAGTTCAAACACAAATAGTTTCAAAGTCAATAACATAAAATACTGAAAATGGAATACAAAGAAACTGAGTTTTCTTGTTTAATAGTTAATAACATAAACCTACATGCATGGTTTCAAAGTAAATGACATAAAGCACTGGAAACATAAAGGGATTGTTTTTTGTAATTCAAGTCTAACATTCACATTTACTTTAGATAAGGATTAGGCACGATCATCTTGTACTTCCAATAGAAAGATGTGAGTTGCTCACGATACGCTAAAGCTACCTCAACGGGATCACTTGCAGCCAGCGATAAGTGATGTGTTAACATGTATAGGAATATGCAAACCCACACGCCACAGTCACCGTATGTAGGACCTTGTATCGGCAGATTCTGCGCCCACCTAAAGGTTATACAATACGTCGAGTGGTCAATGTTCTTCCTCTCTAGGACCTCACTTTCATACAGGTACAATGGGAGATGCTCAGCAAGAACATTCATCCAGTTCTCCCACCACGGTCGTGCCTCTTCATCTGGATTATCTGGTCCACCAAGGCTATCATATAAGGTTATGACACCGGAACAAATATCAAGTTCTGCTAAAACCCAATGAACTTCTGTTTCGTTCACAGGGAAATAAACCTACAATTACATGAAACAAAAGTAAAAGTCAGTTTCCAAATGAATTCTATCTCCTATGCATCTAGCATGATACACCAAATACACTGGAATAGGAATTGTTACCTTCTGCACAGATTCTGCAAACCAAGGTACACCGTAAGTAACCCCGTCAGCATAATACAAAGGCATTTCACGATTCAATATGACGGTGCTGAAGAATGGGCTAACGGCAACCCAATCGGCATCGCGCGGTCTGAAGTGCATCATATACAAGACCCACAGTTCTATGTGCTAGAAAATAGAATATTGAAAAATTAATGTACAAGATTTGTAATATAAAAGATTTAGGCCAAATAACCCGATAATGGCTCAAGCAGTTTAAAAAGAGCATATTTATAATCAATAGTTTATCAAGTTGACACAAACTTTGACAAATTGATAACTAAATAACACAGATAATGGCTCAAACAATTGGAATAAGCACTTAGTGAATAAGCAATACCATAATCAGATGAAGAAAATAGCAAATGCTCAATGAAAACAGTAACTATAGGTATACTGGAACTAAAATGAACAACTAATCAGGCTAAATAAGCAGTCCCAAAAAGCTCATAAGTAAAAGCTAATGGGAGCAAAAATCTTAGAAACCAACTGAGTCTACAAATAAACCAATAGAAGTGATGGTAGATCCAATTTACCTATCTAAAAGCCACCTAGATATACACTAAAAACAGATGGATCAGGGGATATAGCAGCTTAAAGAAGCAAGTTACAAGATATTTTCATATAAGCAAATGAGACTCAATTTGAAATTTTCTTATTGATTATAACTCACAAGCTGAAAAGGTAAATTGACTTTTAATGTTATATCCTATTGTTTTTAAGTTCAACTAAGCCTAAATTCAACCTAAGTGACTTAACTAATCCAAACACAACCTCTGTAAAACAGCCTATATCAGCAAACCTCACTTATCCAAACACCCTGTAAGTAACTGATGCAACTAAACCAAAACAGCAAACCAATGTAATATCAATCCAAACCACAGCTACTGTACTACTAGTGGAATCGTGTAACCATACATAAACCAAATCTCACAGATCTCATATTTCAACCATTTACAATCTATAATATGAATATCTAAATGACATACCGCATCCGACAGCCAACCTTAAAAATTATTTCAACACTAACAAAAAAAAAATAATTACATGAACCAAATCTCACAGATCTCATATTTCAAGCATTTACAAACTATAATATGAATATCAAAATGACATACCGCATCCGACAGCCAACCTTAAAAATTATTTCAACACTAAAAAAAATAAATAATTACGAATTTTATAAACCAATTAACATTAAAAATGCATTTTTAAACAAAAAAACAACAAAATTAAGAATCATACCAACGATTAACCTAAAAAATAATTTCAAACAATAAAAATAAAATAAAAAATAACGAATTTTAACAACCAAAATTATGAATCATAGAAACGTACGCTTTGCCGTCTCCACGTCTCTTGTACCAGTTCTTGTTCTTCTTCATGTTCAGGATTCGCCTAAATCAAATAAATACACAAAATTGTATTAAAATATAAACACAAAAATCGTAACAACAACCGGGTAAAAATCATAAAATGTTAACTTACGGTTTGACGTCTCTTCTTCTCCATGTAAAAATCAATTAAATCGTAACACCAACCGGGTATAGATCTGCCAATGTGTGTGTTTTTGTGTGTGTTTTTTTAGATCTAGGTTTGAAAACTATGAATAGTATTAGCGCGATAATCGAGAAGTAAAATTATTAAAAAACTTAGAATAGTAAAAATATTATTATTAAACGGTTTGTGTTCCTTCCCCATGCAATCTAAGAAAGATTGCGTGCCGCCAGTCGCACACTAGTACAAGTAGCACAGCCGCCAGTCGCACACCATATTCGAATAAAACAAAATAGCAGTGGGGTCAGCAAATAGTTGATATGATAGTGGGGTCATGCCACGTGTCGCACAATGTATGGAGTCGCACAATAGCACACGTCGCACATGACCAAAATTGGAAGTTGTATGAAAATTGACTCAATTGTGATGTAAAATTCGATTTTAGGCACTCAATTGGAATTTTCCCTTTTTGTTAAATTGTCACATTCTCTGCTTTAGTAAAATTATAAGTATAGGGGTGGTCCGAGGAGAGTTCCTGGGTGCATGAGAACCCATGAATTTTTGTTTTATAGTGTAAAAATGGCTTTTTATCAATTAAAACTTGCATTAATTAAACATATTATAATTTGTCTAATTTTTGTTTGTTAACACTCTTTTTGAGACAAAAAGAGTATATTTCTCTTTTTGATACGAAGGGAGTATATTTCTAGTATATTAATTTGTTTGGTGTGTACTATAAGTCATGCTTTCATTATGATATTTATAAGGGATAATTTCAAAAATACACCGGTTGCCCAAGTGCTGAGACTATTTAGACGGCATCTTTTGTGTTTACTTATCTAGACCAGTTGCCTTGGGTAGCCAGTACTTAGCCAACCATGGGCCGTCACTTGTCCGACTTAAAGGACGTCAGTTGCCCAAAAAGTACACCAGTTGCAAAAAAAAGTACACAAGTTGTCCTACATTGTAATCTGTAAAGTTACACTTGTCACTTGCAGATTTTAGTTGCCCAAAAAGTACTGAGTTGCCCTGGTCTAGATAAGGGAACACAAAAGATGCCGTCTAGATAGTCTGAGCCCTTAGGTAACTGGGGTATTTTTAGAATTATCCCTATTTATAATCCCTTGTATATACGGATTTTTGGTATTAAAACTAATTTATGTTTAACCATATTTTATTTATTTTAGGATTAATTTCATATATCACCCTTACTTTTATGATAAATTTCATTAGTCAAAGTGCAAATATTGAATGAATAATGTATAATATTTTTAATGCATGTTTAGGTATATATGAAATTTTTAACTAAAAGAAGGGGAGATTTAAAATTGCTCCTTTATTTTAACCCTTATACACACGGATTATTAAACATGTATTGGGTTAGGACAATGACTATAACACATAATAATATTTAGTACGAGTAGTTTAATTTCACATCTTAATATAAGTAAAATTCATTAAATATAACGGTTAATGCGTTATAGTAATTAATCAAGCAAATATGTTCAATAACGCGTGCTATAGCTTAACATTTATAGCATGTATGTTTACAAAGTTTTTAGTATTATGCTCAACAACAACAACAACAACAGTTGTTTTTCTAAAAAGTTTAAAACATATGAATTATTAAATATTGTATATAAATTCCTAAAAGTTATAGAAATTGAGAATTTTACACTTAAGTACATAAAATTGGATTTAATATTGGCATTTTATTAAGAGCTTAGGTTATGATCATAAATTATATTAACAAATCAAAATATAATATTTTTTACACTTAAGTCTAAAAAAAAATAATAATAATAAATAAATAAAAATAAAAAAGAAAGCCCCAAGGCTATGCATATTTTCAGTTTCTAAATTAATCAGAATTTGACAAAATCAATTTTAATTTTGACTTTTAATTAGCCAATAAGAAGGCTGCATTTTAAAATCGAGCTCTCATATTGATTAATTGAATATTCATGAAATGATCTTATTCTCTTATTTTATTAAAGATGAGTTATTACAATGATAAAGGCGTCTTTGCAAAACGACTGTGATCAGTAATTGTGATCATGGCAGAAAGAATTGAAAGGAAGCATGAATGAAAACCAAACAATTAACTTTGAATTTATAAATGTAACAATGGTAAATGCTACAAAAATGTACTCAACAAATTGATCGAGGTCGTTGACTCTATCAAAAATAACCTAACTTAACCTACTTTAAAATAGGGTAAATAAAAGATCGTATCCACGAGGAGCTTATAGTTATAGCTATTATACCTAATTGATTAGACGAAAAAAAAGTGAATTCTTTTAATTGGGAGATGTTAATTACGACTACTACTGCTACATTTAACAATACACAAGCAATGAAATGGAGATTGTAAAACTTATGGATTGAAGACACGATCACTTTTGGTTTCAAGTTTGATCATAATATATCTAATGTATTTGTTTTAATAGAGGTTACGGTTGCACGAATTTCATAGACAAAAACTAGTACTAATTCAATAATTAATTGTGGGCACAAAATATGTGTATTGGCACCAATCGTCTCATACGTCACTTGGATCGATTCGACATGAATGGGACAACCACAATATTATACCCTTTTACAACTAACTATCAAGCTAATTTTATAACACAATGATGGAAAACATAACATATGCATTAAAAATAAATCAACATCAAAGTGTTCATAACTCTAAAGTCGTTCAAAGAAATAAATCATTCAAAAGTACAAAAGATCAAAACCTAATCCTGGTTGTGATCATGGGATGTTTAGCTGAGCATTAGGTTGCAGACATCGTATATGTTCCGCTTTGCATGCTGTTATGTACTTATAACATCAAACCTAAAAAAAAATTAAAAACCTTGATTTGCACTGTCTCCAAGAACCAAGTAGTGAAAATCATGAAATACGAGTAGTAATCAAGTATGAGATTTGCTCCAATTTGGTACCTCAAACTTTATATCAAGCATAAAAAAACATCAAAGTTTCAAAACTACTCCATTCCTACGTAATTGTTTATGCTAAGAGTGACCTGAATGGAACACTTCTCAAACTTGATTATTATTTTGTGGTTATTGTTTATGTCTAGTCGTACATTGAAGGGATGTACATAAAATTCCGGGGGTGTGTGTTTAAAATTAATGTATAACATGTTAATTAATAGATGGATACTTTAAACACACTAATTTTAGAAAATTACATAAGAATGAAACAATTTTGAAACTTTGATGATTTTTATGATTAGTATAAAGTTTGTGATATCAAATTGGAACTCTTATAAAACTTGGTTACTAATGAGTGACATATTCCATATATATATATATATATATATATATATATATATATATATATATATATATATATATATATAAGGGTCCAGTTAGAAGAAAACTTAAAATGAGAAGAATGAGAAATAACTATAACCACATATTTGAGATGCATCGACTTGAATTAGATCCCTACTTTTTATATATATATATATATATATATATATATATATATATATATATATATATATATATATATATATATATATATATATATATATATATTAGAGGTGGCAAAACGGGCGGGCCGGGCGGGCACGGCCTACGGGCTAAACGGGCTATGGGCTAAATGGGCTACAGGCTAAACGGGCGCGGGCTAAACGGGCGTGGGCCAAACGGGCGCATGTTATACGAATCACTTTAGAAAAGACTTAAAACAACAACAAAAATTCCTCAAACGTAACACCACATTTATATTTAACTAATATATCCATAAGTTTTTCATTAAATGTTCTCCAATTGAGAGAAAAACATGTGTGTCCATTATACCCATTTAACTTCTAAATGGGCAATATATGCCCATTTCAAAAAAAGATGAGGTCCAAATATACCCAAATCTTTTTAAAATGTGCCCATTTAGCCCATTTTTTTGATTTTGGGCACAAATTGCCACCTCTATATATATATATATATATATATATATATATATATATATATATATATATATATATATATATATATATATATATATATATATATATATATATATAGAGTAAGGATCAAATAAGAAGAATAATTAAAATAAGAAGGATATGAAGTAACCACAACCACACATTCTAGATGCACCTACAAAAATGGATTCATCTTCATTCAAATTCTCCCTCCCACATTAAAATGACTAGAATTACTTCTTACCCTTCTTATTTTAATTATTATTCTTGTTGGATACCTTCTATATATATATATATATATATATATATATATATATATATATATATATATATATATATATATATATATATATATATATAGTGTAACTTTCTTACGAGAACCACTTTTATCTGCAAAAACTGCGAGAACCACCCTTTTTACTCCTAATAATACATAATGTACATCATGTGAATGCAAAATGGCATTTTTGAAAATACATGAAACTTAATTTGAAAGAAATAATTAAATTAGGGGCATTATGGGAATTAAATTCTTCCATAAAAAAAGGATTACTCCATATATCACAAAAAATTAAACTGACATATATCGACATCATCAGATCTACCATCTCTCTCCTTCACTTAACCCTAAAAACCTAAAACCGCCCCCATCAAAAAGAAATCTGCTAAAGAAAAAAAAAAATGATTCTCATGGTTCGATTTAACATCAAGCGATCAGCCATCGATCTCAATGAAAACCGCTGCCCAAGTGATAAGTTGGAGATCGATGATAATCATATTTCCGTAATGATGGATGAATTGATAAGGTATGCCACTTTGATTATATAGATATTAAATAATGATCTACTGGCTAGCTATTCATAGGTTTTTATATTAATTAAATTTTTTTTTGCAATCTCGTTTCGATTCTCAGTATCGTAATGGGTTTTCAAATTAAAATTATGGCCAATCAAATATAGTTTTAGTGGAACAAAGCTTTTTGTTAAAAGATTAATTAGTGGAACAAAGATTTTATGTAATGACGGATGAATTGATAGGTTTTTATATTAATTATACTATTCGCTCACTGTACGTAGTTACAAATGATAAAGGAGATGGTAATTTTTGAATACATACATGTTCAAACATACATGTTATGTGTTTATGATTCCTTATTTGTTTTGTGTTGGGATTAGTATAGGTTAAAAAAACATATATGTTTTGTGTTTTGATTATAAAACATACATGTTTTGGGAAGATACATACATGTTTACGTATAAAACATATATGTTTTGTGTTTTGGATTATAAAACATATATGTTTTGTGTTTAACTGTTTATGATTAAAAAACATGTTTACATCATTAGTTTAATACACACAAGATTGTGCATATGCGTTATGCTAGTTGTTGTGATTAATTTTCATTTCTTATTTATTGTGGTTTAATTATTTTCGTGCATACTTGTTTCAGATTGATTGATGAAGATGATGATATCATTCAAGACCGGGAAGTGGATGAACACGATTATACATGAAGATTTGCGACCTTTGGAGATATATGATTATTTCATTTTTTTGTACTTGTAATAAAGCGAATGTAACATTTAAGTATATCAATCTTGTTTTTCTTTTTTATAATGATTTATGTTCTTAATTTTTGTTTATAAAAGTATTGGTAGGTTGATAAAAAAAATGTTTAACTAAAAACACATGTATGCCCTTGACTATTTGAATGAAATAAAAAAAATGTATGAAATTTGAATAATTGAAAACATGTATGCACTTTTACTATTTGAAGGAAAAAAAACATGTATGCACATTTGCTTAAAAAAATATATGCACCATGACTATTTGAAAAAATGTTAGCATAAAAAAAATAAATAAATAAAAATCCGAATTTTAAGATATATAGAAAACGGGAATTATAAAAAAAAAATAATAATATGGAAATGTCTTTTATACCCTTTTGAATTTAATAAAAATAACAAAATGCTATAGAGCATTAAATGATGTACATTATGTATTATTAGTTGTAAAAATGTGGTTTTCGCAGTTCTTGCAGATAATTTGGTTTTCGTAAGAAAGGGACCCTATATATATATATATATATATATATATATATATATATATATATATATATATATATATATATATATATATATATATATATATATATATCAAATAAGAAGAAAAATTAAAATAAGAATAATAAGAAGAAACCACAACCACACATTTCAGATGCATCTATTAAAATAGATGCATCTCCCCTTGAAAATCTCTCCTTTATTTGAAATGTGTGGCTAGAATTTCTTCTTATTCTTCTTATTTTAGTTTTTCTTCTTACTGGATCCATACCCTATATATATATATATATATATATATATATATATATATATATATATATATATATATATATATATATATATATATATATATATATATATATTCTGAATATATATCACTTGTAGTCTCCGAATAATAAAAGAAAAGTGCCGGCTGAGATTTTATTTTGCGATGTGTCGTCTCAATACCAAATGGGATTCCCTTTACCCTCCTCCTAATGTATATATAAGAAGGGATTAACCCTTCTTTTGTTTCTTGTCTTGCCGTCCAAACCAAAGCCCAAGCAGAGAAGTCATGGGCCTCCATCCACAAGTCCAAAATAATAGTCCATACTTGTAATACAAATCTGGTCCACGAACTGATTTTTGCAACTAAAATATTCAGCATTTAAGGGTGCGTTTGGTATGCTCTCGTGAATCACAATGGGTATGAGTTTGATAGTAGTGATGGGCCACTCGCCTATGATAGTCATTCTTCCCCTCTTGGACTCCTATGGAGTATGGATAATATCAATGTTTCATTCCCATGTAATGTGGGCCTCTCATCTTAATCAAACACTTAGAATCATTACCACTATGATTATCCCATTCCCATAGGAGGATACCAAACGCACCCTAAATCTCGATTTTCAACCAACCGAATATTTAAATTTGAAGATCTCCATTTCATCTTTCGTTGGTCTTTTGAAACACCTAAAATGGAACTCCGACGAAAAAGTTATGATATAAACAATATAGCAATCACGCTTGTATTTATATCTTCATTTTTGTTCTTAATCATCCACGTTTAGTTCAAATACAATCCCAACTCTTCGTATTTCACATTAGCTAATGAATTCGCCATTTTAGCTCCATTTTACATATTATCGACATAATCATAAAACACCTCAAAGTAGCATGTATAAAGGATAATAACAATCTATAATCAAGCAATTAATATATCATAAAGTGTATGTAAAATGCACCAATCACAAATCAAGGTACCCAATAATTTATTTCCAATCAAAGGTAACCAACCTTTTTACAAGATATGGAACTTTTAGTTAAATATTTGACGATTATTCATTAAGTTTCACACCCCACCCCCCATCACCAACCACCGCCACTACCACCAACCCCATCCACTATTGTTTTCACCCCCAACACCACCCACCACCGCCATCACCACCAACCTCGCCCCGCGCCGCCACCACCAACATACCTACCCCACCGTCGCTATCACCACCAAACTCCCACACTACCATCAAAACCCTCAAACCCACACACCGCCATTGTCAAAGCCAACCCCTCCAACTCACCATACCCTGCCACCACTGTCGTTACCCTCAACCCACCCACCATCGCTATCACCATCAAACTGTAATGTTGGATCGCATTATTGGTTGAATATTGTTATTCGGGAGGTCGGGGATGGTGGAAGAATAAACCTTCTATGGTTAGAGAGAGAGAGAGAGTAGGGAGAGAAGGGAAAAACTAAGTTTTATTACTGATAATGAAAGTGAAATACAAAACAAAGTCTCACCCTCCTAGTGAAGTCTAGGAGGGTATATATAGCCAAACACAAACTAAACTATTACACTATTACATAACTAGTCCTTGTGTTTTAGCTAAATAGGATAACAAATGTAATCCTATAAATGTCGTTCCATTTACGTGTTAGGAGCACTCCCAACAATCTTCCCCCAATGGGACGACATAAAGGATTACATACAACATTTCCTACAAGTACAAATACAAATAAAGAAAGGTCCTCATAGGCTCTTCAAATGTTGAGGATGATGGCAGTTGACGCTCTTTGTCTTCATCTTATACCTCGGCTTGAGAACCTTATCTTCACTTGTAGGCAAAATGATGTAATATGTAAGAAATGGATTAACTTCCCCCCAATTCATGTTGCATGTCTTTAGCAGCTTCTTCGTACTCTTCTTTTAGGCAAAGTTTCTGAATCAGCTTCCCCCCAAACTGACAACCGTCTTCAGCAGATTCGAAGCTTTGATGCAGTTAACATGTCATATAACATTTGAAGTTTTAAGTACGCAGCAGAATTTGTAGATAACACCATAAGCCACACCAAGAAAATCTGACAAGTCACTTAATCACATTTATGCTCAATGCGGAAACTTCGTTCGGGGGTAACATGCAAGAAATCAGCAAGATTTTCTCACATATGTAGATGCTTCACATCAAACAAACCACGAAAGACGAAATATTACTTCTTCCCCCTGATTGTTGCAGTCTATCGGAATAATAATCACCTGTGTATGTACGAATACTCGATAATATGACTGTGTGTGAGGCATCATAAGGCGGTTAAAAACATCATATGTAGGTAACTTCACACAAAAACAACCCGTGAAAGTTGAGACGATAACACCAAAGTAAGATGTTTGAATCACTAACCGTCTCATTTCTTCCCCCTGATTGCAAAAACTCATGAAAGAAGAGGGTTTTCGCAAAGAAATCAAAGAAAGTCAAAGAACACCCTCTCTGTCTTCCCCCATGATTTCTTCGCGGAATCGGAAGCATACACACTATGTTTACGATGGAAAACGGAGGCAGCGTAACCCATGTATGTCCAATTAACCGAATATGTGTGAAGTACCATAACTAGCCCATGAGAATCAACTGCTGATAACATCTCTACTCTTTTATACTTCTCTCAGCTAACTCTTTACCGACCCTATTATCATTCTGACGGATTTTTGTAGTGACTACTGATAGAGAAAACCCAGTATGACGAACTTGAGACTGAAGTAAAATAACCCGAACTTGTGACTTAAACTTGCACTATTGTCTGACTTAGAACCAATACTGAGAATTTCAATAATGGTAGGAAATCATATACCCATCCAACCATCCTTTATTGTATATGAACGTCTTTTGGTGACACTTGAGCACTACAATGTAACTCCTTTAAAGTGATAGCTATACTATGTGAGAACAACAACTTAACTCCTTACATCAGGTATAACTAGACAACTCAAGTCTCTGTCATTCGTACGGATAAAAGATCGAACAAGGATCTCGAAGAATCATGCATCCAACCAACCCCGATATCTTCAGATACTAAGTACACGCATCCGTGATATTCCACTTCAACTTCAAATAAGTAATAATGAATTAACGTCGTAGTTACATCTTGCAGTTAAATGCTTAAATCTAGCCTTTTGACAGTTTAATTGAACTTTGATAATCATTTTTCTCGATCTTGTCAAAAATGTATCCCTGTGAAAATTTGTATCAACCAAAATACCACTCCTTTTAGCCAAATAATATGCCAATATTTACACAATGTATTAAAAACACATTGGATAATAAGAATTTGTAATATTTAAGCAATTTTCGGACTCATAATTACAACAGCCCATTGCATTTCTTATGATAACAAATTTCAGCCTAATTAATTTTTGAAACTCATATCATTTCGTCCAAATGAACATACCAATTCAACTTGTGCACAACCCTAGTGCGTAACATAAATCAATCAGTCCATTACTCTCGGATCCAGCCCAATGAGGAAAATCACAATACCCGATCGAAACTTAATACCCGGTTGGTTATAAAACAACTCCTTATAACTCCACAGCCCTAATTCCATTATAATAAACACAAACAACTTATCACAAACGCCCCCATCTCTCATTTTCATCTCATCAAACGCAGTCAACTACCTATCTTCTGTCTTAATCACACCACACTGAAAGAGATCGTTTAGGCTTCAAGTACTTCCACGGATCTGAGGTCGGTGTGCATAGCTGGGTTTATGATTGAAACGAACGAAACATGAATAGATTATAACACTATTGTTATAAATCTGTTAGTTTTAGTTTCGGATATTAATGAAGCGTATGCTTCAAAAGAGTATCAATGATGATATTTCTTTTTCGTTTCATGTTTTGATCCATGATGAAGTTGCTTTCGTGTGTAAATAAGATCTTTAAGATCTTTGGTCTTCTTTAGCACCACACGAAAAATTTTGAAAAACTGAGATCGATACTTTGGTGTTTTACTTTTCGAATATGAATCTTGTTCATGGCTTAGTGATAGATGAGAGTTGAAGAGTGATGTGAGGGTTTTTTTTGTTGTGTTTAGAGGTTAGGATTGTTGTTGGACTGTTTTGTTATAGCTGTGGGTAACTTCTTGTTTTAATCAGTCTCGATTAATCTTTTTCAAGTTTGGGACTTGTGATGATTAAATCTGAGGTCTTTGCACTTGTGATGGTTTATAACCTAAAGGCACCATAAGATTCTTGTATGTTTGGTTTGATGGTCTTGGTCAAGTTTCTACTTCATCTTCATACTTCTTTTTGCAATTTCGATAAGTGGTCTTATAGCAATTGCGATAACTGGTATATTGACTTGTCCAATTCTGATAGGTTCAATTATGATAAGTCAAATTCCGATGGGTTATCGAATTTCGACGGGTCTGTGGAAGCAATTCCGATGAACTAGGGTTTTGTCTGAATTGCTTTACAAGCAATTCCGATAAAAGAGGGTTTTGATTTTTCCGATGAGTTTCCGACCAGTTCTGCACAGTATTATCCGACCACTTATCAATCATGAATATAGTCCAGCTTATCGACCACCATTTTAACTAGTTTTGAGACCAAGGTAATGACCAACATTTATTGACCATAAGATTTTCACGGGTAATGGTATAAAAAAGAGTCATAAAAAATACACGAAAACTGATTATGTTGATCGTACAACCAGAATAGTGTAAAACAAAAAATGAAAGTTTAACTCTTTTTGGACCATTAGAATAGAAATCGGTTATAAAGACTATTAACCACAATAGTTATGATAAAAATTTTCAATCCGATTAAAAATGGTAAAACTGCCTCATAACAATGATACAAACCACTAAAAATACAATTTTGACAAGATACACCACAAAAAATCAACCAAAACTAATAAACCCCGCTCTGATGCTACTTGTTAGATCGTTGTATTGATTGAATACTGTGATTCGGGAGGTCGGGGATGGGGAAAGAATAAACCTTCCATGGTTAGAGAGAGAAGGGAAAAACTAAGTTTTATTATTGATAATGAAAGTGAAATATAAAACAAAGTCTCACCCTCCTAGTGAAGTCTAGGAGGGTATATATAGCCGAACACAAACTAAACTATTGCACTATTACATAACTAGTCCTTGTGTTTTAGCTAAATAGGATAACAAATGTAATCCCGTAAATGTCGTTCCATTTACGTGTGAGGAGCATTCCCAACATGTAACGTGCTAGGATGGACATGGTCAGAGGATATTTGCTTATTGTTATTTTCATTTGAAATTTCCGTATTTTTTTTTAGATTAGTTGACTCTTTCAAAACAGTTCCACTAAGCCTTTTTTGTTGCTATTTTCCAGCCCACGAATCTTTAGTTTTGAAGTATTAATAAGGGGTTTTTCCACTGAATAAAATCGTCAGTCTTATTCCAAAAAACTATATTTCAAGTTATTCTTGAATGAGGTCAAGATCTCCTCAGTAAGATCTACTGTTATGTGTTACATTCTTTAAGTTCTTGTTCATTCATACTCAATCATACACAATCATAGGGCCAAAGAAACAATATATACCACAAACTCACCCACCATCATTATCACCTGCAACCCGACACATCGTCGTCGTCACCCCAACCCCACTAGCCCCATTCAGTTTCATGTCAAAGGATGATGGCAGTGGTGGGTGGTGTTGATGGTGACGTGGTGTTTGTTGGGGCCAGTGACGGCGATTGTGGGTGGCGATGGGTGAACACGATGTTGGTGGTATATGTGGTGGTTGGTGGTGGTACTTGATGAAAAATCTTAAATACTTAGCGAAAAATCATAATTTGGCTAGAAAAAGAGTTTGCCACCTTCTGCGCTGAGAAACATATAATTAGTTACCTAAATCGGAAATTACTTGAACTTAAGAACATTTTTTTTTATTTGCTTATGTAACAATTCGTCAATAACATTTGAGCTACTTACAATCTATTTTAGTGAACTACAAATATCCTCCTGGTATAATCTCTTATATAATAAGAGATTTTCAAAATCTCCCAAATGAATGCTGAACCAATTGAGATCGAACAAATGAGAGAGCTCCTTTTAAAAATAAAGCATTTCTATTAGGCAATTGAAAGTCAAAATGGAACTTTCTTTGATAAAAAAAATAATAATAAAAAAAATAATAATAGAAAATCGTTTATGGCAAAATAAAGCTTAAAGACATAGGTGTTGATATAAAAAACCAAAAAATCGTTTATGGCAAAATAAATAAACTTTAGTTTTTGAATTTTAAATAAATTATAAAACTCATCATTTCCATGTTTTTAACAGCTTTTTTAAATTTAACAAATACCTCCTAGATTTATCATTAAAAAAACACAAATTATATTTTGATGTTATTTAAAAATATCATTAACATTGTAGATTGAGTTAATGTATATGCTCGAGATTATAAATATCAAATGAAATAATAAGTTATTGTGATATTAATGAATACACAAGATTGTACATATATAAACGACTTATGTTTTTCTTTTTTACGATTTTAAGTAAGGATGTCTAGAAAAAAAATTTTACTATCATTGTTTAATAACGATTCATGTCATTTTTTTATAAGTTAACCCGTGAGTACACGGGTTTAAAAATTAAACACAACTAAAGGTATTAATAAGGGAGAAATAAATAGTAAACTTAAAGCACATGTATTAATCAATATTAATACATACTCGTAATAAAGAAATTTATGTAAAAACTCATGTGTACATGAATATAATAATTATATGAGTATTAAATGTTTTACTAACTTTCATAGAAAGTATGGAGGGGTTAAAAACTAGTAGTACGGCTAAAATAATTATTGGCACACATAAATATCAATATGAATGCATGGGTTACTATGATATGAAAATAACAAACAAATAGAAATTTACATACTCGTAATAAAGAAATTTATGTAAAAACTCATGTGTACATGAATATAATAATTATATGAGAATTAAATGTTTTACTAACTTTCATAGAAAGTATGGAGGGGTTAAAAACTAATAGTACGACTAAAATAATTATTGGCACACATAAATATCAATATGAATGCATGGGTTACTATGATATGAAAATAACAAACTAATAGAAATTTCTGAAGACGGTAAATATTACGCAATTGATATTATCATAGTAAAACATTTATAATTATGTGAGTATTAGATGATTTACATAATTTTATAGAAAAGTACGTAGGAGGTTAAAATCTAATATGGCTATAATTATTATTGTCAAAAATAAATATCAAATGAAATGCACGGGATACTATTATCTGAAAATAATTACACTTAGAAAACTATAAATTAATTTAAATTTTTGAAGATGAAAAATATTAATTGATATTATTATAGTGAAACGGTTATTTAAAAACGCGTGTACGAAGTATTATTAGTAGTTTCTAATTGAAACAAAAAGCGTACTTGCAATTCACTTCACTTTACCACTTTATCAATTAACATACAAAAAGTGTTGGATAGATTTTTGTCACAATCTACGGCTACCAGATTAAATCCAAATCTCACGACGACATTTTCAAAGCAAAATAAAAAATTACAAAGATACTGCGTAATCTTGAGAGAGAAAAGTAAAATTTCGTTACATAAAAGAGAATAAAAAGATGCACATGGCATAAAGGAGAATACATTTGAAGATTTCTTTATATTACATGCTATTAACCCAACAATAAATGCCTACATAGTACGGAGTAGTTTGTTAACATATTACAAGACATTTCTGTGACAAATGTTTTATGTTACATTGCCTTTGATTTTAAATCTCAAGGAAACTAATCATTTATGCAATACTTATAAATTTGTAGATTTAAGGTGGTGGCGAACTATTCTCAAAATTTTCAAAACATTAAATGTCAGATAAAAACTAGCTTGTTATCACTTGGTACCATGTATGAAGTTAGTTTGGTCTTCAAATATCAACTTGCTGAATCCTCGAGATTGTTCACAACTAAATGAAAAACCGACGAGTTAAATGTACACTCTACGCACGCTGCGGAAATGAGAAAGGACGATTGGTATACGATCAAATTGTGGCATTTTTTTAATCGTGTGCCGAATGCTGAATTTGACATCGTGATAGATGAACTTGCACATGGTGGGAACCCTGTAACGTCGAACATCTTGATTGAAGGTATTGAATTTCAACCCATAAACATGGTAAGTATCTTTTTTTTAGAACAAATTATGAGGTTTTTATTCATTTTTTTAATAAATAAATACCATCTTATATGTTTATTTATTGCTCCATCCGCCCCAAAATAAATGTTCACCAATAAAAAACACATAGTTTAAGAAAAGTATTATCAATACAACTTTACCCACAAGTTATTAATTTACAGTTTATTTAAATTTTGTAATAATAATCTTAAGTGAGGGCAATATGATAAAATTGATCTAAATTCTCTATCTATTTTTTAAAGTGAAATTATTAAAACTTTTGTAGCGTATTGAATTACTAAAAGGGCTTATTATCGTTTCATTTTATAGAAAAAGAAAGAAAATCCCTTAGAAATTGACTTTCACAAGCGATGATTTTCTTTAAAAATCTTAAAAGGGTTTTTATTGACCGCAAAATGATTCGAAGGACATAAAAATCACACGTTAATCTTAAAGGGTTTTTGTTGCGACGGTTTGAAGATAACATCTTCTATGATTAACTTAATATAGAAATACGAAAATTTAGAGGGAAATCAAAACAATAAATTCACATGCAAGTAAGGGAAAAAAAAATAGATAAATAAATTGTATTGGAGCTTTTCTGTAAATTAAATTATAATTTAGCGTTTTTATATAAATATTGTAATTATAGTTGTGGCACTGCACACCGATTCTATTGAATGATATAACAATACCAATTCATATTGTAATCTCTTGCAAAAGTTGCATTTTCAAAGAAATTTTCATAAGAATTTGAATTCAAAGGTATCTTAAGTGAGTTAGATGAATATGTGAAAGCTCTCTGTCGATAGTCATGTTGAATAAGCTTATATATTTAAAAATGTTTTGAAAAAAGCAATAATGAATACAAATCTATATCTATTGTATATATAAAAGAAAAATCAAAAAATAAAAAGTGAAAAGAGAAAAGTATTTAGGAAGTCTTTACACTATTTACAAAAGCATATGCAAAGTTGGAAATTATTAACACACTATTAATACAAATCGAAAACCGTGTTGACCGGGGTCGCTTCAAACCCGCCTGGTTGACCCGCTTTAATTTCACCCGTTTATTTGACCCAACCCGGCGGGTTGACCGGGTTTAATTTGACCCATTTTTCCGACCGTAACGGTTCAACCAGTTGAACCGCCTGGGTCGAACCAGATTTCAAAACATAACTTTTTTTTATCACTTAAACTATCTGCCGCTATAAAATTTTATTGCTATGCATTGGTACTCGTCTAGCATATTTAAAAATGTTCCGAAAAAGTAATAACAGTAACTGGTGAACAAAGAAATATTAAGTAAAAGAATATCAAGATTTATAAAAACATATGCAAGACAAATAATTTTTTAACCTAAGTTTTATCGACCTGATTAAAAGTGTCCATTATAAAAGTTAAAGGGACGGAATGAGGATCAAATATGATAAGGTGTACAAAAAATTTCAACTATAATATAAAAACACATTTCGATGGACCGGATGCATTTAAGATACATTTAAGAAAAAATGAGTTTTTTTTTTTTTTTTTCCAAAAATTAACACTACATCGAAAAAATTCATTGATGTCCCGGGACCTCGTGAGAACCCCTGGTTCCGTCCTTAAAAGTTGGAATGTGAAAGTGAAACTTTGTGTAATTAAACATTACTAATTCTGAAGCTACGTGTACAACTACAATTGCATAAATACATTAATTCAACACATATAATTAATGTTATTTTTAAAAAACTTCATCACCCAAAAAACAATTATTATAAGGGTAAAAGCTAAAGATGCTCTATGTACTTAACAATTTTTATTTGTTTTGGATAACGACATGTAAAAAACCCATTATGCATAATATACTTTTTTATATGATTCATTATGCATAACTTATTTTATTCTATGATTCACTATGCATAACATAGTTTTTGTTGATATAAATAATGTCTAAAAACATTATTAACATATATCGATATCTCTATGTTTTGATAATCACAAAACGTAAACTTATTAAACTACAAATTATGACGTAAACAAGTATTTAGTCGTAAATATTTGCTTTAGCATCCATATCACTTAAGGTATGAATAAACAAAGTGTTTAATGCATTTTATGATAAAAGGAATTTTTATTTTTACAAACCTTACATTTTATTAAAATGGGACAAACATTTCTAAACTTATACAAAACATTTTTGTATTTATAAGAAATGTTTTATTCAAAATAAACATTTTGAATTCAAATTTCTACCAAAAAAACGGCCACATTCTTCAGGAAAAACCTCCCCCACAAAAAGACAAAAAATCTGAAGAAAAATATTTTTTTCTTAGGCGGCCCCCTTAATTATACTAGGCAGTCCCCTTAATAATTAAGGGGACCGGCCACGCTCCCTGTCAGATTTTGTCAGAAATTTTTCCCTATAAATACCACCTCAAACCTGGAATTTTTCTGACCTCTTTGCACAAATATTTTCAGATCCAATTCTCTCTAAACAGCCTTCTAAAACCCTTTGATCATAAGATTATTAATCTTTGTTTCAAGTGGTCCAATCTTTCATCCTCTCAAGTGCAAGAGAAGAATACTTCTATCCCCCAAGACAAGAAGTATTACAACTTGTTGTGATCTCCACATCCAAGTTGTTGGTGCATCATTAAGAATATTTACATATACCTTTGTGTAGTGTGTTGTGAATATTTGTTTGTAGATAGTTGTGCTAGATATAGATTGTGTGATTAGTTAGTAGCTTGGTGTGAAGAAGAAAAGTTAGGAGCTAGATTGGTGTGAAGAAGATAGGTGTGGAGTAGTTAGTTGTGAAGTAGATTGACTTGAAGAAGGTGTGTAGAAGTTGTGACTTAGGTGTGAAGAAGTTGTGGTGTGAATATTGGTGTGTAGATTGGTGTGTAAATTGGTGTGTAAATCGGTGTGTAAATTGGTGTGTAAGGTTTTCTCCGCCATAAGGGAGCTTGTTGATATAGTGAAGAAAACTCTCGAGTAGGTGACTCGGGGAGTGGAGTAGGGCAAGGAAGGTGTCCTTGTAGTCGAACCACTATAAATGCTTTGTCTCCCGGTTTGATCTTTCCATCTCTTACTTATTTTCTTGCTTATATTGTTATTACTTTCGTAGACGTAAAAGTATATATATATAGTTGCTCATATAGTGCTAGTGTTAGAAGTACATAAAGATCAAACAAAAGTTTCATCCACAAAACTAAGTCTTTACAATCAAACTAGAAAGACAACATACATATAATTGATCATTTCGATCAAGTATAGTTTTCATACAAAATATAACTAAGGATTATAAAATAAACGATTACGTACTTATCTCTCGTATATATATATATATATAATTGTTTATATTATACATGTGTTGATTTCACATACTTAGCTTACATTATTATTATTTTTCATACATAGATATAGTTTTTCATATTGTTCAAGATTTGAGTTCACATAAGATTGAATCAAAGTTTTAAAAGCAAACAAGGTTTTAAAACTAAACCAAGTTTTCATAATAAAATTAAAAAGACGTAAAACTATTCAACCCCCCCTTCTAGTTTTTCACAATTGGTATCAGAGCCACGTCTAGCAAGATTTTTAAAATATATTGTATTTTAAAACTTGTAACGATCTATGGAATCTGAAAAATATTTAGAAGGGCAATCTATGCAAAGACCACCACTATTTGAAAGTGATGGATTTTTATATTGGAAAAATCGATTCGAAACTTATGTGAAATCAAAGGATCTAGATCTTTGGCATGTTATTACCTTTGGTGATTTTCCTCCTATTCAATATAATTTTGAAACTAAAATGGATGAAATTATATCTTTTGAAAAACAAAATGATGATTTGAAAAAGAAACTAGCAAAAAATAATGAGGCTAAAATGGTTATTTATAATGCGTTACCACGCAAAGAATATGAAAGAATTTTTATGTGTAAAACCGCAAAAGAAATTTGGGATTCTTTACTAATCACTCACCAAGGTAATAGTCAACTTAAAGATAACAAAATAGATCTTCTTGTTCAACAATATGAACAATTTACGATTCCGGAGGAGGAATCAATAGATAATGCTTTTGCTAGGTTTAACACTATCATCACAAGTTTAAAAGCACTTGATGAGAATTTTTCTAGTAAGAATTTTGTTAGGAAATTTCTTAGGGCTCTTCATCCAAAATGGCGAGCTAAAGTTACGGCGATTGAAGAATCAAAGAACTTGTCAACTCTTCAACTTGATGAGTTGATCGGCAACCTGAAAGTCTACGAAGCAATAATAAAGAAAGACTCCGAGATGGTCAATGGAAAAAGAGAGCAAAGCAAGTCAATTGCGTTGAAAGCTAGGAAGGAATCTTGTAACGAGTATAGCTCAACCTCCGAAAGTGATGACGAAGAATATGCGATGGCCGTAAGAGACTTCAAGAAATTCTTCAAAAGGTGAGGAAGATTCGTTAGACAACCGCATGATGAAAGGAAAGCAAACCAAAGAAATAAAGATGACAAAAATGGCAAAAGTGATAGGAAGTGCTTCAAATGTGGTGATCCAAATCATCTCATCGGAAAATGCCCAATGATGTCAAGAAATCAAAATCAAAAGGCGTTTGTTGGAGGAGCTTGGAGTGATAGCGATGACGATTAGAAAGAAATCACAAATGAGGAGAAATGTCTTATGGCTAAGACATCAAGCGAGGTACGTTCCAAAACCAAACACTTTAGTGACGAAAATTTATCATTAGACGAAAAAGACCTAGATAGTGAATATAATAGGTTATGCAAATTAGGTCAAAAAGTTATAGCTAAAAATAAGTTACTAAAACATATTAATAATCTATTAGAAAATGAAGTACTCGAATTAAAAATTAGACTACAACATTTGGAAAAAGGAAAAGAAGTTTTTATAGAATGTAAAACATGCATAGAGGTTAAAAATGAAAACGAAAAACTTAAAGATGAAATTTTCAAATTTGACAAGTTTAAAAATAGTAGTAACCCACTTAAGAAAATAATAAGTGTTCAAGAAACTTCGAGAGATAAAACCGGTCTAGGATTAACCTCAACTAATGTTTCAACTAGTGAAAATAAAAGTATAAAGTTTGAATGTGAATCTAGTAAACAAAAATCATTAGAATCAAAACCTAAGTATATACTTACAAAAGATAGAAAAATACCCATTGCGAATGATGAAAAAGTAATTTTTTTTTATAAACCATCCTTAAAGACCGAAGTAGGATCCTCTAAATCTAAATTTAGATCTAAAACTCCACCACCAAGAAAACCTAAAAATCATCATCCAAGATCTAAAACATCTCAACCTAGAAGAAATCTAAATAGACAATATTACAATAACACTAGAAATCAAATGTGGAATTATCAACCAAGTTACAATCCTTGGGAAATATTACCACCATACATGCATCCTTGCCAAATGTTAAATATGTTTGGACCAAACAACTTTGGACCAATGAGACAATGGGGACCAAGTGGCTAAATTGTCAATCTTGGAAGAAGTTGGAATATCATCTACAAATGACTTCTATAAGTCAACATGGTCACTTGAAGTGCTTGAAGATATTCCATTGAAGACTAAAAGGTACGCGTTTCTTTTAAGTTCATCACTATAATTTGCATGCTTAGATAAATGATTAGTTAGATTAATGCTTAGTACATAATTGCTTATATTCTTATAACCTAGAAACATCATTGGTTGACTTTCCTAGGAATAAGATAAAATTGTTCATTGCCGAACAAAATAGAAAATGGAAATCTTCTATATCCACTATTAGGAAACTCATGGTGATGAAGTGAAATGAGTTAAGTGGATCAATCGTTAATATAGAAGTAGGATTAGATCCCTCGCGTAAGAAAACTATGGATGAAACAAGCTCTCATAGACTATGGCATTAAGTCAGATAAGCGTGCGAAAACAAAGGAAATATAGATGTTAGGTTATACCCCATTCAACACTCTCGCATCTAACATATAAATTATTGTCTTCATTTCCTTTAGGATCATAGGATATGTAGAAACGATAGCATGAGATAATAATAGGCTTAACCAATCCTCTTGAGCATGAGATCTTTAATAAACATTTTTTTTTAAATATTTGATTTATGATATTTGTTGTCAAAAATCTAATATCTCTAAAAATATGCAAAAACCTCACATTTTGAAAAATAGTCTTTCAAATAACTATCCCACTTTTAAATAACATGTTTTCACTATCAATATCCACAATTTTGTTTTGATCAAAACTAAAGATTGGGAAAATATTCTTTACCGTTCATTCACACATTTTGAAGTAAAAACCCAATCTATTTTATTCAAATAACTCTCACATCCAAGTGAAAACTTACTTTCAAACATTGTTGAATAATGCTAAAAACGTCTCTTTTAAAATCATGCATGGTGATCTCATATTTGTCATCTATATTTATATAAATGACACTTATAAGTGAACTAAATCAAATCAAGAGGACCATGGTTTGTTCATTAAGACTTTGTTTGTAACAAGTCTAAAAATACATGCTATCATAACTACCCACTTATTGCACATTGATACACATTAGGATTAATCCTCATTGTTATGTAGTTATGAAATACTTTATGTTGCTTATTGTTTCCTGCACTTATATTTTACTTGCTTAATGAGTATGTTTGCATGCTAGATGAAATTGCTTATTTACTTAATCTCTTTGGTTAACATGCTTTGGTTACATAATTGCCTACATAATTAGTATATGCTTAATTGCCTCAAAGAGTTGGACTTGTTTGAAACCAAAAACACAACCTTTCTGCAATTCACTACCAAAAACCCTTTTCTGGCAATCTGGGAATCACCAGATGGGCGGCCCCCTTAAATCATAAGGCGGCCCCCTTAATTATTAAGGGGACCGACCTCCAATTAAGGGGACCGGCCATCTGATGGTCGAAGGTGTTGTTTCCCTTTTCTATTTTTTAGCCCATTTCATCCTACACTTCCCAAAATTCACAAACCTATTTTATCCTAAACCTTCCATCAATGTTTATCCATCCTTGATCCCACCAATCCTACATTATAAACACTCTCATTCCTCTCAATCTCCACTCATCTCATCATTTCCTCTCCCATTAAATCAAAACCACCAAGAAACTTGTTTGGAGAAGAAAGCCTAACTTCCTATAAAATTCCGTCAAATCAAATGACGTTGTCAAACATCCAACACCAAATTCCTCCTATGTTTTCAAACATTACTTACCTAACACCTCACTTTCCTTCTCACCAACATTACATATCAAAAACCTTTACTCACCCATATCCTTCTACATTACACTCAAACCTCATAATCTTTTCACAACTCAAGCGATGTTGTTCATAATCAACCAACACCTAAACCTCACTCTCACACAAATGATCCATTTAACAACAAATCATCCATTCGTGCTTCGACTAATGCTCCTTCTTATGATGAGCATGCACAATCCCAAAACAATAATCCCAACCTCATTACCAACACTTTACATGTTGCTCATTCAACAAAAACACCATCCACTCATGAAGGATCTCTTCCACCCATATCATGTTTTCATGATTACCCAAGCTCAAACATGTCTCCACCACCAAGAGTGTCACCACCACATCCTACAACTTCACATTCCATTCCTATGTTGCATGTTCAAACCATCACCCAAGACAACTATCATGCTCCACCACCATCACCTTCCTCCGAACACTTGAAGTTCGTTGAGGCGCTAAAAGAAGCCCATGAGCTTAGTGCTCTTTTAGCCTTACATCTTGCTCAATGCAATTTGGATCCACCTTCATCTAGATCACCCTCATCACCACACAACATAAATCAACTTGAGAAGCATGTCAACAATTGACCTTGTTGCATCTTTCTCCAAAAAAAAACCATTGCATTCAATGAACACTTGGATTGAATATCTTCTCACTAGATCACATCCAATACCCTCACTTGAACAACATCCAAAACCTCAATCAACCTCTTCCGCTACAAACTCTCCACCACCAAACTATCCAACATTCATGACCCGAACATATACCTCCATTAATCCAACAACCTCCATTAATCCAACAACCTTATCCTAACTCAACCATCCTCATTCCAAACACTCCATCATCAACCATCTAAGCATACCATATGCTTATGATTTTCACTTTCAAATACGAATCAACCAACCTTTTGTTACAAGCAAGTCCGATGGCTCTCTTTGGCAAATTAGGATCTTTTAACATAATCACTTTGAATTAATTGTTATGTATCTTTAATATTTGTTTACTATGCTTGTTATTTGTATATTGCATATTCTTCTATATATGCTTGTGCTTCTAATATTTTTCTTGCGAGCATTCCATTTCTCGATCCCTTGGTGCCATCGAACGAGGGGGAGCACACATCAAGGGGGAGCTTTCATCCCCGTCTAACTTCATTTATGAAGCTAGACGGCATAACCTTTTTGATTCTACAAAAAGGGGGAGAAGTGAATATAAACTCACTAAGTACTTGTCTAAAAATTAATTTTTAGACTTAATGAGTTTAGGTTTTGTAATCATCAAAAAGGGGGAGATTGTTGATATAAATAATGTCTAAAAACATTACTAACATATATCGATATCTCTATGTTTTGATAATCACAAAACGTAAACTCATTGAACTACAAATTATGACGTAAACAAGTATTTAGTCGTAAATATTTGCTTTAGCATCCATATCACTTAAGGTATGAATAAACAAAGTGTCTAATGCATTTTATGATCAAAGGAATTTTTATTTTTACAAACCTTACATTTTATTAAAATGGGACAAACATTTCTAAACTTATACAAAACATTTTTGTATTTATAAGAAATGTTTTATTCAAAATAAACATTTTGAATTCAAATTTCTACCCAAAAAACGGCCACATTCTTCAGGAAAAACCTCCCCCACAAAAAGACAAAAAATCTGAAGAAAAAATATTTTTTTCTTAGGCGGTCCCCTTAATTATACTAGGCGGTCCCCTTAATAATTAAGGGGACCGGCACACAATTAAGGGGACCGGCCACGCTCCCTGTCAGATTTTGTCAGAAATTTTTCCCTATAAATACCACCTCAAACCTGGAATTTTTCTGACCTCTTTGCACAAATATTTTCAGATCCAATTCTCTCTAAACATCCTTCTAAAACCCTTTGATCATAAGATTATTAATCTTTGTTTCAAGTGATCCAATCTTTCATCCTCTCAAGTGCAAGAGAAGAATACTTCTATCCCCTAAGACAAGAAGTATTACAACTTGTTGTGATCTCCACATCCAAGTTGTTGGTGCATCATCAAGAATATTTACATATACCTTTGTGTAGTGTGTTGTGAATATTTGTTTGTAGATAGTTGTGCTAGATATAGATTGTGTGATTAGTTAGTAGCTTGGTGTGAAGAAGAAAAGTTAGGAGCTAGATTGGTGTGAAGAAGATAGGTGTGGAGTAGTTAGTTGTGAAGTAGATTGACTTGGAGAAGGTGTGTAGAAGTTGTGACTTAGGTGTGAAGAAGTTGTGGTGTGAATATTGGTGTGTAGATTGGTGTGTAAATTGGTGTGTAAATCGGTGTGTAAATTGGTGTGTAAGGTTTTCTCCGCCATAAGGGAGCTTGTTGATATAGTGAAGAAAACTCTCGAGTAGGTGACTCGGGGAGTGGAGTAGGGCAAGGAAGGTGTCCTTGTAGCCGAGCCACTATAAATGCTTTGTCTCCCGGTTTGATCTTTCTATCTCTTACTTATTTTCTTGCTTATATTGTTATTACTTTCGTAGACGTAAAAGTATATATATATAGTTGCTCATATAGTGCTAGTGTTAGAAGTACATAAAGATCAAACAAAAGTTTCATCCACAAAACTAAGTCTTTACAATCAAACTAGAAAGACAACATACATATAATTGATCATTTCGATCAAGTATAGTTTTCATACAAAATATAACTAAGGATTATAAAATAAACGATTACGTACTTATCTCTCGTATATATATATATATATATATATATATATATATATATATATATATATATATATATATATATATATATATATATATATATATATATATATATATATATATAAAATTGTTTATATTATACATGTGTTGATTTCACATACTTAGCTTACATTATTATTATTGTTCATACTTAGATATAGTTTTTCATATTGTTCAAGATTTGAGTTCACATAAGATTGAATCAAAGTTTTAAAAGCAAACAAGGTTTTAAAACTAAACCAAGTTTTCATAATAAAATTAAAAAGACGTAAAACTATTCAACCCCCCCTTCTAGTTTTCCACAGTTTTTTTCTATGATTCATTATAGATACGGATGTGATTTGCACACTCTAACAATTTATTTGCACACTCAAAATTACGTGTCATGACATTTATACTCTTAATATTTGTATTTTGATTTGCACACTTCACTAAGTGATGAGGGGTATAAATGTCATGACACTAACATTTTGAGTGTGCAAATCAATTGATGAGTGTGCAAATCACCTCCCCTTATGGATATGTAATAAATTATGTATTATGAATCAAAGAACCGGTATATTATGCATAATGGGCTTTTACAATTTCGTTATTCAAAATAAACAAATTTTTTAAGTACATAGATCATCTTTAACTTTTACCCTTAATATAACACATGGTACAACACCATAACCCAAGCTGTAACACCCCTAAAATTTGATACAGCGGAAGACTCAACAAGCTTTCGGGGTGCTACGGGGATTGGTATCCAACACAAGACAATATAGAACGAGATAAAGTAAACATAATAAAAATGCAACCAAAACGGGGTTTTAACGTTTACATTTATCCCAACATCATTCAGAGTCAGGCCCAAAATATCATGACAATAGGTCCAAAATTTATTTATCAGAGTTTAGAAAAATAGATCCATAAACCATGAGCCTTGGCCGAGCCTTCCATTCCAAGCATCCGTATCATCACTTAATTACCTGAGAAAACGTGCTAAAAGTCAGCTTTCGCTGGTGAGATCATAGGTTTAAATTCAACTAACAAAATAGTGGACATATACGCAAAACGCTTGCTAGCTAGACTAAGGATTCGCTAAAAGCCTGCGGATACCCTCCGCTCCAACCTAACACACGGATACCCTCCGTTCCAACATAGATATTCGGGTAACCCCCGCAATACCAGTAAATACTCGGATAACCTCCGAAGTATCAATAACCTATAGGTGCACACTACAGTATCTAAATAAGCCAACCTTGAATAGTACACACGAACCATGTGACTAAAGCTGACAATAACAAATAAGCCAACCTTGAATAGTACACATAAAATGTGACTAAAGCTGACAATACATCCTAGTCCATACGCATAGCAAGTTTTAAAAGAATATAGAAGCGATAATAGTCCACATAAAATAATTTGCACGTTTCTCACCCCAAGTATTGAAAACATAGTTCAAGAGTAAAAATGGGGCTATGACTCACCTCAAGTCCAGAAAATAGCAAGAAGAAGTCGGTAGAAATAAGATGTATAGTAACTCACGAAACAGCAACTACGGACTTGGCACGACCTAACAATATTAACTTGTTCATAAATCATTTCCTCAATTTCAAAATATTCCCAAACCCGGACGAGAATCCGTTTTATTTCCGAAAATCCATTTCGTATTAGTTTGGTGTATTTACGTTTGGTATCCATACGGGTGGTGGGTCGACACAAAACAAACCAAAAGGTCACACAAAGAATAATAAAATAAAATATGGATCTAATATTAGCCCAATATATCATTTAAATAAATCGCCGAAAATTATCAAATCCGTCGATTTGATAATCCTCATATTTATTTACGTAACATACCGTTCCAAGATTACACCCAATCCTAAAGCACATAGCACATAAATACTATATGATATATATCGTAGTTTAATAAATTCCTCATATACATCGTCAAATTGGCCAGATTTCCCGATATATATATTCGCAATTTATTACACTTTACATATACCACAACCTATGGGCGTCGTAGGATACGATGCCCATTAATATATTCATTTCATATAGCCAAATAACTCGGTTCAACCCTACGGTTAAGTGGTTATTTAGTTATAGAAAACGTTTATATTAATCGTCATATATCTGTGACAACACGAAAGTCACAAATAAAAACTTACCTGGACTCGAGTGACAACGACTCCGCATAACTCGATAAGTTTACCCGTTATATATATATAAAAGGACGTTTTTATTAAATGTTTAATAATTGTCGAGAGTTCCCCGTTTTATAACACCTTTTTATAATAATACGTTTCAATAATATTACGCCACTTTCGTAGCCTAATATATATATATATATATATATATATATATATATATATATATATATATATATATATATATATATATATATATATATATATATATATATATATAGTCGTATTATTTATAATATGACTCGTGATTATTATTATTATTAATATACGCGCCTATATAATTATATATCCGTTATTCACGTCTATATATTCATATAAACGTTTATATTATCAATAATTATTATTACGAGTTTTATTATTTACATTTTAATTGTAATAGTTATCGAGTCATACGAAATGGTCACATGTCCGAGTCATGACTCTCGGCTCATTGTCCAAGTCCAAAGTAATAAGCAAATGTCATAATACAAAAGTATCTCCGTCCAACACAATCCCAATCCACGTGCTACAACAATAGGGTCCGACTACGGCACCCGACTAACCTATCTCCGTCAATCTAAGTGACTGTCTCACAATCGGTCCCCAACGTCCCAATTCGTAAACAACTCCTCAATATCACAATAATTCCATTGTCGAGACCACAAAAGGTCTCGACTCATCAAAAGCATTCGCCCGAAAATAAAAGTGCCACAACAATAACAAGTTAAGTCCACAAAACATAACAAGAAATAAATGTCAACAAGGTCAAATTTCAGGTTGGTTTACCAAGCCAAACCCGAGTCTATCGACTCACTTGAGTCTCGGCACACCACATGAGTCACAAGGACTCGAACCAAAACCAAGGGATCACCAAAAATAAGCTCTAACGAGCCAACCAAAAACTGCCCAATCGACCCACTTGGGTCGCGGCATCAATAACCACAATCGACCAAAATAACAAGACTCAATCGAGTCGAGTCAACCATCCAAGCAAATAATCATGAAAACATGAATCCAAGGCCACTCAAGAATCAATAATGAGCCACAATGCTCGAACCACATCAAGCCGTGAGTCCTAGACTCACGGTTCACTCGACCCATCGAAGTAACACACCAAACTCGGATACCAAACCATTTTTCTTATATCAAAACATCATTTTCTAACAACATATATTCGATTCCCACAAAAATCATCCGTGTAGCCACGGATTTAATACCAATTCGTGGCTCCCAAAAACCAAAATCGATCTTACTCACCTCCTAGAACCTCCAATCGAATAGATCTAGTAAAAACAACAAAGTTGGGTCGGATTTTATAAAATTTCGAGGTGTTAATGTTGGGTATATGGTGCGTATGATATATCAAAAGAAAGAGGAAAGAGTAAGGAACAAGGTGGTGGTGTTTGTTTTGCCGTGTGGTCGGCGTAGTGGTGGTGGTGGCCGGAATTTAGGACCGGCGGCTAGGGTTTGCAAGAAAACAAATGAGAGAGAGAGAGAGGTGTGAGGGTGTTAGTGTTTGTGTGTGTTGTTTGAGTACCGAAACCACAAGGACCAATTTTATATAACTCTTTTTTTTTTTTTTTACAATTAATAATAATAATAATAATAATAATAATAATAATAATAATAATAATAATAATAATAATAATAATAATAATAGTAATAATAATATTACTAGTAGTAAGAGTGGGTAAAGTGGGTAAATGTAAAACATGTGGCCCGAAACCCGAACTCATTTCAAACTTTAATATCTCCCGAAAAACATCTCATAATATAATTAATTATAATCGGACTCGTAAAACGAATCATAAAATTTTCCGTTAGGTAAACCTAGTGCCAGAGTCAACGTAGTACCAGTGAGAATTTAAGAATACATCACCGAGCATAATATCAAAATGAATTATGAAAATAATTCACGAATTCCATATCATAAAAACATAATTATCCATAAAATAGGTCTTACAAGTTCGTTGTGAAATAAAATTCCAAATAAAAATTATAAACGAACTTTAACGTAATGCGGGTTTTCAAAATAACTCCCTAAATTGCCGGTTGTCACACAAGCAAATAACTAATCTATTTTTATAGTAATAAATATCGATATCTATGTATAGTGTTTGATTATAAAATTCCCAAAATAAAAAAGAAGTTACATATGATGTGTTTGTATAAAATTAGCAGCAAAAAAGTTGCTAACAACTAATGCGTGAAGTTATTATCACGAAAAATCATATAATGGTTAATATTGTTGGACAAAAACTTTGATTACATGGTAGCAACCACCGCAGTAAGATAATAATACGCATTACAAAGTTGTATTTTAAAATCCAGAAAAACATAGGTATCCTAAATGTATACATCAAAATCTAAAATATTCATTGCAAGGATACATATATCTCTATCAAAGCTTCATTAATTACATACTTCCTCAGTCAAGTAACAAATATGCCCAATTCAAATTATTAAACTTGCATATCTAGTATCTACCCACTTTTGTCTACACTGGTATAAACAATTTAGAATATGGCCATTTTAATTTTTTTCTATTAGTTACCAGATTTACCTATACGATTGTTGATGGAAGATTGATGTAAAGCAAAAAATCAAGTTTCCATAGCATACGAATATTCATTATATACTTAATTTTATTATAAACTAAAGAATGTGTTCAAAACAGTTTATTTCATTAAAAACCTCTGTAAATATAATTATTAATAAATTCATTAAGAAATGACAAAGAGGCAATATACTACTAAAAAATAAATATTTATTAATGTGAAAAATGAAAATGTGATAGAAGCTTTTCTAAACCATGAAAGATGTAAGAAACATTTCATTGTAGCATGAACGGGTTACGTAGACTAAAACAAGACAAACAAAAATTGAACATGTTGATTCACACGAATATCAGGAACAATTCTTCTAATAATCGTTGATTCAATCGAATACCGAATATTAGGATAAGTCTTAGCAAACTGCCAAAAATAGACTTTTGGTATTTCTTGGAACTGATCATTTAGGATTACAGAAGAGCTATTAACTAGACATACAATATCGAAATTGGCCCTAGAAGACAAGCGTTCTGAAACGATCACATAAATAGAAGTCCAATAAACCGAGAAAAAACATAAAAGTGCGAATAACTCATAAAATTAAGCGTTTTGGGGTCCAAAAGTTCTGTAAAACGACGAAATCCATTTACCACGACGTTCTCCTCGTTCCAAGCTTCGAATCGAATGGTCATGGGCCTGAAAAGGAGCTCCGTGATCTTGGGCCTCCAAAAACAAAATGGTCCATTCCTCAATGCTTGGGCCGCATCGAAAACTTTGTTAAATTGTATATGATATGTATTATACATTAATTTTTCTTTGGTGTTAGTTAAAACGTGGGATTATTTTTTGTGTGTGCCACAACTGTTTAAAAATTTTGAACCCCCTTACTGAATTGATTATGTAAAGCTGTTTTGTGGATGAGGATATAAAAAGAAAGAAGAAGGGATTGTTTGTTTTACACTTTTTAAGTGAGACATGGAAAAATGGTGGTGTTTAAAGGCAAAATAAAAACGCTAAAATTTTAGGTGTTTAACTATAGGGAGGTGATTTGCACACTCTCATATTTGATTGGAACATTCAAAAACATGAATTAAACAGTTGTACTGTAAATATAAACTTCTTTAACTATCTGTATATTAAATGTCCTAATCAAATTTATGAGTTTGCCAATTAATTCCCTTAACTATAAAATATAATCTATTTCCACAGTACATGAAAGTTGTTATCATAAATATCATATTTTATGCATGTTCATTAGAGTATGAACCAAGTTGCTTACTGCTCTTATTTATGATTATTTTGCATTTTAACTTATAATTGCATTTTAACTTATAATTTGGCATGCAGCATGAAGGATTTAAAAGTATATCTGATGAAGATGATATAGATAATGATGAATATTGGGAGAAAAAGTTACCCGAGAGTTATCAATGCTATATTCAGATGTCAGATAAACCTTTGAACTACACCACTAAGAAAGAGCTCTACCATATTTTCTGTCACGGTTTCTTTGCCGATACAGGTCAACTGGTAATATTTTTCTTGTGGTAAACATATTGTTTTGATAAAGTCTATACATATTTTGTTTTGGGAATGTCTAACCAATGCCCTAAGGGCATTGGTTAAGATTTGTCTTCTTATTGATTTTAATTACATAAATGGTCCTTGTGGTTGACACAAAAGTGCATATTTGGATATGGACCCACATAAATAAAAATTAAAAACCACAATAAGACAAATCTTAACCAATGCCCTTAGGGCATTGGTTAGACATTCCCGTTTGTTTTTGATAGATTTCAACACAAACAATCACTTAGAGTTTGTCAAACAATAATACTCCCTCCGTCCCAAAATTATTGTCCAGTTTAAATTTTCAAAGTCAAACCGGTTCAACTTTGACCATAAATATATATATTTTATTATATAATAGTTGATGAAAAATTATACCACTGAAAAGTACACTTAAAACCCAATCCATTTATATATTTTGCATAAAATATTATATAACACCCACAAAAATATTTAAAGTCAAAGTTAAAGAAGAAAGATTAAAAAAGTCAATAGTGGACAATAAATTTGGAATGGAGGGAGTAATAAATAAAAAAATAATTAAGCAAAAATTAAATGTAACAATTATAACCACTTATTTTTCAAGCAAAATGAAAAAAAACCCACTTACATTCTCCTTTTTAAAAGTTAAATATCTTATAAACTTTGATCGTTAACTAAAACAAATTACATCACTTCTAACATAAAATAATTTTTCACTAGACGGACATAACTACAAACTTTTTTTTGCGTTCTTTTTTGTAAATGTTGAAATTTATGTCTTAAAAATCACATGTAATTTGTAAATTGAAAACCCACATTTGATTTGTGATTTAAACTTTCAAACTCACATCACAAATCACATGTGATTTCATATTGGGTATCATAAAAAAACAAAAAAAATATTTGTCTAGAATATATCGAAGTGCACGTTTATTGATAAACAAAAAGATTATTATCGAAATGTTGTATATTTTGTCTGCTTAATGATAGATAATTAGTCTTTAAAAAGACAGGTGAAATTAAAGTCTGAAAAAACAAATAGCATTTGGTCTTTTTTGTTTAACTTTATTAAATAGACGTAACATTCGTATTCATGGTGTATTCATAATCTTCTAACATTTTGGAATGTTTATTTGCTCAACAGTGGTTTTCAATGTACGAATCAACCCACGGGATCTGTTCATTACTATCGGCTTATAAAATAATTGGTCACCGCAATAATTATGCCCAACATATATCTCTATCCGAATCAAGGTTCTCCATTCCTAAACTCGACTACATATGTAGCTTTTATATAGTAATTAAGATAACTGTCTTTCTTCGCTTCAAAAATTCCAACTGATAAGATTTTATTTGTCAACAGGTTCAGATTGGTGAAAAAACTTGATGATTATCATAAATATTTTAGGTTCCAAATGACACTTCAATCAGTTATGTTTTCACCTCAGTATACCTATGCATGCTATCTTTTGTTTAAATTTTGAGACAATCCCAGCATACCGGATAATACTGTTCTGTTAAAAACACAGTGCTGGTTAGATAATGTTTCTATAGGTCGAATGTTTGTACATTGGAGTACGTATCCGTTGAATATACCCACAATGAAGCCAAAGAATGATTATGGATTGCATGAATCATCAAATATAATGAAAGCAGAAGGACTTGCAATGAAAAAAGATCAAACAGAGCATCTGGGGTATACTAGGATTGAAAAAAGGAAGGATGGCTGGATGGAGGCCATGCTGTTCAAACCAACAAATAAATTACAAGATCAGGAAAATGGTTGCCTTCTCGAGATAGGGTTAGTACCATTAGATGGTAAATTGGTAATGTAAGCGGAATGATTATAGAGGGCATCGAGTTTAGGCCATATATATAGGTTTGAAAGGCGGATCAATCCAGAAATTTATAAAAAGGTATGTACTTAGTGTTAAAAGATCAATTTTTAAAAGAATTTGTTTTACACACAGTCTCTCGCTCAAGTATGTTTTACTTTGAACTGCACCTTCTTCAATCTATAAACACAGTTAAAAGAAAAAATATCATAGTTTTATCCACTGTGGTCAGCCAAATTTACACTCGTGACTCCTTTTGGTCAATAATGCAAAATATGACCATGTGACCTCCAATAAAGCCAAAGTTGTATTTTTGCAGATCTTAAACGTTTAGTTAGAATTTGATTTTTAATGCTCATTGCATACATGTATCAAACAACTTAAACAGCACAAGTCTGTTAGAGGATAGCACACGTGAATTGTTTGTTATTATAAATAAAGTTTTATCAAAAATACCCTCAAACTTGAGTGACCTAGGTAGAACGTACATTGCTGATATTGCTGATAGTAATACTTCTTAATTTCAGGTTTCATATCCAAATTTTGGTGATCTTCAGGAAATGCATGAACAAAGAAATATTCAGCTGGTAGTATGTTGGAATTTGGGTTATTTCATATTTTGGGTTTGACATGCATTTTGTATCTTTTCTTGTGAATTGTTCTTGAGGTGTTCGCTTTGAACCCTTATTGCGTTTGTTATCTTCAAGACCTGTTGTTTACTTTTCACTTGCTACATGTGGATATGGTTTCAATGATGATGTTGATGATGGTATTTTTGTTTTAAACCGAGTTATATTATAGATACTTGCAAAAAAACGAATATGAAGTAAAAACCCACGTGCCAAGCACGTGTTGAGTTTGTTAACCACCCCTTTTAGTTTTCACATTTAATTCTCTATTACACTTTGTGAATCATTTGAATATGATACGACCCGGTTAGGGGTTGTATCGGGATAAAACATCACTTTTAACGTGTGCGAGCTCTTTAAGAAATAGAAGAGAAGAACTAGAGAATTAATGATCTTAAAACTTGATTGATTGATTATAATAAATAATTACAAGAGTATTTATAAGACAAAGTAAACCCTAATACCTAAATAAGCCATGGGCTCGAGCCCAGGCGTATCATTCCCCACTCCTTCAAAACCACCTTGCCCTCAAGGTGTTGTCTTAAAACATTCTTAATCGACTTTCCTAAAGAAACATGAAAATAATCCTAAACAAAGACATATAAATAAAGATAGATTATATGACATAATCTTTATGCCATACGTTTGGACTTCTTGAGTCGTTTGGGCAGTCCGTCCTCCTGCAACATTGGCGTAATCCGGGATCCTATAATGGTAGAATGACATCTATTTTCTTAAGGAGCTCGCACACGCTAAAAGTGGTGCCTTATCCCGATACAACCCCTAACCGGGTTGATACAACCCATATAGTCGAGGCTCGTTTTGAGGCAATTAAAGAGAAGGAGAAAGAGCATATAACTGAAAAGAAATCAGATAGCATTCCATCATTAAAAAGTGAATTTGCTTCACCTATGATTAAAGGGTCCTTAGATGTTGATGAAGATATTGGTGTTGATGAGGTTAGAAGCGCGATAGAAGGTGTTTTTGATATTGGTGAGAGTTTGGTTATTATTATAAAGTGGGTACAGACCAGCACATTAAGAATATTGCTATTATTGGTAACTTTTAAAAACATGGATGTTGCCATGGGAATGGAGGCTAAAATTCAAAGAAGAACGTGGGATCCTGGAATCAAGATTTATTTTAGATAACACCTTGAGGGCAAGGTGATTTTGAAGGAGTGGGGAGTGATACGCCCATGTTGGATAACTATCGTAGTTTATTTATTATGTTTTATTAGGATAAGTGTTGGAGTCATTGTTTAGGATATGTCTTTGAGTCATGTTAGAATAAGTCTTATGTTTGTGATAATTATCTCATAAACTAGTATTTAATGTGTCATAATTGATACGACCCGGTTAGGGGTTGTATCGGGATAAGGCACCACTTTTAGCGTGTGCGAGCTCCTTAAGAAAATAGAGAGAAGAACTAGAGATTTGTTTATCTTAAACTTTGATTGATTGATTCATTGATAACATTATGACACATTAAATACTAGTTTATGAGATAATTCTCACAAACATAAGACTTATTCTAACATGACTCAAAGACATATCCTAAACAATGATTCCAACACTTATCCTAATAAAACATACTGTAATAAATAAACTACAATAGTTATCCAACACGGGCGTATCACTCCCCACTCCTTCAAAATCACCTTGCCCTCAAGGTGTTATCTAAAATAAATCTTGATTCCAGGATCCCACGTTCTTCTTTGAATTGCAGCCTTCACCTTTTCCTTCTTTCGTATTCATTTGCCTCGGACATCACACAACATCATTCTTCCGTCTTCCGCTACACATGCCATAACACTCTCCACTCCTTCAAAAATCACCTTACCCTCAAGGTGATACGAAAAATATGCAGATTGAGAGTCCGCTAATTCCTCGCTTAAATTCAAATTTATTTCATCCAAACGACTATCAAATTCACCACCTCCATCCTTAAGTGTCGATATCACTCTACTCAACTCATCCTCGACAACCTTAAGCACTTCGCCACCACCCACAACCTCTTCAACTCCAATATACTCATCAGCATTCAATGACTCTACAGCCGCCTTAGGTGAAGCAGATTCACCCTCTAATGGTAGAATGACATCTATTTTCTTTTCAACGATATGCTCTTTCTCTTCCCTTGCAATTGTCTCAAAACGAACCTCGGTGATACGAGCTTTGAAGAAGTCTTCTCCCAAAGTTAAAGGATTGGACTTCAAAAATTCCCAAATATCTAGGTTCGCGAAGCGTGTTTCTGCCGCACGGGTCAATGAAAAAGCTTCTTCTAAAGTTTTGGGATTTGACCGCAAGAGTAAACATTGTAGATCCAGTTTAAGTCCGGAGATATAAAATGATATAAGTAAAGATTCAGATATCCCTGTTACTCGATTTGCAAGTACCACAAACTTACTCTGATATTCAGCCACGTTACCCATTTGCAAGAGCTTAGATAGTGCGTCCCGATCGCTGCTGCCCGATGCCATGAACAATATCTCGAAGAAAAAAAAAATCCCTGATGAACAGTAACTCGTGATGAACAGTAGCCGTGAATAGTAAACGATGAACATGCTCCGGGATGAATAGTGCTGATGAACAGTGTTCGATGAACGGTACCCTTTTTTTTTTGAAGATTGGAACCCTAATAAAAAACCCTCTCAACGAGAGCTCTCAATGAAAGCACCACCAATTGATACGACCCGGTTAGGGTTGTATCGGGATAAGGCACCACTTTTAGCGTGTGCGAGCTCCTTAAGAAATAGAAGAGAAGAACTAGAGAATTATTGATCTTAAAACTTGATTGATTGATTATAATAAATGATTACAAGAGTATTTATAAGACAAAGTAAACCCTAATACCTAAATAAGCCATGAGCTCGGGCCAAGGCGTATCAGAATACAAATTTCTAAATGGCAGTTAGTTGTAGATAACATGTTTGATGAAATGTGTTGAACGAATTTCTCTAAAAATATACAACGGTTCAAGAGTATTATGAATCATTTAATTCATCGTTTATTAGTAAGATGGGTTTGGAGGAACGGTATCTAGTTGATCATTCTGTGTGTGGGTTGCCATTCGAAATTAGAAATAGGGTTAGAATGTTTACACTCAAAACCCTCTCAGATGCATATTGTTTGGCAAAGTTGGAAGAAACAAGCTACCACCTAATCAATGGAAAAGCGAATCCACCATTACTTATTAGTTCACATTCTAAAGATTTAGGTGAAACCAAGAAGAATAACAGTTGTTTGATGGTTCTTGATAACAATTTTGAAGAAGGTGATACAAATAAAGAAGGGGGAATTAGTACAGGAAACAAGATAACAGGTGATGATTTACATATGTGCCTAACCCCAAGTTCAGAGGAAACGTTCAGTAATGGTTTAAGAACAGAAGATGACAGTAATGGTGCTAGTTTAATGTTAAAAACACCCTTCTTTGAAAATACTAAGGCTTGTGTTATAAAGATTCTAGAAGAAAAAGAATATGACATGCTGGAAATTCAAGATGAAAAGATAGATGATGACGTTAAAAAGAATGACAATAGAAGGGGTTCATTTAATTTGGGTCATATATGGTGTTGTTGGTTTGAAGAAAAAATCATAGTAAGAATGGAGATTTCAGTTCAGTTGTTATGGATGCTGATGATGCTTTTGGTAAATTCCCGTAGAAAAAGTGGAAGTGGTAATTCCAACAATTTAGTAGAAAACAAAGAGGAATGGAACTAACTGAAAGTGAAGAAGAGATTGATAATTTTGTTGCAAGTGAGATCGCGTTGGGAAAAGATAACATTCGTTCTTGATGGTTGAACCAAACATATGACCCATCTGATACATCAGGTAGTGTAATGAATTTGTGTGAAAAAGTTATAAGTTATACATCGTGGCTCGAAAAGAACGATGTTCCATCTCATATAATGATTTCGGGTCTGGAAAAGGAAGATTTGGCGCAAATGATATGGTGTTGGGAAATAAGGTTTTGCTTAAACTTGTGAAAAGGGTAAAGGAGATGACAACGTGGAAAGTCAAGATAAAATGGAAAATAATGAGGTTATTAACATGAGAAGAAGTTGTTGGTGTTTCATGTTGGATCGTAAACTTGATTTAGCCCGAGCCCATATGGAAGAATGGTATGGAAGCTTCTAGAAAGTCATAGAATGGTATGGAAGGTTGTAGAAAGTCATAGAATGGTATCTATAGAAGTGTTTAGAAGGTTGTAGTAGATGATATGTACTAGAAGGTTCTAGCTAGTTGTAGTAGAATATCTAGTAGAAAAATCTAGAGAGTCATGGAAAAATCTCGATCTAGAATGTTCCATGGACTAGTATATATAGGTGTTAGTGTAATGCATTTGTAATGAAGCAAAGCTTGAGTAATAAAGTTACATTGTAAAAGCTCTCTAAAGTGTTACTCTCTTCATAAGCCTAAAAGGCTCTCGTGTTTTCCAACAAAATGGTATCAGAGCTTGAAGATCAAGATGTTAAGTGCAATGAACTTGTTCCAATTTCCTTGTCTTTCCAAAGATAACTATGGTAGTTGGTGCATTAGAATGAAGGCGTTACTCGGTTCACATGATGTGTGGGAGATAGTCGAGAAAGGTGTTGAGAAAGTTGATGATGAAAGTTCGTTGAATGCAACCCAAAGGGTGGAGTTGCAAAAGGCAAGAAAGAAGGATCAAAGTGCTCTTACACTCATCTATCAATGTCTTGATGATGCGATGTTTGAGAAAGTTGCAAATGCAACAACTTCTAAGGAAGCGTGGGAGATCCTTCAAAATGCCTTCAAAGGAATTGACAAGGTGAAAAAGGTACGTCTTCAAACTCTTAGTGAAGAGTTCGAAAAGCTCCAAATGGAGGAATCCGAAATCATTTCGGATTATTTCACTCGTGTCTTGACCATTTCAAATGAAATGAAGAGAAATGGTGAAAGCTTGAGTGACACAAGGTTGATAGAAAATATTCTTCGCTCTTTGCCACCAAGCTTTGATTACATTGTCGTGGCCATAGAGGAGTCAAAAGACATAGACTCTATGACCATTGATCAACTCATGGGATCTTTACAATCCCATGAAGAGAAGTTGAAGAAAAGAAGGGGGAAAGAACCCTTGGAGCAAGCTTTATACTCAAAGGTCTCTTTCAAAGAAAGAGAAAAGAGTTTTCTACATGGAAAGGAGCAAGGACGAGGACGCGGTACTTTTTGAGGTCGTGGTGGTTTCCAAGGCCAAGGACGAGGAATACGAAGAGAATATGTCAACAAAGAAGAAGAAAACCAATGGTTTTCATATCGAAGAGGTCATGGGAGAGGCTTTCAATCTCAAAGAGGAGGTAAGCCCAAATACAATGTTATAATTGTCGCAAATATGGTCATTATGCCAGTGAGTGTAGTAGCTCAAGACAAGTGGAAGAAAAAGCTAATATTTTGGAGGTAGAAGACAAAGATGAGCTTACCTTGTTAATGGCAAGACATGACGAACAAGAAGAGGGGATAAAGCCATGGCATATAGATTCCGCTGCAAGTAACCATATGATGGGTGAAGAAGACCTGTTTGTGGAGATGGAGGAAAGTAAAGGCAATGTCACCTTTGGAGACGAATCAAAGGCACCGGTGAAAGGAAAAGGTAAGATACTTATCCGAGCTAAAGATGGAAGTCACCAATATATTTCCGACGTATACAATGTGCCCAACCTTAAAAGTAACATTTTAAGTGTGGGACAACTTTTAGAGAAAAATTACGATATTCATTTCAAGGATCGTAGTGCTACAATAAGAAATCCCGAAGGAAAGCTCATAGCTAAAGTCCCTATGACTAAAAACCGGATGTTCCTTCTAAACAGTCAACATTATGAAGCTAAGTGCTTAAAGAGTTGTTTGAAGGATCATTCGTGGCTTTGGCATATGAGGTACGGGCACTTAAACTTTGGTGACTTAAAGCTATTATCCTCAAAGGGAATGGTGAAATGGTTAGATCAAATTGATCATCCCAATCAAGTGTGTGAAGGATGCCTTCTTGGGAAGCATGCTAGGAGTTCGTTCCAGAAAGAAGCGACATCAAGAGCTAAGGAGCCTCTCCAACTAATTCACACGGATTTGTGCGGTCCCATTACTCCAACCTCTCATGGTAAGAATCTTTACTTTATGCTTTTTATTGATGACTTTTCAAGAAAAACTTGGGTATATTTTCTAAAAGAAAAATCCCAAGCTTTTGAAGCTTTTAAGACATTTAAAGCTATGGTAGAAAAGGAGAAAGGTTTAAAAATTAAATCCATGAGATCCGATAGAGGTGGAGAATTTTTATCAAAAGAATTTAACAAATTTTGTGAGGATATATGACACTTTCTATGGAGGTGTGATTGATCCACGGCATCCCCACTTTGTATGATATGATTATGATTATGAGTAATCCTGGCCATTTATGATATATGTATACCTTTCCTGCGAGCAGGGTGCATATATGTTTATGTATGTATGTATGGAGGGCGTATGGATGCATCCTAGCACTTATGTTTATGTATGATTATGTGTATGTATGGTGAATGTGGGTAGGTGCTTCTCTACTCCTTCACGTTTGGAAGCTAGCTATTCCATGTGGTACCAAGAGGTCTCCCTTCTCCGTATCCTTTGATAGGTGATTATGGATTATGTATGTATGTATGTATAAGATCTGTCAAGTACCTTGGCAGGTCGGCTCGTGGCTTTCCTATGATTCTTTTGTCCATTCAAGTACCTTGTTTGGACGCTTCTTTGTTGATACGTGCTCTTTACCTTTTCCTTATGATTATGCTTATGTGATATATCTTTGATACTTCATTTTCCTTTGACTTATGATATTCGTTCAGTGTATGTTAATCCCTTATGCAATTGACAGATGATATTCCTTTCAGAAGAAGCTTATGATGTCCTGTTTCTCACACTTATATACATTTTATTTATCCGTTTGCTTTGTTTTATATCTGTTCACTGGGCTTTTTAAGCTCAGCCGCATTTCCTTTCATGCGGCAGGTTTTAGGTTGGAAGGGTTTGGGTGAAGAGAGAGAGCATAGGACCTTTAGTGGACTACATCATGGACTAGAAGCCCATTACATCTGGACTAGTTTTGGACTTGGATTATATTAGACTTTGTTTAGTTTGTATTTTCCTTTCTTTTATGGTTTAGTATTCCTTTTGTACTTTTAGATTTTACCCTTGTAACATTTTGTTTTAACTTTTCCGCTTGTGTTGTATGCTTTGATATGTCACCATACTGCAGCGCTCCGGACCCATGTCGGGTTGGGGTGTTACACCTTAATTCCTGGAATTCCTACAAAATGTTTATTATGACTCGATACAAGCATTTGACTCGAACAAATACTAATATGCATGCTAATTTAATATTGTTATTATTCATGTTCAATTTTTGTTCTTATAAACAAATTTAGATTTCCCTTACACTTATCTTTTGCAAAATACCTTTATATGTAATTAAGACGAAGTTAAAAACAAGATAAAGCATTTTCACAATTTAATTTGAAACATGAACTATGAACAATATAAATAAAACACGCATACGGAAGTAAATAAAAACAAACAAACAAACAATCAAACAAATAAAGCTTGGGTTGCCTCCCAAGAAGCGCTTTTCTTTATTAACGAGTCTTGTAGCTAGACTCAAAGTGACGCACTATCTAGTGTCACTAATGCTCACGTACCCAAGCATGAGCCATCTAATTGTTGCTTCATCTCTCTTATAGTCATCATTTAGCTCTAAACATCCGCGATAATACCTTTTATTCTTTTCATGGGGATATTTAAGCCCCTTCTTTTTGTCATTCTCGCTCAACAAGTTGATAGAGGGAATTATATTGCATGCCTCAGTTGAGTGATCCTTAAACCTAGGGTGCGAGCGTGGCATTTGGTAAACAAAATCTTCATCCTCCTTCGAAAAAGTAATCAACCCCTCCTTAAGTTTTTCATCAAGATTGGTTAACCGTTTAAAGGGTTCTCCAAATATGATTTGGGTTAATTTCTCATCAATGAATTCTCCTAAGTTTTCCATAAAAATAAAATTAACCAAATACACGAAACTCCCTACAAACACGTGTAATGGTTCTTTCCTAGCAACAATATTATTCCCCTGATATACTAACTCATTTACCATGATTTTATTATAGTTGGCACGCGAGATTATGTTCATAGGTAAAGATGAGTTAAGATATGCATCAAAGCTCCTATATCCAATCTTACAAGGGAATTGCATGTTAAAGAGGTTGTCTTTTACAATTCTAGTCCTAGGATCAACATGCTTAAGAGGGTTCATATCTTCTTCCATCCTATCCTCATTAATTACATCCCCATCATCTAAGTTCTCATCGGAGTCCGAACAATAAAAAGGGCTAACCCTACGGTCGTCATCATGGTCAGATTCCTCCATCTCAGAATTATTGCCAAAGCGATGGTCAGGTGAGATGTTAGGTGGGTTCTCATTTTCGACAACTGGGATTGGGATGGGTAGTTGGAAAATTCTTTGACGGAAAACACGAATAACAGGAATCAAACGATCAATGCTATTGTTGTCCATCGAGAAGGTTTACAAACAAAGGAAACAAAGAAGAAAGATAGACTACGAGAAAACCTATAAAAATAAAAATAAAAATCTCACTAAAAAGGAATCTAATGAGTAGACGTAAATAAAATAAGATTCAACCTAAGCAATAACTATTCCCCGGCAACGGCGCCAAAAACTTGATACGTTGTTTTGCAACCTTGCAAAAAGTTTTTCCTCTCGAGGGATCTTGAGAAGCTTGCAATCCCCACCAGGCAGTGTACCTAACCGATGTAGTATAGTGTAGTGGCAAGTACCGGGGGATTGATCATTCTACTTAGGGAATAGTGTTCGTTAGGATTGAAAACTACTCTAATTAGGTCTAAGGGCGAGGGATGATTCTTTTTGTATTTTTTATATTTTATGAAAGCAGTAAAAATCTCAGTTTTTGAAGGAGTGGGCGGAATTAGTTGCTAGTCAACTAACCCCAAATTACTACAAATGCAATAAAAATAAAATAACAAGAAAATAAAAGTTGAGGAAAACTTATATGGAGAGAAACTGTGTTTACTTAGGTTTCACTACTCCCTAGCTATCTTTCATTAATTGATTAGTTTGTTACAATTGCGTGGATGACGTGTTATATTCCTTAATACCATTCGTGGGGCCGTGTACGATATTCCCCAACCCTATAAGCTTCTACCTCTTCCTATGTCGAGCCGGCAACTAGCTCCTAACATGGCCTCCTTAGTAGTCACTTATGCATTAAATATAACCATTAAAATCGTAGTACACATCCGATTCATGTTTCTTAAGACGTTCAAGCAAGTTACCAATTGGAAGTTAGCCAGTTTTCTTAAGCCTAACAATGAAATCATTCATCCAACACAATTAATAACAAACCATCAATCAACAATCAATAGCTAGGTTTCATTACATCTAAGCAAACACAAAGATAACCTAGCCTATCATGTTAATGTAAAGACAAGCATAAGATAGAATCAAACAATACATAGACATACTGAATGATTAAGGGAAGACTTATCTTCAATTAAGCATGGATGAAATAAGGGTGAAAAACCCTTACAAAGTATGTAAAATTCGACCTAGGGTTTATCCTTAAAGTTCTCCCAAAGGTTGCACCAAAATTCCTCTCCTAATGAATGAAAAATAAAAAAGTATATATAGATTTTACAACTTGACGGCGTCACCTTATAGTTTGTGATGCCGTCATCTCGCCGCGATTAGGGTTCCTTGATGGCCTAGATCTACTCTTGACGCCGTCATTTGTAAAAGGTTTTGGGCCGTCAATCTTTATATTTAAACGTGACCTCCATGGTCTTCACAAAGGGTGACGCCGTCATCTTCAACCTCCAAAATCTTTCTGGCGCGTCATGTGTAATCTTCATATCCACCTCTTTGTCAACACTTGACGCCGTCACCTATTAAGGTGTGACACCGTCAGGTACTGTTTACAACATAATTTTGAGACTTTGTTGTTTTCTTCACTTTTATGCTCTAAAAACGTCCAAAATGCTTCATTTTCCAGATTTCTTCTTCAAAGTACCTAAAATGACAAAATGAACGATTTGAGGAAATATTTGACCAAATAATCACGACTTAGGGCTTAAATGACCCCCTAAAAGCTTAACACTTTTCGCCTCATCGCATAACTCGTGTATCGGTCTCCCTTTCATCAAGTTCGGGAGCAGATCCTTTAGATGTCACTCTTGACATTCCAAACATTCTGTTAATACGAGATTCCATTATTAGTCTAAAACTAAATTTGGAATAATTAACAAGTTGATATATCACAAAGTGTTTCTTAACAAAATGATTACATCAAATTTTGTTTAAAACACTACTGTTTTGTAAGATCCATTATACAAAACCGCTTTTAAAGAAGTCTTTCGATTAAAACAATCAAACAATATCCCATATTACATAATGTTTTTAAACAAAAACAAATTTGTAATATGATTTTGTCAATCTTCTTTAAGAATGTATTAATAGATCTGTATCACATGGTCTAATTCTACAATGAAACTCGACAAGGTTTCAAAATAGATTACTCTTACAAAGAAACTCAACAAGATTTCTATATATCTACTTTTAAATGCATAAAGTTTCAAGAACTATATTTAGTTTATAATTAAACTCAAACTGGTTTAAATAAGCTAAATAAGTCAAAGAAACTTTTCCACCAAAATATGATAACAACTTGTATATTATCATATTTTGTTTCAAACAAACTCATCTTGGTTTCAATAAACACGTTCTAGTAATTTAATAAAATAACTTGTATTTTATGAGATTTATTTCATAGAAACTCCACTTGGTTTCAATGAATCTTATTCCATCATGATTTGCAACCATGTTAGTAATCGGCGCACCAATTACATTCACAAGATTCACTAGGGTCACAACTTATGTTACCATCAATTAACTTGTGAATATTAAAATACAACAACTGTTAAAACAATATGGTATCTAATAAACTCAACATGGCTTATATAAACTTGTACCAAATATGATTCAAAGAAACACAAAATTGGTTTCAATAAATCCCGATTTAAACAATAACATACATAATAAACAAACTAAAAGAAATCAGTTTGAAAAGAAACTCATCATGGTTTCAATATAAACTGATTCAATAAACTATTTTAAAATCATTTATAAATCTGTTAATTAAAATTCTGTTTAATTATAAAACTGATTTTCAAAGAAACACAATCTTGGTTTTAGCAGAAAAACAATTTGTATAAAATATGTTAATTAAATTCATCCGATTTTAATAAAAGTGTTTTTCTATAACACATAATCTTTTTTAAGACTGTACAGAAACGGTTACACTTTTATTAATAAAATCTAAATTACAATAAATAAAATTAACAGTAAATAAATAACAGAAAATTAAATACTAACAGAATGTAGGCAGATAAATGATAATTAAATAAAATAATAAAATAGTCAAAAGACTTACTTGATCAACAAAATAGATCAACAACGAAGCACTAAAGAGCCGAGGCACGTGTTTGACACGCTTCCCTTAAAACAGATTCGCCATTTGTTTCCCAGGGTACAACAGCCAAAACAGTAAGTTGTACTATCGGACTTAGCTAAACTGCCAGGAATTTCATCATAAGAGATGCATATTCCTTATGTTGGAAATCAATAATATCTATTGATTTGATGTGTGTTTAACCTATGGAATTAGGGCGTCTATTTATACACAATAGACTCCACCCTAGTTTAGTCTTCCTACCGATGTGGGATAGAAAGTAAACTATTTTTCCACTTTAGTCATGGTACCGAATGACTAACTTTGAGACCCGATATCTCATTGACATCAACTTTATTTTGGACACATAAAGGCTCATTGCGAAGCTCTCTTCGAGGAGAACGCAAACCTACAAACTATTACTTATATATATGACACATACATATAAATAATTGTGTCCAAAGTTGGTCAAAAGTCACTTTTTCTAACCAATTTTCCAACATGGCACACCGTTACCATTGTGGTGCCGTTCCTTGTTGCACCAAAAATACCAGCCGACGCCTTTTTTTTTTATATATATTTTTTTACCAACGCCTGGTGTTGATGTTTTTTTGAACGTTTGTAACGGCTATATAGCCAAAAATCACACATTTTAAAAAATTTTACCCCTAAATTTTCTATAAATACCTCCTTTATTCTATCAAATTTCACAAACTTTTCTAATTTAATTTATACTTCAATAATACTTAATTTTCTTTCAACTATGGATCCAAACAATCCTAACAACTTCTCCACCTACGAACCATTATGATGTTTATTTTCAAAACGACCGGGAGCGATATATCCAGGGAATAGTCAAACTTTCCCAAAAGCATCATATGGAGTCCAAAGTTTGGAAAAACGACGCCATGCGTCCAAAACTTGGGATTTTGAAGCCAAATGCGTCCCTTTGACCGTAATCCGTTAGTCAACACCGCTATTTGCTGTTTTCTTTTGTTTTTAGTGAAGGGCATAACAGCCATTTCATATATTTATTTGGTTTATTAATCTTCTCCTCTACATTTTTTCCACCAGACAATCACAAAAAAAAAAAAAAAAAAACGCACATATGTTTTGGATCAAACTGACCTGAAGAATCACAATCTCAATCACAACAACAACAATATGAATAGAAAATCGACCACTCCTCGTAAAAGCATATGTGGTGGTTCGATGTTTCAAGATGGGAAAGAGAATCAAAGGGACTCGATCCGTTCGTTATAAACCAAACCCTAGAATTGATGCATTATTAAACAAAGATGGGAGTGATAGTGACCTGGGGGTATGAAAGGTGGGAATAAGGTTGTTGTTGAGGCGCATAGACATGAAGGTGTGTTTATTGCTAAAGGGAAAGAGGATGCTTTGTGTACTAGGAATTTGGTTCCTGGTGAAGGCTTTTATAATGAAAAAAGAATCTCTGTTCAGGTATATTGTTTTTTTTTGACATACTTATGATTATTGCTTAGTTTTAATTGATTTATGCATGTTGTTTAGTTGACTAGTTGTACATATATAATGGAGTTAATGTCATTTTTCGTCCCTGTAGTTTGGCGGGTCAATCATGTTTAGTCCCTACCGTTAAAATTCGTCGGGTTTGGTCCCTGTTGTTTACAACCCATACGGGTTTGGTCCCTTGACCGTCAGTTGACCGTTAAGTATATGCAAAAAGACAAAAACACCCTTAGCTATATATATATGCAAACCACAGGGACCAATCTTGATTAAAAAAAATTTTAATAAAAAAATTCTAAAAAAAATTTCTTAAAAAATTCAAAAAAAAAAAAAATCTAATAAAATATTTCTAAAAAATTCGAAAAACATTCTAAAAAAAAATTTTTTTGACGAAAAATTTTTATTCCAAAAAAAAAAGTTTTGAAAAAAAAATTTCTGATAAATTTTTTCTTAAAAAATTCGAAAAAATTTCTAAAAAAAAAAATTTGACGAAAATTTTTTTTCCCAAAAAAAAAAATTTGAAAAAAAAAATTTATAATAAAATTTTTTCTTAAAAAATTCGAAAAAAATTTTCTTAAAAAACTTTCAAATTTTTAATAAAAAAAAAATATATAAAAAAAAATTAATAAAAAATTTTCTTAAAAAATTTGAAAAACATTCTATTTTTTTTTTTAAATTACACTAGAAAAATGAAAATAATATTTGGAAAAGTCTAAAATAACTTAAAACTAATTTTAAAATTAAATTTGTATTTTAAATTACCCAATCACCATTTCAATTATGTGTGGGTTTGGTGTTTTTAGATCGATTGGTGGTCGAGTCGTGGTCAAGCCGTGAGCATAAGCTCACGGCCGTAGCTTGTTGCTTGCGTTTGAGTTCACCGCCACCCAACACCACCACCACCTAACACCGCCACCACCACCCAACACCACCACCACCACCCAACACCACCACCACCTAACACCGCCACCATCCACCACCACCTAACACTGCCACCACCCACCACCACTTAACATCGCCACCACCCACCACCACCTAACACCACCACCACCACCACCAAACACCACCACCACCTAACACCGCCACCATGGATAGCAGTAAGTGGTGGTGGTGGTGGTGTTAAGTGGTGGTGGTGGCGGTGTTAAGTGGTGGTGGTGGTGTTAGGTGGTGGTGGTGGTGGTGTTAAGTGGTGGTGGTGGTGGCGGTGTTAAGTGGTGGTGGTGGTGTTAAGTGGTGGTGGTGTTAAGTGGTGGTGGTGGTGTTAAGTGGTGGTGGTGGCGGTGTTAAGTGGTGGTGGTGGTGTTAAGTGGTGGTGGTGGTGGCGGTGTTAAGTGGTGGTGGTGGTGGCGGTGTTAAGTGGTGGTGGTGGTGTTAAGTGGTGGTGGTGGCGGCGGTGTTAAGTGGTGGTGGTGGTGTTAAGTGGTGGTGGTGGTGGTGTTAAGTGGTGGTGGTGGTGGCGGTGTTAAGTGGTGGTGGTGGTGTTAAGTGGTGGTGGTGGTGGCGGTGTTAAGTGGTGGTGGTGGTGGCGGTGTTAAGTGGTGGTGGTGGTGTTAAGTGGTGGTGGTGGTGGTGGTGGCGGTGTTAAGTGGTGGTGGTGGTGTTAAGTGGTGGTGGTGGTGGTGGTGGTGGTGGCGGTGTTAAGTGGTGGTGGTGGAAGGCGGTGAAGGTGGTGTGAAGAGTATGAGTAAATGTCATAAATCGTCCCTGTGGTTTTCTGGGTCAATCACGAATAGTCCCTGCCGGATCAAATGACAAAAATACCCTTTAGCATAACAGTCAAACTTGGTCAAGGGACCAAACCCGTATGGGTTGTAAACCACAGGGACCAAACCCGACGAATTTTAACGGCAGGGACTAAACATGATTGACCCGGCAAACCACAGGGACGAAAAATGACATTAACTCTATATAATGTTTTGGTGGTTTATGATGATTAACATTTATGATATGGGGTTGTTTGTTTAAGCTTATGTTTTTTGCTTAAGAGCTTATGTAGTTTCAGCTTATGTTTCATATAAGCCCAAATTTTCTGAATTATTATTGGGTTGTTTGTTTAACCTTATATGTGGCTTATTAGCGTGCATAAACTATCTTTGGTTTAAAATTTGCTCGGAAATGAATATATATCCGCTAGTAAATGATTTAGGGGTTGAGATTTGAGATAGAATTCATTTACAATGGGACAAATCAGAAGTGATATTCTAGCTTTACAAATTATTTGATTTGTTTTGTCTTTTAGGCATATTCATTCTTTTAGACATAGTCAATCAAGAATCCGAAACTTCATGTTTCTGCATTCATTTGGTAATTCTGAAATAAAAAGGGATCACATAATCAGTGGCTATCTTCTTCTTCCTTGCCATATTCACTTATAAGCCGTAGCTAAATTTGACGTTCAGTAATATTTTTGGTGATATTTGATATCGAGATCTTGGACTCATCCTACGCCCTTTTGGGCATTGTTTGATAGGATAAATGATTATCAGGACAAAGATTGAACATAACTTTTCCAAGAGGTGAGAGACTTTGAATTTGAAATTATTCTACACTTGATCATATATAGATGTGATGATATATTTTCAATTCGTGAAATTAGACTTGTTGTAAAGATAAAACTAAGCGTGATCAAGTGGCGTATCTACCTTCCTCTTGACATTAATATGCTTGATAAATACGTAGAAAGAATACTAAGGATAATGGATCAGTAGTTTCTTTCTTCTTCTGATAAGGGTGTTTGGCTGTGCTTTTTGAAAGTGATGATTGTGACATGTGAGAATAAGATAGAAAGCATAATACTTTGCACTTTATGACAAACCATGACCGATATTAGGGGTGAGCATGGTGCGGGTTGGTGCGGGTTTTGACTAAAACCGAACCGCAACCGCAATTGCGGTTTCTATAAAAAATAGAAACCGAACCGCATCACAATTTGCGGTTTCGGTTTTGCGGGTTTTAACCGCACCGCACCATCACTTATGACTTATATAATTAATGTGGGTTTTTGCGGTTTTTGGTTCACAATGTTGGGTTTTTTGGTTATAAAAATTCAAATATTTAATTTAAACACACACATCACTTATGACTTACAAAAATATTAATCATAATATGCACTAGAGAAGTCTTATAACACACATTAAATAATCAATGTGCCGTTTTTCGGTTTTAAAAATCAAGTGCGGTGCGGTGCGGGTTTTGTGGTTCGGTTTTACGGGTAAAACCGCAACCGCACCGCATTTTGCGGTTTTTCATTTTTCTTAAAACCGATCCACCGGTTTTTGCCATGGTGCGGTTTTTGTGGTTCGGTTTTTTGCGGGTTTTACGGTTTTGCGGTTTGCGGTGCGGTTTCTGCTCACCCCTAACCGATATACACATTGGCGGACCGATGAGTGTAAATATTATAGGTTTTATGAGTAATTTAGTTGAGGTTACAAACAAATCTCCTATTCCCCCCCCCCCCCCCCCCAAAAAAAATAAAATAAAAAATGTTCTAGTTCCGCCACTGGATACTATACATATTTGAGTATTGGTTAACTTTTAGGGAGCTATGCCATTTTGATTTACTCAAGGTTTCTCTCTTTAGCCCATGCGTTCGGTTTTATTTAAAGTGTCCCTAAACTTGTTTGATCTCATAAAAGAGTTTCCTGAATTAGCAAATTAGGCTATTAGCCTCTTAAACTATTTTTTGCTTGACCTCAATTTCTTTTTAACTTGATCCGCAAATGAGAGACCTAAAAAGAATCCAACCCTTATGCAAAGCGCATATCCATGTCTTGATTAATTTGTTGGTCTGGACCCAAATTTGTCATTTAACATTTTCTTTTGTGGGTACTGAGAAATGAACACAAGAGACTGGTGTTTGTGTTTACTTGATGTAACAAGAAAAGACGATGAAATTCACAAATGCAGTATGTAGAATGAACAAAAGTTTGGGTAAAAGATGAAAACTTTTTAACATTTTGTATGATGTTCAACATTATTCTTGATCATAATTTTGGTGTGATAAGCTCGTTTTACATGAAGAGAACAAACAGTTTCTATTTCTATATTGCAGCTAAAGGCCTATTTCTTGATTTAGGATAATGGATTTAAAGGTGTATCAACAGCTAAAGCTTCTATGGTTCACAATGTCACAAGAACAAGCAATGCAAGATGGACAAGGACTTCAAAGCAACAACTGAACAGATTCAATGCATTCAGAACTTGTGGTGTTATGTAACTATGTATATAGTAGTTGTACAGTACAATACATTAGTAGTAGTAGCTTGTATGTAATTTGTATAAATACTCTTCCATTTCACTTCATGTAATAACAATTTTCTCTTAATAAAATTTCACATTTCTACAAATTCTCTCATTTCCATTCCACTTTCAATATGGTATCAGAGCCACCACCACAACTGTGGTGTGCTATTGATTCAACCACCCCTAACTAACTTTTCCGGCAAAATAACAACTTTTCACCACCCTAACAACTTTTCTACACCGTAACTGATTTTCCCGCCAATATTTTTCAACCATCAATCACCACTTCTTCTATCACCATTAAATCATCTTAATCCACCATAACTTCCGCACAAACAGCCAAAATTTGATCAAAACTCAATCAAACCACCAGTTTTTCGCCGGAAAACTCATAATACTCTGTTTTTTCACCACAATCTTTCATAAAATCCATCACTGATCCATTCATCATGCCTTCCACTACCTCAGAATCAACTCAATCTGTTACAGATGACATTACTACACCAAATCATCCATTATACCTTCATCCAAATGATCATCCTGCAAGAAATTGACTGGATCTGATAACTATAGCACATGGAAAAGATCTATGATGATAGCTTTGAATGCAAAGAACAAACTCTCAATTGTGAATGGGGATTATCAAGAACCTGTTTCTACATGATCACTCAAAGCTCTATGGGACAGAACCAATGATATGGTTATTTCATGGATTCTGAATACAATCAGTGATCAGTTAAGTAATAGCTTGAACTTTGTTAATTCTGCTAGTGATTTGTGGTCAGAGCTTCATGAACATTATTCTCAACTTGATGGTCATAGAATTTACCAGTTGATGAATGATATTGTGCAACTCAAACAGCAAAATTGTAATATTGAAGTTTATTATCACAAGTTGAAGGGGTTATGGGATGAACATGATGCATTGGAAGCTCCTTACTTGTGTATTTGTGCCTGTAATTGTGATAATGGGAGAATCAATGGTGATAGGGATCAAAGGAAAAGGTTACTTCACTTTCTCATGGGATTAGATGAGAGTTATGCAAATATCAGAGGCCAAATCCTTCTCATGCAACCACTTCCCACAGTTGCCAAGGCTTACAGCATGATTAGACAAGAGGAAAAGCAAAGAGAAGGAGTTCTACCAAAACCTGTTACTTCTGCAGCATTCTCATACTCATCTTCAAGAAACACAACCACAAACACTGGCTATTCATTCTCAAGAGGCAACAATTCAACTAACAAGTTCACTCAAAGGTCACAAAATGAAAGAAGAAGTACTTTTAGAACTGGTGTAATCTGTGGTCATTGTGGAAAAGAAGGACACTACAGAGAGGAATGTTACAAATTGAAAGGATATCCTGTTGGTCATCCACTACATGGGAAATACAAGCCTCCAATTGTCAGAGATGTGAATGAGGCAAAAGGCAAAACTGTCAATTCTGTGATTGGTTCAGATGCTAGCACTTCAACACAGTCTCCTACACAAACCAACTCAAGCTCACAAGGTGATGGAAGTGGACCAAATGAAGCTGTTTTTGTGAAGATTGATCAGCTTCAGAATTAACTCAACCAGGTTATGCTCATGATGCAACAAGTTCACCAAAATCCACCTACTGGTATGATCACTTCCATCTCTATTAGGTTACACAAGTTTATTGCATCTGTTATGCTTAGGTTCAAAGCTGCTTGGGTTGTAGATAGTGGAGCTACTGATCATATTTGTATCACCCTCACCATAATGCATAATTTACAAACCTGCAACCCACCTATACTAATCACATTACCTAATGGCCAACATGTTAATGTCACAATCAGTGGATCAGTAAGGATCAACAAGGATATAACTCTCACTAATGTTTTTTATGTACCATCATTTTCTTATAAATTACTGTCAGTTAGCACCTTGACAAAACAAATGTCCATCACAGCTATATTCACTTCCTTGTCATGCTACTTTCAGGGGCTCAACAAGAGGATTGCTCATGGCAACCTTTGTGAAGGCCTTTATATCATCTATCCAGACTCATCCCCACCCTCTGCTCCTTCTACATCTTCCACCATCCTCAGCTCAACTTCTGACAACACCAATTTGTGGCACTCAAGACTTGGTCACCCTGCTTTTCTAACACTCAAGCAAATAAAATGTATTTCTAGTTCATGTAATCAAAACATTCTGAATTGTAATATCTGTCCTTTAGCTAAACAACATGCTTTACCATTTAATTTGAGTACTTTACATGCTTCTACACTCTTTGAGCTTATTCACATTGACCTTTGGGGACCATATAAACATTCAACCTTAAACAAATGCACCTATTTCATAACCATTGTGGATGATTTTTCAAGAGGCACATGGACTTATCTGTTACCAAGCAAACACCATGCCACTTCACAAATCCAAACATTTCATGCTTATGTTCGCAATCAATTCAACAAAACCATCAAAATTGTGAGAAGTGACAATGGCACAGAATTCCTAAATTCATCACTCTCAACATTTTTCCAAAAACATGGAATTGTGAACCAAACAACATGCCCCTATACCCCTCAACAGAATGTCAGGGTTGAAAGAAAACACAAACAATTACTTGAAGTGGCAAGATCACTAAGATTTCAGTCAAACTTTCCAATACATTTTTGGGGACAATGCATCCTCACTGCCACTTATTTAATAAACAGATTACCCACAAAACCACTCCACAACAAAAGCCCTTATGAATGTTTATATGGTACTCCACCAACCCTTGATCACCTCAGAATTATAGGTTGCCAAACCTATGCTCATCAATACTTACCTGACAAATTTGTAGCAAGAGCAATTTCCTCTGTTCTTGTTGGATATCCATCAACTCAAAAATGATACATTCTGTATAACCTCGAAACACACAGATTTTTCACAAGCAGACATGTTACCTTTCATGAATCCATTTTTCCTTTCCATAACAATCCACATCCTACATCACCAAACAGTCATTCAACCTCTACCACAACACATCATTCATCCATAGAAACAACCCAACCAATACCTTCTCCACCTCATTTCTATGTATCTACTCCAGCATCAACTTCAATCACACCAACAACTTCCCCTGCATCATCTCAAAATACCTCACCCCAACCTCATCCAAACACTCCTTCTCAAGAAAATATTCCACCAATACCACCACCACCATCACCTCCACCTATATCTATACTCTCACCCAATCCTACTGATCCAACTGGTTCCACAGACAACCTTAACACCAACACATCCTCATCTACCTCATCATCATCTCATATTCCCACACCACCACCCAAACCACTAAGAGCTTCCACCAGAACCTCAAAATTACCAAATAAACTTCAAGACTATCACATCTCACTTCCAAAATCATCAAAACATCATTTTGCAAACTTCATTAATTATACAAACATTCATAAACTACAACACAGACACTTAATTAACTTCATTAATCAAATCATAGAACCTCAATCTTATTCTCAAGCAGCTAAGAATCCAAAGTGGATAGATGCCATGGACATAGAAATAAAAGCCCTGGAGGATAATGACACTTGGGAAGTTACTATTTTGACACCCAACAAAATTTCCATAGGAAGCAAATGGGTCTATAGAATAAAGTGTAGAGCAGATGGTACAATAGAAAAGTACAAAGCTAGACTAGTAGCCAAGGGTTATACACAGAAAGAAGGTGTGGATTTTCATGATACATTTGCACCAGTGGCCAAAATGGTCACTGTGAGGGCTCTTTTAGCTGTGGCAGTTCACTCTCAATGGCATATTGCTCAACTGGATGTCAATAATGCTTTCCTCCATGGAGATCTTACTGAAGATATCTACATGACACTTCTACAAGGCTACCTAGTCAACTCTCCCAAGAACACTGTATGCAAATTGAAAAAGTCTCTCTATGGCCTCAAACAAGCAAATAGACAGTGGTTTCTTAAACTCACGGATTTTCTCATCAACCTTGGATTCACACAAAGCTATGCTGACACCTCTTTGTTCACCTACAAGCATGATCACACATTTCTTTGTCTCCTAGTCTATGTTGATGATATATTGCTCACTGGTAACAATCTCACCTCTATTCAACAAATCAAGCAACAACTTCACAAAGAGTTTGGAATCAAAGATCTTGGTCACCTCAATTACTACTTGGGCATAGAATTTCTAAAGAACTCTTCTGGTCTTGTTATGACACAAAGGAAATATGCACTGGAACTTATCAATAGTGCTGGCTTACTGGATGTCAAACCTTCTTCTATCCCTATTGATCCTTTGGTGAAATTGAATCATGATGATGGTGATCCACTAGAAGACCCTGCTTCCTACAGAGCTTTAGTTGGCAAACTCCTGTACTTAACCATCACTAGACCAGACATAGCCTTTACAGCCCAAACTCTCAGCCAATTTTCTCAGGCACCTAGAACACCACATTTAAAAGCATTGGTCAAAGTTCTCAGATATCTCAAATCATGCCCTGGACAAGGCTTATTCTTTCCTCACAGCACTACCTTAAACCTACATGCTTATTGTGATAGTGACTGGGCAAATTGCTATTTTTCAAGAAGGTCAGTTTCAGGACATTGTATCTTTCTGGGCTCTTGTCTCCTCTCATAGAAATCTAAGAAGCAACATGTTGTCTCTAGATCATCTACAGAAGCTGAATATAGAGCTCTAGCAGACACTACCTGTGAACTATCATGGCTCAAATGTTTACTTAAAGACCTTGGAATTCACATCACTACTCCTATACCTATTCATTGTGACAATGCATCTGCCATTGCCCTTGCCTCTAATCCAGTTCAACATGCAAGGACAAAACACATTGAAATTGATTGTCACTTTGTTAGGGACAAAGTCAAGGCTGGTTTCATACTTCCTAAGTATATCTCAACCAAAGATCAAGCTGCTGATGTTCTTACAAAATGTCTATCCAAAGCCCCACATTATCATTGCCTATCCAAGTTTGGCATATGTGATCCATACACACTGCCAACTTGTGTGTGTGTGTGGGGGGGGGGGGGGGGGGGTAAAGGTGTATCAACAGCTAAAGCTTCTATGGTTCACAATGTCACAAGAACAAGCAATGCAAGATGGACAAGGACTTCAAAGCAACAACTGAACATATTCAATGCATTCAGAACTTGTGGTGTTATGTAACTATGTATATAGTAGTTGTACAGTGTTAATACAAATATCGCCTAAAAACGTTATTTATATTTTACGATCTTCGCTAAGTTTTGTTAACGACAAAATGTAAACTTTAGTTTCTAAGTAAAACATAATCTTAGTTTTAAAGACTTGCATAAACTAGACTTTTGCTACATTTTACATTTCATAAAACACAACACTTTTTATTTCTTAAAATAGAATTGTCACATCACATTTATGGCAACTTTTGTCAATATGCATTTATGGAAAGAAATGTGTTTGACTTACTATGTGGTTGCTTGCAAGTTTAGTGTTTGACTTGATATAATGAGATGTGACATTGTTTGGTTTGCAAGGTGTAATGAGATGTGACTTTGTTTGGTTTGCAAGATTTATTGCAAAACCAACTGCAGGCCCGGCGGAACCCTGGGAGTACACGGGCGGAACCCATTTGAGGGTTCCGCCGTATCCGCCAGGTCTGCAGAAAACTTTGCTATAAATACCAAGCCACAAGTTGATTTTTGGCTTATCATTCTACATTACATTTACACACATTCATCCTTTCTTTCTTCTAACCCTTTAACCTTTCATATGTGAAGTTTCTTTTTGTAGCAAAGAGATTCACAAGTTCATCAAAAGTTACAAGTATTCAACATAACGTTGCAAGACTTGTTAGCTTAGCAAAGTGTAAACTTGTGTTGTTTACACTTCATTTGATTGTGTATTTTCATTAGTGATCGGTTAGTATTTTAGTCCTCAAAATACAAAGAGTGTTGGGAGTTGTTGTACCCTAGTAAAAGAACTAACGGGAGTAGTTGTACCCTTGTAAAAGAACTCGACATCTAGCTTTGTGTCGATAAAAGTATAAGCGACGTGTAAGGTTTTCTCCGCCGGTGAAAGGAGCTTGTTGACTAGTGAAAGAAACTCTCGAGTTGAATACTCGGGGCGTGGACGTAGGGCAAGGAAAAAGAGTCCTTGTAGCCGAACCACGATAAATACTCGTGTTGTGGTTTGATCGTTTCTTTCATTTACTTGCATGTTATATATTGTGTTTGTGTATATATCTTTGATCAAACGGAAAGTTTCAAAGCTAACTTAACAAGATAAAAAGATTTTAATCGGTAAACTATTCAACCCCCTTCTAGTTTTCCACATACAGTACAATACATTAGTAGTAGTAGCTTGTATGTAATTTGTATAAATACTCTTCCATTTCACTTCATGTAATAACAATTTTCTCATAATAAAATTTCACATTTCTACAAATTCTCTCATTTCCATTCCACTCTCAATACTCAATAGGATTCGATATATCAGGGAGGGGCCGGGGCGGCGTCAGTGACGGAGCTAGGATCTTTTATCCGGGTTGGCCGAAACAAATACAAAAGAATTCAAAAAAGTAAATGTATAAAATTCAAGAGTACATCTTACAATGAAAACCTTTCAACTGCAAATTTGTTCAATATCTTTCTCAAAAATGAATTACTAAATTAAAGATCATCACACATTCAAAATTACATTAGTCACAAAAGTAAATATAATGAAAAGCAACTGGTTCAGTTAATCAGTTATTTTGTTGTCATTTGCGATTGAAATTCGATAACTTGACAGTTGACACTACACTTCTAATTGTTTATTTGGATGGGTTAGCTCTTTTATATTTGGGTGGGCCAAAAACTATATGATGGGTTTAACACAATATAATACATGCTAATATATGCATGCCACTGATATCTAATTAAAGTTTTGGGTAGGCCATGGCATACCCTATGTTTTACTTGGCTCCGTCACTGGGCGGCGTAGAAGTAACAGCTGCCTGCTGTTGAAGATCAGATTGCTCATGTAGTAATTCCTGGAAATTATGATATGAAGTTGTAGTACGTATACATAGTGTAATCAGAAAAAGAAAAAAAATCAAATGATTGAATATGCAGTAGTTATAGTATTAGAGATCACTGTGTAAAAACAATTTTTTAAACATCATACAATGAGCAGTTGGGATTTTCAAGTCTTCTTTGCATTATCTAGGTCATGTGTTAAAAGTTTTAGCATTGCACTTGCATGTTGGTTCAAGAGTGGAGATCAAGCTGGTACCATTTTCTAAAACGACAAGTACTCAACAGGCAAGTAACATGTTCCTCATGGGATTAAAACCCACAACCCGTTGGTAGTTGGTACCATTTCCATCTTATTCATGTGACAATGCATTAGCTTAAGTATTTGACACTATATCATCAGCCCAATGTTAGTGCATCTAATTCATATGCCCATAAGCTCATTTATTGGCACTATTATCATATAATTCATGTGACAATGAGCTCAAGCTAGGGGTAGTCCATCTAATCCATGTAACCATTAGCTTAAGAATTGGTAATATTTTCAGTAGAATAGGGTTTGCTATTCAGAAAGGGGTGGCGGCGCAGCTTGTTGCCCGCTTACCTACCACCTTGATGTAAATCCCACTTAACATTATATATTAAAAATAATATGTGTCAAAAAAAAAAAAAAAAAAAAAAAAAAAAAAAAAAAAAATTAATTTACATGACCATATATACGTATCGTATAATAATTCTTTTGGGGACGAAATAGATTACAACATAGTGGCCACATGACATGAGCTAGATGTATATTCAGGGGTACAGGCATGAACTTTCAAATTCATTGAACCCCTCTAGAAAAATTATCTTAATAATTTGTTAAAATGGTATATCACTAAATTAACACGATTTTTTTTATTTCATTTAGGAAATCTGCACTAACCCAATTACAAGTCACAGTAACATTAAGGGTTAATTCTATGAAAACGTACTATACTTGCCAAGAAAATTACTTCTGCGTAGCGAACTAAAAAAAATCTTCTTTTGTACACTAATGTTGACACTTTTGTCTTTATTTAGGTATTATGACACTTTTACCCTTCTAAATTACATAAATGATCCCTGGCAGTTTACGAAAATTGCATCCACCGTCCCTAGACTAAATTACATAAATGGTCCCTGTCGTTATGAGAAAATTGTGTCCACCATCTCTAGTTTTTTTTCTTCGAAATTTCCTTTTCAAATTTTATTTTTTCGAAATACTTTTTTATTTTGATTTTTTTTTCAATTTTTTTGAAATAATTTTTTTCAATTTTTTTGAAATAATTTTTTTTTAATTTTTCGGGAAAAAAAATATTTTCGAAAAAAAAATGTTTTCGTTAAATTTTCAAAAAAATTTGGAAAAAAATTAATTTCGAAAAAATATTTTCGTGACATTTTAAAAAATATTTGGAAAAAAATTATTTTCGAAAAAAAAAGAATTTTCGAAAATAAAAAATTTCATGATATTTTCAAAAATATTTGGGAAAAAAAATTATTTCGAAAAAAAATATTTTTGAAAAAAAAATATTTTCGTGAAATGTAACGGCAGGGACCATTTATGTAATTTAGCATAGGGACGATGGATGCAATTTTCAAAAGTTCAAGGGTAAAATGGTCATCACAATTTTATTTTTTGTCTTTGTTACTCACATGAAGACAAAAGTTCAACATTAGTGTAGAAAAGAAGATTTTTTTTAGTTCACTACGTAAAAGTGATTTTCTTGGCAAGTATAGTACGTTTTCACATAATTAACCCTAACATTAATATGTTGTCCAAGATTTAGGAAATACACTCAAATATTAAGGTCAAAATCATGATTCAAGAAACATATTACGCACAGTAGATAATTCCATCTCACTTCAAATATGAAACCTTCTTTGTTACCATAATCACATCAAATTACATAAGAAATAATCATTCCTGCATTATGTAATAAAACAATCTATGGAGAATAACATAAATCATTAAAAGTTTACTTAACAAAATGACAGAAGCAATGCTTTTCTACGATTCATACTGTTTGTTTAACAATCCATCACTATCTCTATGATATGCGTTTTACCAAGAGTATGACGCGATCCTATGCACTAGCATCTCATTTAGGGGTGGCAATTTCTGACCCGACACGAAACCCGACCTGAAACCGACACGAAAATTAACAGGTTCGGGTTGAGTTAAATAGATTTTGGGTCGGGTTTGGGTCGACCAATCTAACCCGTTTATTAAACAGGTCAGGTTCCGGTTGGGAATAAATTAAGTGGGTCGACCCGTCAACCCGTTTAAGATTTTTTTCTTAAATTAAAAAATAATTATATTTTATTATACAGGTTAAATGGGTTAAACGAGTCGACCCGCAAACCCGTTTAACATGTTTAACTCGTGTAATGCGGCAACTTTTATATAAAAAACGGGTTAAATGGGTCAACCCTAAACCCATTTAACCTATTCAACCCGTGTCATCTATTTAACCCGCCAACCCAAGTATATATACGGGTTAAATGGGTTAGGTTCGGGTTATGTGTAAACAGATTAGGGTTGATATATCTGACCCGATAATTTAAATGGGTCAGGTTTGGGTTGGGGTTTACTGACCCGCCAACCTGACAACCCGAACCCGTCAACCTGAACCTGACCCAAATTGCCACCCCTATTCTCATTAACCAAATTAATGAACACCAGGGTTAACCACCTGTCCCATAAACAACACTCCCCATTTTGATACTTACGATCGTTGGGGAAGAAAAAGAACCACTCATTATTAATCACTGTCGGGCAATCACGTCATTGTTGTTGTTGTGATTGAGATTGTGATTCTTCTAGTGAGTTTGATCCTAAGATGATGTGTGTATGTGTGTTTTGTGATGGTTTGGTAACTAACACTCTGTTCCCGAGTTTATTTTCTGGAGTGAAAGGGAAAAGTTTGGGATAATAATAAAAAAAGTTTGTGTTCCAGAGATTTTTTAGGAGAGGAGAGGAAAGTAAAGGGTAGTAAATTACATCAAAATTACTCTCCTAATTTACTTCCCAAATTGGAATGAAATGGAGTGAAGTTGATTTTAAAGCTCTTTTTTGGTTACTTCCTTCTCTTTTCTTTCCAACTCGGGAACACAAGATAAAAAAATATATTTTTTATTCCTCTCCTCCACTACTACAAAAAATCTCATAGAAACCGGTCAAAATGGCCTATAAAGAGTGGTTCTGAGACCACTCTCTGAAGGGGGGTATCTCCATGACAGAAACATATAGAAACCGGTTCCACAACCGGTCTCTGTTAGAAGTATCGACACCGGTTTTCTCCTAAGAATTGGTCTCCATATTAGAGTAAACACACATGTTTTTATTGGGCATTGGCACCGGTTTTCCCACAACCTGTCTTTATAGAAACTTCTAACCTATCTTTATATAGAGTAAAAGATATGTGTTTATATCAAAACATGTCTTTTTATAAATCTCTTTTATTAAAAAAAATGTTTTTGAAATTTTCCAAATTTTTTAAATTCCATAATCTACAATTTGACTCATCATAATAAAGAAATATAAATGCAACAAATATATATATATATATATATATATATATATATATATATATATATATATATATATATATATATATATATATATATATATATAAGGTGATTTAAATACACCAAAAATGTCGAAATCAACAAAGTAAATTAAGATAATACTTCAATTGAGCAAAACATAAATCCTAGACAAATCCAAATTGAAACACTATAATTCAACAAACTACAAAGAAAAATACTAAAATTCGACGTAACTAGCCATAATTATCTGGGATCAATCACGCCACAAAGTAAACCATGCACCAATTATGGAGTTCAACACTTTGTTCTCTAACGGACGCTCGTAACTCCAAGGTACCTATACGTAAATTAATGAAATAAAAACATCAACAATCTAAACAACAAAAAGTTCTATAAAGGATGAAACTATTGTATGTCTAGTGAGTTTTTCAAGAAGAAAATTGTAGGGAATACTCTAATTATTTGGATAAATTCAAGTGTCCAAACAATCATATTCCTAGGGGGTGCTCGACACTATGTTCGGGAAAAATTCAAGTTATTTAACAAAAGCAAATTACAGCAGGGAGTTATACTCTAATGATTTTGATAAATTCAAGTTATTTAACAAGCACTTACGATGTTCGAGAAATTGTCGTTTTGATACTTTAGCACAAAGTCATGCATCCATTTCATCACATAAAATCCACTCCCAATCAAACGGCTGGTGATTTACAGCAGGGAATTCCCACCTCATACTACCAGCGACACTAAAAAGTAAATAACCAACAGTGTGTAAGTTAAAATTTATAAACAAATGTTTATTCTAAAACAATTTAAGATAATTCTTACAATTGCACAAGTCCAGCGAGCCTATAACTTTCCTCATTCTTGCTTGAACCCTTAGAAGAATTGACAGTGTCAACTGAAAGTGTAAGATACATTAACCATAAAAAAAAAATGAACGGTCAATAAGCAGTTGAAAAGAAATTCTAAAAGTATGTTGAGATTAGTTTTTACTTGTATGTTAGCTTTTGTGTTGAAATTTCATATCTTGTTTTTATTTAGATTCCTGCTATCCCAATTTCTTTAAATAATATCACTAGCTTGTGAGGTAGTTACCTAATTGTCAATGTTGTCAATGGCATAATTCCAAAGCTCTAAGTTAACATGTCACAGGCCAAACATAATATGCCTATACGTACATGCAAGAAAGTATATGAGTTTGCCTAGGGGTGTTCATCGGTCGGTTATCGGGTTGTTTGGTTTATTCGGTTCGGTTAGCTCGGTTAAAAAAATTTGGTTAAAACCAAAAACCGAATTTGAATTTGGTTCGATTTTTGGGTTGACCCGAATAACCCGAATTACACCATTTATATCTTTTTTTTAAAAAACTTAATTACATAGATTTTTGGAAAAAAGAAAAAAAATCACGCATAAAAAGTGTTTTTTATATTAGGATAAAATAATAATGGTCTTTTTGTATATATAAATATATAAAAAATGTATTTATATTTATATAAATTCGGTTTTCGGTTTAAATGGCCAAAACCATATCAAAAGCAAAAACCGAATATTTAGTTTGGTTCGGTTTATTTTTGACAAATTCAGTTTGGTTATTAGTTTGGTTCGGTTCGGTTTTGGTTTTTGGTTTATTCGGTTATTACCCGAACAATGCACACCCCTAAGCTTGCCTTGAAACAAGTATGCATGTCTAGTTCATTTAATACTACATCTGCATGCAATATAGTAGGACTACCACTTCACAAAGAGTATCTATTGGTAGTCTTCTTAACAATTTCTAAGAATGTATCTTGTAAACTAACGAATGGTTATGTAGTGCATGAGAGCACAAAACAATTCCTTGAAGGTAAAGAAGTATTATTTGGATTTCAAAATCGTTTAATATACAGTATCAAGAAACTTTGGGAGTGACATAATAGAGAAAAATATATTGGAACTAACCATTAAATCATCATTTTTATTTTCAGAGAAGTCCCAACATAATAGAGAAAAATATACTGGAACTAACCATTAAAGAAGTATTATTTGGATTTCAAAATCGTTTAATATACTGTATCAAGAAACTTTGGGAGTGACATAATAGAGAAAAATATACTGGAACTAACCATTAATTCATCATTTTTATTCTCAGATTCAGAAGTCCCAACATTTTCAGACATGGTTGCATCTTGTGAAGTAGACTCCCCTTTTTTCTCTTGCTTAGAAGAATCATCTGCAGCCTTTTTCGCGGCGGCTTCTTGCCTCGCTCTATCCTCTTCCATTGATACACGAAGAGCAAGAGCAAGTTCAGGGTCCAAATTAGGATCAACACCAAAATAAAAACCATATACACCACCAGCTACGGCCGTCGTAGCAGCTGCTGCAAAACAACCTCCACCTTCTCCATCACCAGTAAAGATTGGAGTACTGTTACGATCCCACATCGCCCAAGTATGTGATTGGGTGGTGGTTTATAAGTCTAGGTGTCCCCTCCTCTTACAATCTAGCTTTTTGAGAGAGTTCTACACTTGGACTTATGAACTGATACGAGCCTAGTATGGGATAGGTTCGTATCAATTGGTATCAGAGCCAGCCCTACCGTTCGAGGTTCTAACACTCGGAGTGGTGGCCTGTGGAGTGGTGGCTTGGACCCGAAAGAAGGGTGCCAACCGTGACCAACACAGCCGTGACCAACGAGCTCGGAGTGGTGGCCTATGGAGTGGTGGCTTGGACCCAAGGAGGGGTGTCAATCGTGACCAACATAGCCGTGACCAACGAGGACGTTGGTTCTTCAAAGGGTGGGGTATTGTTACGATCCCACATCGCCTAAGTATGTGATTGGGTGGTGGTTTATAAGTCTAGGTGTCCCCTCCTCTTACAAGCTAGCTTTTTGAGAGAGTTCTACACTTGGACTTATGAACTGATACGAGCCTAGTATGGGATAGGTTCGTATCAAGTACTAACAAAAACATTAACAATATCAGCTAAAACGGTAACATGTAATAACTTTGTGTGCAATCAAACAATCACAAACCTCAATAGAACGTCAGAAAGAGCATTAGATCCGGCCGGAACATGAACATGTGACTGCTGTCATTATTATTCACAGCAGCAACCACGGCCTCAATCTTTTCCGTCTTAGCTTCGTCCTCTTAACCAAAGTTTACATCATCAAGAGTGATACTATTCTTTTTAACTTCTTTCCAATCATCTCCATACTAAAAACCGCACTGCCTAATATGCACAACACATACCCTCCAGTAAAACACAATAATCCTCTGTTGCTGCTTTTTGTTTTGACAATGCTTAAACGCCAGCTGCTATAAAACAAAAACCATTATTTTATAACTCACACAAAGACTCACATTAACAACACTTCACATGGAATATCCAATAGAAAAACTAACCATGCATACAAGCCTGGTATTGGTATAAAATGATGACTCGTGTAACAACCGCCTTTACATACCACTGTCTTGTCGTTTCTCAACCCAAATTGGCCCTTATAACTTTAAGTTTAAATCCAACTATCATGAATTCACCAATTCGTATGTTACTTTAGAGTTGAGTAGCTCAGTATCCTACTCATATCAATTCCACAAATGTTGCCACCAAAAATCAGTAAATGGGTTTCAATTGGCTAAAAGTGAGTGCTTTACCCACAAACTTAAATATATTAACAGCATTGCCAAAAGGATTATACCTACTTGGAACATGATACGGCTGAAATTTTACTTCACATGACAAACAAGTAATTAAAAACAAAAATTACTTGCCACAAAATTCAATTATATTTAGTACTCTGTAACTTGTACCATATAACCATTTAGAACCAATTCTTAAATCAAACACGTGGTGGGTAATGAAATCGTACCTGTGCCCATGTAAAAGAATCAAGAATTCCTTAAAATTCAAACTACAAAATTAAATCAAAAATTCCTTAGAATCATGTATTTCAAGTCATATTTAATAAGCAATCCCAAACAGCCCCTATAAGCATTAGTGACTTGACATTTCGAGTAATATTTAAGAAGCAATACCAAAAAGCCCTTATTAGCATTAGTGGCTTGACAGTTGACATGAGCTGAGTCGGGAAGGAAGATCCCATCAGAAGATAGACACCATATGCTCCCTCTAAAAATACCTGCAAGCGTCCCTATGTATATATCAAACATGTAAAGACTGTTGCTCAAGTACATGAGTCATTCACTAACCTAGAAAAATAATTACCGCACATAAAGAAGATTAACTATCAACTAACTACAGAAAACTCGCAAAAAACTATTGGGAGTTTGGAGGTATAGTTTCTAAGTGATTATAGCAATCTCAATATACAAAATTATATATAACTAGTTGGTAAAAGCTAAGAATATTTAACTTATTGGAAATTTACTCGATAGCTGGTTCTCTTTGCAAATATTCTTACCTTGCTATCCAAACATGATTGTTTTGATTTTATATAACTAGAAAATTAGAGACAAACATCAGTTAAGATAATTACAGGACCTTCACTTAATAAGTGCATCTAAACACCCCTGTTAGCCAGTAAATTCATCATATAAACAATTCCTTAATATATTGGAAGACATGTGTCTAGCTAGTTGTGGTAAAAAGGGATATATATACAGCTCCATTGACACTATCAAGTGTCTCATAATCATAACAATACTTCTCAATAGTGTCGGTAGATTTATGTGGGTCTTGCATATTTTGGGAAGATGTCAATTTAGTAGTAATGGTTATACAAGAGTAGTGAATGAAATTAAGAGATAATAAATAACCTATAAACACCCATATAGAACCCTAATTTACATTTGCTTAACAAATTTACAAAATTCCTAATTTTGGCTTAGAGCCAAGAACCCTAATTCTGGATTTTTAATTTTTGATCAGGAACCCAATTTCCACTGTCATCAAAGAACATGGAAAGATTCAAGAAAGTAACTATCATATGAAATCAAGATAAAACAAACTAAAGAACCTGGATTATAGAGAATTCGACTCGGAACGACAATAATTAGATAGCGGCCCACGATCCCAGCGGAACCAACAAAGGTGTATGGTTTTTTTTTTGGTCTGTGTTTGTGTTGGGAGAAGAACAAAATTGAAGTGACTTAAAATTTGTGAAAGTGAATAAAGAGGGAAAAGGCCCGCTTAAAATTTTGGTAGATAGAAACCGGGTATTCTGAAATCACTAGTGTTTTAATCTTCAACATTTTGGATCCCATGTAATTTTTCTTTAAAAGACCGGGTATTTCCGTAACCGGTCTCCATTTAGAGATCTATTTGACCTTTTGTGTAGTAGTGCTCTTTACTTCACTCGTTTTTCCCTCTCCATCTCTCTTCCTTCCGTTTTATACTCGGGAACAGAGCGTAAAAGTGGAAGAAGAGTAGAGGAGAAGCTTTTGTATGACTAATAACCCAAATATATGGAATGACAACTATGCCCTTCACTAAAAACAAAAGAAAACAGCAAATAACGGTGTTGACTAACGGATTACAGCCAAAGGGACGCATTTGGCCTCAAAATCTCAAGTTTTGGACGCATGGTGACGTTTTTCCAAACTTTGGACTCCAGTTAATGTTTTTGGGAAAGTTTAGGGACCAACGGTGTAGTTTTGTCTTAATTTTTATAGACAATGTTACGATGCCACCGATCGTTTAAGTATTGGTCCTCTTTTGAAGTGTACATCTGCCATCCGCCAACTCACGTACGGTACTACGCTTGATGCGTTTGATGAGTACTTGCAAATTGGTGAACGTTATTCATAACATTGTTCAGAGAAGTTTACTAAATGCATACATATTTTATACGTTGAAAGGTATTTAAGAAAACCCACTTCAGCGGATGTTGAAAAAATATATGCATTACACGAAAAAGAACATGGACTCCCGGGAATGCTCGGGAGTATTGATTGTATGCATTGAGATTGGAAAAATTATCCAAAGACCTTACATGCTCAATTCAAAAGACATGATAATAAATACCTAACTCTTATGTTAGAAGCGGTTGCGGATAAAAAATTATGGATTTGGCATGCATATTTTGGGGTTCCGGGGTAAACAATGATCTTAATGTGTTATATGGTTCCCCGTTATTTGATGATGAACTTGCTGGTAAAGCTCCGGAATGTCCATTTGTAGTAAACGGACATACATACAAGAAATGTTACTATTTAGCCGATGGCATTTATCCAACATGGCCCGTGTTGTCAAAACGTTTACTGTAACACCCCAACCCGATCAAGGGTAAAAGCATCACATTATTGCGACATATCAAAGCATACAAAGATTATAATGCAAGCGGAAGACTTTCTAAATAACATAAGTCAAGAACATCATGACATAAAATATTTCAAAATCCCAACAAGTACTTAAAAGAAATGAAATGAAATCATATCCGACATAAGTTCAACATAATCCAAAATAGTCCAAAACAATGGGGAAACTAAGGTGTAGGTTCTCTAGCTCCTACTCTCATCACTCGAGCCCACAATCTCACTTATTACATGTCGCATGAAAAAGAAAACGCGGCTGAGCATAAAAACGATCGGTGAACACACACACACACACACACACACACACACACACACACACACACACATATATATATATATATATATATATATATATATATATATATATATATATATATATATATATCAACCACTATATAATAGCCTAACATGACAGCGCCACATAAGCGAAAGAATGCCATGTCATTGCCTACTGGATTGCCTACATGGCACACACACCCCATGCAATAAAATTCGGTATTTTAAAAAATGGTCATTCATGGGACTCGAACCCATGACCTTCCCTTCAATACATGAGAATGTCAACCACTAGATCACTTGAGGTTTTTTGTTTAAACATTTAAAAACAACAACTACATGTTTAAAATTAAATGCACTAATAACTCTCTTTTTTCCTGCATTCATTCATTTTAGGGATCTCACTAACCAAAATATCATTTGAAAATTTGAAACCGAAGCACATTTAATCACCCACCCTACAATCAAGGGATATATGTGTAATCTGTTTCAATCAATTCATCCGTTTCCTAAAATCAAGGGATTTCTATCACAAAATGAAGGAAATAATTTCGGTTTTGTTATTTCAAAACACACACACACCGCAATCAAAATCAAACCAAAATAACAATGAAAGAGATTACATATATCTTCAAAACATAATCATCCTCTCACAAAAGTTATTTTTAGGGTTTTAATTTGGGGTTTTCAATTCAGAAGCTATATGTTGATGAGGTACTTTTTTTTAAACTTATAGTGTAATTCATTTTATGTAATTTTTGTAATGATATTGTTGTTCATCTTTCTTTATATCCACACGACCAAATCAACTACGTCTGCAAACTGATTAGATAATCATAAGCAGTTTGGTTGTAGAAACTGATTAGATAATCATAAGCACCATATCTACAGCCTGTGTTACTCAAGTTGGTGAGTTTCAGTTGTTTTTACAGGCATTAAATTACTATATGTGTTGTACATTTGGCTATTTATATTGCGCTGATATTTTATACTTTATCAACTCCATAGGTATGAGCAAAATGCCGAAAAACGTCACTAGCACTTCTTGCGATCATAGTAATTGGCTGCGCTCATAAGCCTCAGGCAAGTGAAGTCGAAAAATTTGTTTCTGTTGAATGATTGCATTGTTAGTATTATTAGTTATTTCTCCTTTTTTGAATACCACCCGATTTGTGAATAATCTATATTAATTTACTGAAGGATGTTACTATCTTAGGTATGAAGAACCAATTGCCAGCAAACACTTTCGCTTCGCATAGTGGTCATGTACGCGCACTTGTCCCCACGCCAGATCATCCAAATGCTAATTTCTACGACCTTGAAATGCAGCTCCATCAAGCCATGTACCTGTATCTATTTAAACATAATAAGTTTAAATAGTTTTATATTATCTTATTTCGATGATTCAAGTGTAAACTCGCATACTTAGAATGCTTGCTTCAAACACCCCTTAAAAGTTGCTTGAAGTCGTGATAAGCTACTATCATATTTCCTCTGCATTAGACTAATTTTATCTTATCCGTTTGATTGGCATAACTGAATGGTGGTCAACATATGGAGGGGCTTGTCCAAATATGGCCTGGTATGAGGTTTGAGGTTTGAGGCTTACATTGTGCCAAAATTTGGGTACTATACTTCACCAATGTCGTTTGAAGTTATTCATTCGTCTATTTATCAAGACTATGACGATAATTTTTGGCTTTATATATTTTCTAAGCATGCTTCAATGAGGCCCAGTATGTCCTTGCAGCAATTGTGGGTATTCGTTTCCGGCTTTATAATTGCATATCTGAGCCTCTTCTCTCATTGTTTGATATCGAGTGTTTGTTAAATGTTTTTCTATAAATGAAGGCATTTCAATTGCTTAAGTACATATCAGGTGGCCATTATATTCAGACCATGTATATAAAAGATATTAGTATAGAGTATGCAATTAACAAAGATTGTCATTTTGTTTCAAGGTTGATCTTATTACGGTCTGCTGTGAGGTTTTTGGCTAAGAAAGTATGAAAATGTGGGTATGTCATTTGAAGTTATGTATTCTTTTATTTATCGAGGGTATCATGATAATATTTTTCCATTATATATTTTATTAGCATACTTCATTGAGGACCGTATCTTGGCAAGGAAACCAGAGTCGGTACGTGGTTGCAGCCATTACGGGCATTCGGTCATGCCTTTAGAATTGCAGATCCGCAAAAATGTGAGAATTATAAAGGTATTACTCATTAATTGTTAATTGAGCCTGATTTGACCCACTATCAAATGCGCAAAATCAAGGGCTACCATCATTCTGCTATGTTGATTTCCAGTTCTTGGTATGTCAATTTGTTTAATATGTTGACTTTAGATCATTTATCAACATCATAATCACACGTGTTTGATATATTACAAGTTCATCTTGCTAAATTCTTAGGATTTTCACGAATTGAGAACTGATGGTGGAAAGGTGTACTACGAAATTAAGGTAATATTTTCTTAAAAGTAAGTCGTGTCAACGTACTTTGCAGCCTAACTCATATTATCATTTCTTTTGGATGACAGGATGACCAGGTCCTAGCACCCTTGCAGCAGCAGCAGGAGTGAACTCTTGAGCACACGAAAAAACTCAATTGCAGTTTACAACCACATCAGTCTCATGGCAAGTTTGATTATTTAGTTCCAAAAGAACTCATTTGAAGTTTGATTTACACCACTGCTGATGTGAGAAACATGGGTGGGAATATCAAGTAAATAAATGACGTTGAATTAGTCAATGGTATATGAGTATTGTAGCTTTTAATAAGATTAATGAAAGGAGCATACTTTTCTGTATGTTGTTGTAAGGTATGAACCATCAGTTTTTATTTGCATATCGAACTTGGGTTTTGATCATTGTACGAACAGTTTAATGCATTTATTCATGAACCAGGTATGGATTTATTATTATTATTATTATTATTATTATTATTATTATTATTATTATTATTATTATTATTATTATTATTATTATTATTATTATTATTATTATTATTATTATTATTTATTTGAGGTTTCTTGGGTAGGCACGAATAACTTTGTTCCCTGATTGGTCATCAAGATTTGTTTTTATTTATTTATTTTTATTTTTATTTTATTTTTTTTTTTGTGGGCACTGAAGTAGGTAAGAGTTGCCATTCATTTGAGCGTATCCTTTTATGCTCCGATAATTGCAGGCATGCACAATTCAGAAGCTGGGAGTTCCACAACTGACTGTGGAGCAATAGCCACACCATTAACATTGCGCAGACGTAAGTGACCCACTGTTATTTTATTCTATTTGACGTCTATTTAATTGTTAGCTCACGGTATGTTTGAGACGTAGGTGTATGATGTGATAGCTGCAAAGTTTGAAATAACTTTCACAATCTTTTTCTTTTTTTTTCCTTGCAGATAGCTGCAAAGTTGATGCTTGCTACAATTGTCTGATCATATCCCTGCATATATATATGGTAAGAGCAAGATGCCACTAATTTTACGGGTTTCGATAGAGAGAACAATTTTTAAATTGATCGACTAATTTCCGAGTTTTGATTCTCAAGTGAGCATAGTATTTTGGTATATTGCCTAATAATAAAAGGTATATAAGGCCAATTAACAGAGTATTTGGCATATGTAAATGTGTCACTAGAGATATAAAGTTACACACCAAAAAAATTGTATCTATTGTTTTGCTAGAGCGTAGGTTATTAACTTTGTTATATTTGACTTATAGGACTATTTGGAAAGCTTTTCAGCTTTAGCTTTAATATGTGAAACACTTTAGTTGCCTCTTAAATAAGGCAAACACTCCAGTTATAGAGCATAAAAGTTTTTAGTGCTAACGTAAATGAAAAGAGTTAACATTTGTTATAATGACTGAAATATAGTTGGCATGCAAAACAACTAATTGTATCTTTTATTGTCAGGGTGTGCAGAGTTGTATGAAGAGATAAAATCCTGCATCATCACCCATAAGACATTTCTCATGTGGAACTACATAGGTGATTCAAGTTTTGATTTTTATTCATTTTTGTTATCTTGATATTGTATTGGTTGTTGGTTAACAGCTGAGATTCATGTCATTATGCCAATATGTCTATATTAATTAACGTTAATAAGTTGCAGGCTTATAATGGCTTTGCAGGCATACACATTCATCTTTAGTTATTATCAGTATCCGTTACTCTTTTTTGGTTATTTTCTCCCAGAATACATTAAAGATTATTTTGTATATACTGAAGTCGGGGTAGCTACGATTTTATGAGGAAGAAGTGAAAAGTTCCTGGCCCTGTGATTCGTTCTCAAGCAGGCAAGACCTTTTTTAGCATGGTTACCGGGGAGGTCCTTCTAGCTTCTCTTGATTCTGTTAGTAAGTAGTACTATTTAAGCTCTCTTCTATATATATACTTTTTAAGAAGCGTTGATGGTTAATTTTACTAAGCAATTTGCAGATACAGTGATGGATGCAACTTAAGTTGCTCAAAAGCAATCCTTACTCGCCACATCAGGTTATGGTCAGTCAAAGCTAAAATCTATTTTCTACAGTTCTACGCCTTTTAGAAAAGACTAACAAAACTATTCGCTCCATTTATGTTGTAGTGGACACGAAGCGAACTTTAGAGTAAAGGTGTAATTGACACAAGTTCAGCGGGTTAGGGTGACGTTTTAGGAGAGGGCCTGATACTCGAGTTCTCTCGCTTATCTTACGAGTCCTGATAGAGTGATCATCTTTGACCCTGATTGAAACCCTTCAGCTGGTATAAGGGTATGCCTTTGTTTGCTTATGTTTTATATTACGTTACAATATGAACGGGTTGGTCAGGTTAAGAAATGGGTCAAAACAGATCCATTCTTTGAAAAAAAAAATACAAACTTCATACTTATGGTAACACAGATATTCATCCTGATTGGTAGTTGTCATCATACAGTTAGCGAAAGTTGTTTATTTGGAAGGTATTATACTATAAACTAACAAACTTAAACATTTTTAAATTGAATTTATGTAAATTTATCCAAATTTATTATTATTTTATATAGGTGCGTCAACTATTGCCATGCATCATAGTGGAGCCAGAAAGATATATATCAATGATGATAGTTATGAGGTTAAGATGTTTAGACTCAGGTAATAAAAAAATGTTATATAATGATTTCAATCTGGAAAAACTAATTTTATTACATCATTATTTTTTGTAGTTATATATACAAGTTTGAAATCGACCTGGATAATTACAAGATTGGTTTATTATCTCCACCTACCAGCCATATAACACACGAAAGTATATTTAAGGCATACAAAATGAGGCATGCTTTTCAAGTGGCGTTACAAAATAATGTTTCAAGAGGTTATTGAAAAGTATTTCTCACATTGACTCCTTCAATGTCTTTGTTCAAGACATTTTAATGGTTTCCTAATGTTCGTTTAAGACTTATTTTTAAAGTATGTTTGTTTCCGTTTGTTACATTTCAATAATGACATAATTTTATGTTTTATCATGCAAGTTTCGTATCTTTATTTGATGTATCTATATCATTTTCTTCAATTAGTTTTTGTTAGTCGTAATGTATGAATTTGTATTTCCTGTAGGTCTAACCATTATGTATTTATTTTCTTATGATACTTCCAACTATTTTTTTATGTATTATAACTATTATTACTACATATAATATATGATCAATATATAAAGGAATTTATTTTATTTATCCCTTAAAATAATTTTGTAAAACAATTTTTTGAAGCGTACCCGGCCATCGGCCGGGTCATGAAGCTAGTATATATATATATATATATATATATATATATATATATATATATATATATATATATATATATATATATGTTTGGGTTAAAATAAAAAGTGTAGGAAGCCACCAGGTGATGCCACGTGTCCCCTCTCCACCCCTCTTTTTTATTACTGTCGGGGGTATTATTCTCATTTTAACCTTATGGTATATAATATCTTTTTTCCTATTCTTTATTTTCTTTTTCTGTTCGTTCATAACCAAACACACACACAGTTCTCTCGTTACCTCTCCTTCTTCCACCGTTATCTCCCACCATTCTTCCCTCCATTATCACCACTGTTCTCACCACCATTCACCACTGTTGATTATCACCACCATTCTCTGTAACTGATTTAATTGAATTTTGAATGTCGATTGAGTTTATCATCAACGAATAACAAGTTCATTCACTAATAATGAGTGATCATCATCAACAACTAATTAAATATCAACTAATAATGATAGTAAGATCCTTTTTTGTGTTTTTTTATAATTTTTTTGTTAATTTAGTATATTTTAATTTGAATATGATTTTGTGTGATTGTTAGTTTATTTAATTGATTTGTTATGTTTTTGTATGATTATTTGTGTTTCCAGTTGACTTAATTTGATGTTAGAACTGTTATATTCAATATGTGTTTAGGTTTATTGATGCAGTTGGGTTTAAGTCATTGATGTTCCAGTTTTAAGCTTATTGTTACTCTAGTCAGCTAGCATTTGATATTATTTTTAGATTTGTGATATACGTAATCATCTTCTTTTATTGTATTTTATTTTTGATACAGTTGATATAAAACACTGATGCAATAGAAAGATTTACATGCAAAACGTGTTTAGAAAAGGTGCATACAGGTGTTTGATAAAATGTCTTCTTGGATTTGATAACTGTGATGCACTAATTTAACACTGTAATGCATCAACTATTAATTTTATATTGTGATGCAATTGTTCTGAAATGCTGATGTACTAGGTGAATTTTGCACTGTGATGCATCAATTGTTAATTTTATATTGTGTGTAATTGTATGTATGATGCAGTTGATCTTAAGATGTGATGCAGTAGGTTATATTTTGTGGTAAATAATGTTCGTTTAGGATACTTGTAGTATGTTTTTACTTATGAAAGGTGTTTGTGTTTGTATTTGAAAGGATGATGCAGTTGATATAAAGTAAGTGATGCAATAGGTTATGTTATGTGGCAAATAATGTTCGATTAGGATACTTGTAGTGTGTTTTATTTGTGAAAAAGTGTTTGTGTTTATATCAGAATGGATGATGCATTTGTTGTAAAGATGTTATACGTTGTGCGCAGCTAAGAGTTTTTTGGAGCATTTAGAATGTAATGTCCTTGTTTGGCAACGAGTGTTTAGATTCTGAATTTTGCTTTACAGGCTTTTATCAAAAATGGTTTAAAATAAGTGTTTAACTTTTACATCTTATGCACTAAGTTTACAATTGCATCAACTTTTAATCTTTAATTTTTTTGGTTATTCTTTTAGTAGAAAAGGCTTGTATGTGTGATTTGGTTGTTATGAAATACTAACGCATTAGGTTTTTGTTTTTGGCAAAATTTGATCTAAAAGCTTATTTTTGTTTATGTTATGAGTAGAGAATGTTTCTCCTATGGTATTCTTTATATTAGTTATTTTACAGAAATGATATTATCAGGTATGTAACAAAAACACAAGTTTTTAGCATACTGCATCATTTCCACTATTTAAGTCTTTATGTTATTTCTTCACAGTTTTATATTATACACTGTGATGCACAATGGTTTTACACTGTGATGCACTAGAAATAAACATTATGATGAACTAGTTTTTTACACTATGATGCAGTAATTTTATACTGTCATATCCAGTGCATCACATTGTCTTTATGTACTGCATCACAGTTTTTTATTCAGTGCATCATAGTATAATATGTAACATGTTTCTGTTTGATGACTAGATTTAAGAATGTGATGCGCTAGATATAACTAATAATCCGTATAATATATATTTTTTTTTAAAATTATAGCGTGGCTGATATCTAATCCAATATGTATTGGTTGTAGTTTGTAGTCATTTTCGGGTTTTCATATTCGCAAATCAAGCAGGGTTTAACATGTTAGAAACGACTCGTGTGCCCTTACAAAACATCAGTTTGGACAAAATGTTGGATGATGATGGAGGAAAGGTACTACTTCAGTGATCAGAGTAAAGAACTCAAACAATAAAAGAAGAAAGTAATAAGAGGAGGACGTGTAGTGTATGTGGAGAAATGGCCAATATTCCAGAACATGTTCAATGAAATTGCCCCCATCGAAGAAATACAAGAAACCAGTAGAGCCAACAAGAGCTGGTCTTAGAGGATCTACTCGTAAACCTTAAAAGCATTATTTCAGTATTTTTTTTATTCACAATAAGTATTGTATAGATATTAAAGCACCACTTACAAGATATGTTTTTGGTTCTAAGATGTATAACATTTATTACCAAATATCAATACAATAGTATCTCAGTTTATCGGAAATATGTTCAATATCTTTTTGTTCATGTATAATAGTTACTACATTATGTTATTTACTTAGTGTATTATGACCCAGTAAAATATACATTGTGATGCAGTAAAATTTACATTGTGGGGCAGTAAAATTTACAATATTGTGCAGTAACTATACATTATGATGCAGTAAAGTTTACATTGTGATGCACTAAACTATACAATGTGGTGCAGTTGAATAACATAGTGATGTAGTAAAGTATCGTTTTGATCCAGCAATATGATAACATTGAGTAGCAGAAGTACGTATATCATTGTGATCTAGTAGTAAATTAACATTGTGATGCATTAAAGTAACGTAATGATGCAGTAAAATTATATTGTATTTCAGCAGTATGATAACACGGTGATGCAGTAATATGATAACCTTCTAATGCAGTAGAACAATATTGTGATGCCGTAAAATTTTAAAAATGTTTAAAAGGAGCATTCGAGACAGAGCACGTATTTAAATAAGTTCAATTATAAATGTCACTAATCCTTCAAAGATAACAATGTGATGCAAACATAAGTTTTAGGTACATCAATGAAAAGTAATTTAGTAGTAGCGAAACATTATTTTTTAACGATCAACAAGTATCATCCGAGAATCTTTGCTAAGCGTTAAAGAATCCTTTGATGAAATCCGTGTTTCAACTGGATTCAATATTCTGGTATTAGAGATTTGGAATTCTCTTTTTTGCAGCTTGTTATATGCCTCTGCGGCTGCCAAGATTTCGTCCTTTTTCTTATTCACCGTGTACTAAGTTCACAATAGTTGGATTTGTCCTTTTTGGCCCACCCCTTCTTTCTTTAATTCATCCTCAAAAAAACCATCACCCTTTCTACTTCTATGCCTTTACCCATGAAAACAATCTCACTATAGATCAAGTTAAAAGAAAAATATTAGTTTCATTCCAAATTTTTGACAAATAAAACACACTGCGTATAAACTAATCTAACCACATATGCCACAAACAAGTAACTACTGCATCATTTCATCACACCAACTACATCATGCATAAAAACATAAACACAGACACTTTTCGACACATAAAACACTCTGCGTGTAATACACCCTAATCTAAACGTATATGCCGCAAACATGTATGTACTGCATTACTTCATGACACCAAATGAATCATCCATACAAATACAAACACTTTTTGACAAGTAATACACCCTACGCGTAGCCTAATCTAACCTTATATGCCACATATAAGAACCTACTGCATCACTTCATCATTCTAAAACATATGAACACCTACTCCATCCCAGTTCAAATTCCATTGCATCACATATACAACCAAACATACAAACACATTTACAGACATAAAACAACCTACGCTTAGCCTATCTCATCCTTACACATGACAATTGAATACCTACTGCATCTCATTTAAATTCCAGTGCATCACATATACAATCAAGCATACAAACACATTTAAACACATAAAACAACCTACACTTAGCCTATTTCATCCTTACAGGCGTTAACCGAACTCCTACTGCATCTCAGTTCAAATTCCAGTGCATCACATATACAACCAAGCATACAAATATATTTACACACACAAAACAACCTACGCTTAGCCTATCTCATCCTTACACGCGACAACTGAATACCTACTGCATCTTAGTTAAAATTCCAGTGCATCACATATACAACTAAGCATACAAATGCATTAAAACACATAAAACAACCTACGCTTAGCCTATTTCATCCTTACGCGCGACAACTGAACACCTACTGCATCTCAGTTAATTTCCAGTGCATCGCACATACAACAAAGCATACAAACAA
>CM060688.1:180599393-180741529 GCA_030686995.1 Artemisia argyi | reverse complement strand
AGATAATATCATGAATCAAAGAGCATGTATCAACAAAGGCCTGTCTAACAAGATACTCGAATAGACACAACGAAATTTAGGAAAGCCACGAGCCGACCTAACGAGATACTCGAATAGGTCTCGAATTCACATAATCACATATTAGTCACAACGAAGGATACAGAGAGGGGAGATCTCTAAGTACCGCACGAAGTCGATCACACTCCCGAAGGAGAATGGGTACAGAGCACGTACCACCATTCCCACACTTACCGAAACAAAACAAAGCCTATGATGCATCCATACGCCCCCTGCAAAACAAAATCATACATATATCCTGCTCGCATGACAGGTATACAAATATATCAAAATGGTCATATATCATATCATATCGAAAAGGGGACGCCATGGATCAATCAAACCTCCACAGAAAGTATCATGCCATTGATGCATCAATGACACGGCCATGGTGCCCTCCATGACTAGTTAGTAAACTCGGGCATATGAAATGAAACAAATTATATCATATCATATAGCATATCAAACGAGTCATATCAAGGTATCATGTCAAACGAATCATATCAAAGGATCCTAGCAAAGGACCGCATCAAACAAAGAATCATAATCAAACGAATCATGGCAAGGATCATAATCAAAGAAAATGAATCAAAGGTCAAGGATCAAAAAGTCATGGAGAGAGAGAGAACAGCACCTTTACTGAAAAAAGGGTAGAATATCTGTACCTTAAACCGCTAACGAAACCATATCATAAGAAATAGAAAGTCACTCCTTCTTCAGCGAATCTACATGATTTAATGATCTGCTTAATAACTAATGCTAAATTAGATTACTCGTTTTAGTCGGCTTTTCTTTTTAGTAACTTTCTATTTATAGCAGCTTTCCAAAAATAGTAACTTTTCAAAAATAGTAAGTTTCCCCTTTAAGGTAGTTTAACCATTTTAAGTAATTTTTCCATTTTTAGTTTAGGGTTAGAAACTCATAATTAATCATATTAGGGTTTCTACTAAGACCAAAGTATCTTAAATGGTTCATAACTCATTAATGATTAAAGTTAAATGCTTAATTAATGTCTTTAGGGTTTTAGGCTCGAGATTATTGATTAGGTTAACACACTCTCAATTAACTCGAAACGACATAAATGACATAAACGACACATGACCATGCATTTAGGCCACCAACAAATAGGAATACACCTTAACACATTCTTTATATATGCATAGACGAAGTTTAACTGGTTTTATAACAAAATTAAGCCCACTTAAACGAATTTTAGAACGTACCAGAATTCCAAACTAAAAATCACCAAAATTCTCACAGAAGCACATATGTCTTGAGAGTCTACATGTATTTTTACAAATTGTATTATTAAGTGGAAACCCTTTTACAAAAATCGTTTTCCCAAATCTACCCAGACAATTAACTGCGGAAAGTCACAGAAAGTTTTCCTTTAACAAACCGATTTTGACACTTTAGAAAAATCCAAAAATAGTGCCAGGAGGTCACACCTAACCTATATTTAACCCCTGTAAAATGAGAGCTCTTAACTCCTTATGGTTTGAAAATGAAAAATCAAAAATCACCATCTGAATCTCACACCCGATTACTCAGCTTTGACACTTGATCTTCTAGAAAATAAAAAATCTTACTTCCCGACCTCTAATGACCACGAATCTTATATATATCCAGAAATTACACTAATTGAACTTATGTTTAGACCCACAAATCAATTAAAAACACATTGGTATCATCAAGATTCACCCCATTCAATCGACCTTAATTTTATGTCAGCAATTTAGGGCTTACTAATTTAATGTGATAATAGAAACGTATAACTTGTACATTGTAATTCGGTCATCCATAGGTTTTAATCACAGGTGTATGATGTTAATGAGGGATCAAAATAATTAGAAAACAAAAAGGGTTTAGATGTTTACCTTTGTCGATAAAAAACACAACCGAGTGCACCCTATTAACAAAACCGATCCAAAACTCTTCCTTGCCTTCTTGCTTGCTCAAAAATGATCGAATGGATGAAGAAGAAAACTATTGCTATCACTTTTGGATTGGAGAAAATGAATGCCGTGTTTTTAATTTGTGTTTTAGGGTTTTTTGAAGAAAGGAAATAATTGTCGACCATATGAAGATAAGTAACCGGTATGTATTTTTTTTTATGGACCTTGGGCTTAGGGAAAATAATTGGGTCGAATTGTGGAGAGGTTAAGGAGGCCCCAAATGGATTATTTGTTGGGTTAGTTCAGCCCGTATAGGCTTGTATCAAACTCGTGGCCCAAAATAGCCATCGGTTTGTCGTTTAAATAATTCTCGTAGCCGAATCTAGATTACAAAAATTGTTTAGGGCTTTATAAATATGTATTTGGTTCAAAATTTTAATTATATCACATATTTATACATAATACGGTCGTAGTATAGTCGTTAAACGGTTTACACAAATTTCGAGTCGTTACATTTTACTATTGCAAGGACTGAAAAAAAATTTAAAATTTAAAAGAGTTCAAGAAAGTTCTAGAAAAAATATTGAACGAGCTTTCGGAGTCCTACAAGGTCGTTAGAGAATTATACGACAACCCGCACGTGCTTACGAAATCAACGCCTTGAAAATAATCATGTATTGTTGTATAATGTTACACTACATGATATTGGAAGACGAAGAGTTTGAAGTGAATTTTAGATATATGTTCGTTGATCCAATGCCGAACATACCAGACACTTGGGTCGAAAGATGTGATTTACATGTTAGAAAAAGCAAAGAAATTCGAGATAGAAAATTGCACGACGATCTTCGAGAAGACTTTGTAGAGCATTTATAGAACCTTAATCACTAGTTTGTAATTTTTATTTCTAGTTTACGTAGTATGTTTATTTATTATTATTTTTTAAACTAATGTAATGTGTGTTTTTCTTTTATTTAAGGCCAAAATGCCTTTTACTACCTCGAATTTAATCAACTGGAATTCCTATTAACCTAAAGTATTATTGTTACCTTACGATACTTCATATTTGGTTATTTTGTTCATATACTACCCTAAGCCCTAATTAATATAGTCACATGACTTTCACATGTCATACTACCGTTAGTTTTTAACGGAAGAAACTGGATGTGAGATTTAGCTAGTGACATTTGTTCCTTACTTTTTCAATAATTTTTTCTTGTAGGTCTTCGAAGATTATTACCCACTTCGTCAATATTGATCATGGAACGGATTATGAATTTTGGAAAGGCGCTGCGTAATTTTTTTATTATCACAAGTGCTAAAGTGGAAAGAAAAAAAAAACATTTGGCCAAAATTTATTGTTATTATTATTATTATTATTATTATTATTATTATTATTATTATTATTATTATTATTATTTGACAAATTAAATTTGCACTATAAAGAATGAAAATAACACAAAAATATTAACAGATGTTGCATATACAAAAAGATACACTTTTCATTAAAAAAAAATATACTACATGACCTAAAATTAAGTGTAGCCCGTGTCACACCCGACACCCAATGTATGTCCATGAGTTTGGCGTAAAATTGAATGTAACCAATGCCACATCCGACAACCAACAAATTATACTATTATAACACTTTTTTATTAAAAAAATCACAAGGTTTTGACAAATTTGCAGTTTACAAATTTCGATTCTACGAATACAATGTGCTAATTTTCCTATTTGATCCCTTAACGCTAGTATAGTAACGTTCAATAAAAGCGAGAATTGATAGTGATACATGCTCATGTTGCTACTCTTCCTATTTGGTCACTAAAAGAAAGAAATGCCGAAAAAAATCAAAGAGAAAAAGCAGCTTGCTAATTAACGTGATATCCAATTTACTTTGTTAAAAACTAACAATTATATGACATGTGACAGTCATGTGACGGAGTTAATTAAAGCTAGGGTATTATATGAACCAAATTATCAAATATGAGGTACTAAAATGTACCATTAAAACTTTAAGATTGTAAGAGATTCAGTTAGTCAAATTCAAGGTAGTAAAAAACATTTTGGTCTTTATTTAATGAAGTTTATTTTAGTTAATATTATAGTATATGTTTTATTTTATGTAAATGAAAGAAAAAATAAAAAAATTGAACAACGGCACCACATTTTCTAATGTCAACAGTAACAACAAAAAATGTGATGTCAAAAGATTTTTGATATCATTTAATGTTATGCTATCACTTTTGAAAAACGACATTAGAAGTTTGGCACAAGGGTACCCTCTACTATGTTGAAAAAGTAAATATCATTCGTCACTTTACAGCTTGGTGGCCCCATAAAATCAAATGAAATTGAAGAGACAATCGAGGAGGGGGTTTGTTGGGGGCAAATTAGTCAATTTATGAAGTTTCCTTTCAATTCACCACAGCTTTCGGCGGAAAATTTTGACTGAAAATAGCACTACTATTTCTTCTCCTTTACTTTTCTCATCATCCATTAAAAAAATAGTGAGAACACAAGTTATCTTTAGTTTTCTTTCTTTTCTTTTCTCTCCAAAATTCAACTCGAGAACAAAGAAAAGGTGTAGAAAACTGTCGGTAATCAAGTAAAACCAAACTCATCTAAATCTCTTCACTTACTCTTATTTCTTCTCTCTCTCTCTCTCTCTCTTCCAAATTCCAAATGCTTAAAACTCACATTCACTATACCCTTCTTCAATGATTTAGATGTTGCACTAGGTCAAGTAAAAACAAAACCCACTATCATCACTAACTAACTAAGTACCTATCTTGGGTGACGTCGGCCAACCTCTAGGCTAACAACACTTTCCTGGTGTTTTGACCATTTTTTCTTTCATCTTCTTTAGATCTACGGCGTGCTTTAGTTTGTTTCATTATATATTTCTTCTTCTTCTTTGCTAGCTGTCGGTAACTAGCTTCTCTCAAAGCTGTAGCTTCTCAAGTGGGGTTTTCTCTGTGTGTGTAAAGCGGTATAGGTTTTTTGGTTTGTGTGGTTTCATATTTTGTTTAGAAAGCGAACAGTTGCTTATCAACCACTCTCAAAAACTGCTTATCAACTGCTGTAGATTAAAAAAAAAAAAAAAAAAAAAAAAATTACTCTTGTTCCCACTTATCGTCTTTGTGAATTGTGTCCCATTAAGTTGATATACAGTACTATCAAGTATCATCATATATTTATATATACAATGTCAATGGTAAATGAGTGGCAACACCTCAAAATACCTTTTAGAGAGATAAAAGTAGCAACTGAAAACTTCAAAACGCTTATCGGACGCGGTGGATACGGTTGGGTGTACAAAGGAAAACTCCTTGTGTCCGGAAAAGAGACCATGGTTGCTGTAAAGAGGTTAAATGAGCGGTTCGGACAAGGTTTAAAAGAGTTTTTGACAGAGATTCAGTTGTTGTCTGGTCAACAACATCCAAACCTCATCTCTCTCGTCGGTTTTTGTGATGAGGGAAAGGAGAAGACTATAGTTTACGAATATGCAGAGCGTGGAAGTTTGGATCAGTATATAAGGCGTACTAGAAAAACCACTTCTACTACTCTTACTTGGTTACAAAGACTCAAGATTTGTGCTGATGCGGCTCGTGGTTTGGATCACCTCCATAACCATGTTGGTTCTCCTCGGATGATTATCCATAGGGATATAAAAAGTTCAAATATTTTGATCGATGAGAATTGGGTTGCTAAAATTTCTGACCTTGGATTGTCTAAGCTAAGCGTAACAGGTTTTGGAATGAGTGTCCTTATTTCAAATGGTTGTGGGACACAAGGTTATTGTGAACCAGAATACTACACTACGGGATTCGTTACCAAAAAATCTGATGTCTATTCTTTCGGTGTTGTTCTATTCGAAGTTTTGTGTGGGAGGTTGTGTCTCATTGATAACGATGATGGATTCTCGCTATCAGGCATATCGGCCAAAGAATACTATGAAAGTAACACCTTGGACAAGATTATTGATCAAAGTTTAAGGGAACATATGGGCTCGTACTCCATGACCAAATTTTCAGAAATAGGATACAGATGCTTGCACGAGGATCGAAAACAACGACCTGCCATGGATGTTGTCATGAAAGAACTTGAGGAAGCGCTGAAATACCAGGTGAGTTCTATACCTGATTTATTAATGCGAGTGGAATTTTATATAGAATAGCCAAATGCCCACTTTACGCCTTGCGATCATAAACCTATTATCGTGTTTATAATTGGGTCTCGCACGGTTACTATAATGGGAAAGGTCCAAAAATGCATAATAAGGTGGGTTTGGTGCATAGTATACATAACCTACAAGTTACTTACTGGCACACCAAACTTCCCTTATTATGCGTTTTTGAACTTTGGGAAAATTGTCTAAAAATACTATCAACTTGCCACTTATTGCTTTTGTATGCTATGAACTTTTTCTTTTCCTATTGTATGCACAAACTTTTTTAATCACCATATTGTATCAATATTACAGGTTTTTATTCTATTAATTACACCGTAATTAGTGTGATTAAGTATTGCCACGTCATCAAAAAAGCGTTTTATTGATACAATAGGGTGATTAAAAAAGTTTGTGCATACAATAAGAAAAAAAAAAAAGTTCATAGCATACAAAAGCAATAAGTGGCAAGTTGATAGTATTTTTAGACAATTTTCCCTTGAACTTTTCCCTTGCTATAATTTAGCAGATATCGTATGTGAGATTTAATTTGTATTTTCTATAGGAGGAATACGAGTTTGAGAAAGAAAAAAGGTTAAAGAGTAGTGTGGTGCTAAAAGATGACAGTGACGAGTATTGGGAGACAAAGCTACCGGGAGACTTGGATAGTTTGATCAAGATGTTCAAAATTCCTCATGAGGTCTATACTAATAAAAAAGAACTATTCTCCCATCTTCACAAAGGAATTTCTTTTGATGGAGGCTATAAGGTAAATTCCTTGGCAACTTACATTTCGTATAACATTCGATACATCAAATCTGAAATTCTACTCGGAACTTATTTCTAAATTTGGTGACATGATGTCACAACATTTTCGCAACTCAAATTATAATATAAAGTTGAATTCACGTTTTTTTTTTTTTTTTTTTTTTTTTTTTTTTTCTCTAATTCACTTTTTTTTATTTAATAATTCACTTTTTTTTTTTTTTTTTTTTACTTTTTTCCGCTTTCATACGTTTTCGCCTGTTTTTTTATGTATTCGCCCGTTTTCATACGTTTTTGTCTGTTTTCATACGTTTTCTTCCATTTTCTTACGGTTTTCGCCCGTTTTCATACGTGTTCGCCCGTTTTCTTATGTTTTCGCCCGTTTTCATACGTTTTTGTCAGTTTTCATACGTTTTTGTCCGTTTTCTTACGTTTTCACAAGTGATATTCTGAATATCACAAGTGATTTTTTGAATATCACATGTGATATTCTTTGATTTTCTGAATATCACAAGTGATATTCTGAGTACCACGAATATCACAAGTGATTTTCTGAATATCATAAGTGATTTTCAACTAATGTTTTGTAACATGAAAATCACAAGTGATATTCAAAAACCACAAGTGATAGATATTCAGAAAATCACAAGTGATATTCAGAATATCACAAGTGATACTCTGAATATATCAATTGTGATTTTCAAAAACGTATGGAAAACGAAAGAAAGTTGATGAAAACATAAGAAAATCACAAGTGATATTCGTCCGTTTTCGTACGTTTTCATACTTTTTCGTTCGTTTTAATACGTTTTCATCCATTTTCTTTCGTTTTCGTCCATTTTTCATATGTTTTCGTCCGTTTTGAGACGTGCTTTTACGCTTTCATACGTTTTTGTCCACTTTCATACATATTCGTTCATTTTCTTGCGTTTTCATCCGTTTTCTTACGCTTTCATCTGTTTTCGTCCGTTTTCATACGTTTTCGTCCGTTTTCTTATGTTTTCTTACGTTTTCATTCGTTTTCTTATGTCTTCGTTGGTTTTCATACGTTTTCGACTATTTTCATCAGTTTTCTTTCGTTTTCGTCCATTTTTCATACATTTTCGTCTTTTTTCATATGTGTTTTTATGCTTTCATACGTTTTCATCTGTTTTCATTTATTTTCGTCCGTTTTAAATGCTTTTGACCCTTTTCAGACATTTTCATACGTTTCTGAATATCATAATAGATATTCTATGATATTCATAATATCACAAGTGATATTCCATGATATTCTGAATATCACAAGTGATTTTTTGAATATCACATGTGATATTCTTTGATTTTCTGAATATTACAAGTGATATTCTAAGTATCACAAACGATATTCTGAATATCATAAGTGATACTACTATGTGATATTCAGAATATTACAAGTGATATTCTGAATATCACAAGTGATTTTCTGAATATCACAAGTTTTTTCAACTAATGTTTGTAACATGAAAATCATAAGTGATATCCAGAAATCACAAGTGATAGATATTCAGAAAATCACAAGTGATATTCAGAAAATCACAAGTGATACTATGAATATCAATTGTGATATTCAAAAACGTATAAAAAACATAAGAAAATGGATGAAAACATAAGAAAATCACAAGTGATATTCAGAATATCACAAGTGATATTCTGAATATCACAAGTGATATTCTGAATATCACAAGTGATATTCAGAAAATCACAAATGATATTATGAATATCACTTGTAATATTCAGAAACGAACGAAAACGTTTGAAAACGTATGAAAACATATAAAAACGGATGAAAATTTTGAAAGTAGACGAAAGCGTAAAAAAACAAACAAAAACGTTTGAAAACAGGCGAAAACGTATGAAATCGGAAGGAAAAAAAGTTAATTATTAAAAAAAATGAATTAGAAAAAAAAGAGAAAAAAAAAACGTGAATTTGTAAAAAGACAAAAAAAAAAAAGAAAAAAAAAGAAAACCAAACGTGAAACAAAATAGAATTAAAAAAAAAAACAAACAAAAGAAAAATAGACAAAAATAATTTAAAAAAAATCAGAAAGACAAAAAGACAAAGAAAAAGAGGAAAAAAACATGGACTTAAGCTTCTATATTAAATTTTAGGTTAATCCCCCACCACTACATCAAACTATATGAATGATGGGGATTTGTCCCTTGCTATACACCAAAATAAGGGTATGCAATTGAATTTTCCTCATATATTGCAAACTAGTGTAGTTAGCTTTATCCATATCTGGAGATTTGTACTACACGTAGTTCGTATGAAATAATGCACAAGAGAAACTTGATAATTGTGGCTGCTGAGCCAAATGTTTACACTTTACATCACTAACTTGTGTGTTTTATAGTGATTATATATGGTTTTTCATGAGTTTTAGATCTTGAAAAATGAATAAGAAAAACAAAAAGATGATGATGGTTATGGTGGTTTTTTGGTTAGTGGGTTTCAAGATGATGGTGGTTATTATTATTTTTTTTCTCGTTTGATTTTGAGTGTGTTCTTGCTTTTAAGAGTTTTTTTTATATAAATAAAATGAAAAATCACGAACAAAATAGAAGATGAAAATAAAGATAGGAAAAAGACCAAGTTACCCTCATTTGTCATGCACATTACGGGAGTTAACGGAACACACATAACGCCGTCCCTTAAAAGGACGAAACATGCAAAAGTTGACAAGTTAAAGGACAACCAATATAATTATTGTGAAAAAAGGACGAAAAATGCGACTTTGCGTAAACCAAGACGAAGTTTGTAATTTAATCTACAGTAAAATCCAAATACATTATTGTGGTTTGGCAAATTTCACACTTTACATTTCTGTCAAAAAAGTTTGGACATCTACATTTCTTCGTAAAAAAACCGTTAGATAATAATCCCTAGAGATGAACGATGCAAATCTTTTTTATGTTATCTGTTAACATGGTTCTAACATGAGAGGTATTTTTATCTTTTTGCTCGTAACAATGATGAATTTTGTATTTTACTCTTATTATTATTTTTTATTATTTATATTGTTACTATTTTTTTTATTATTATTATTGCTAAATTTTTTTAATTTATATATTTTTATTTAATTGTTACTTTTTAATTTTTAATATTATTTGTATTATTTTTTTATATTATTATTGTTAAAACCTATTTTCTAACTTTTTCAGCTTAAACCTCCTTTATTCATTTTCTTTAAATTAAGTTTAAAAAAAAATAAAAAATAAACATCTTTGTTGATGAATTGGATGGGATAAAGATGATTTTGTTAAAAAGGGATTTGGGTGTATCTTCTGTTTGAAAAAGATGAAGAAAGGAGGTTTAAATTGTAAAATATGGGAATTGTGTTTTAATAATAGTAATACTAATAAAAGTGTTAACATGAGCTATTAACATATGAATTGTACGCTGTAAGCTGTAAACTGCAAAACTATTAATATGAGCTACAAGCTGTATCTTTTATTCAAAAAAAGTGTTTGGTAAGTTAGTTGTTAAATGTAATTATAAGATGTAAAATGACATAAAAAGACAAATGTATAATTGTAAACAATTGCATGATATATGAGTAACTTAAAGTTTTAACAGCTCTAAAATGTTTAAAAAGCTTTATGAATCAGCTTTTCCTTTAGGGGCTATTTATTTGAAATAAAATCTTCAAATTGATGTAGCCAAACAGAGCTACTTATTTTAGAGGAGATTATTTTTGTAACAAAAATCTAACAGCTCCTAAAAAAACTCGTACCAAACAGGCCCTAAGCTCCAAAGTTGCATAAAACCTTAAAGTTTTATATGTATAATTGTTAGTTGTTAAATAGTAAATAATATCAACATGAAAATATTTATCCAGATATTCAAAGAGTTTGAATTCAACAGGGAGAAAATTAATATCTTTGTGGCCATGAAGGTTCATTTGCGTCAACTGCAGGCTATCCAAAAGGGTAGTCATCCGGAGATTAATCGACTTGCAATGTCGAATCGGAAACCCAGGTAAAAAATAGCTTAAAAGAAAGACCAAAGTTCTAAGAGCACCTGGTGTCGAGCTCTTCATGGCTCGCCATGACACCGCCTGGGCTCGCCATGACACCGCCTGGGCTCGCCGTGCTTCGCCATTCCTACCCTCGTCGTCTGCATGGCAAGGGTAATATGTGTACATTTGTCAGATTTTTTTGCAGTGGGACGTTGTGGAACGGCTATATATATATATATATATATATATATATATATATATATATATATATATATATATATATACACACATATATATTTGTTAAAACACATATTTCACACTATAAATAATACATTTTGTGACCAAATTCTACACTTATATTTCAAACACTTTATTGATTACACATATAATCAATAAACATGAGCAAATCATTTTATTCCGGTGAAAGTGACATTGAAGAGCTAGCGGAGATAGAGATGATTCTCCAAGAGTTTGAGTTCTCGCAAAATTGCAACAACAACAAGCCGGACCTTCATCACACTGTAGATACATTCCATGTGAACGTGAAATTGCTAAAAAATGTCTACTGGCTGACTATTTTGGTGACAACCCAAAATATATGGATGAAAATTTTAGGCGTCGCTATCGTATGAGCCGTAATCTATTTTTAGAAATAGTACAAGGTATCGAAACATATATTTAAACTCATCATCCTCTTCCCAAGCATTTTGATTTCTTTAGAGTCCGACCCGATAATAGGGGTGTAATGAGTTTTTACTATGTGCATAATCCATTTGTATTGTAAGGAGTTTTTAAGAAAACCAGATGAGAATGACATTCGCAACTTATACCACGTACATAACTTGGTTCATAAGATACTGAAAGTGTTGGGAAGCATCGATTGTATGCACTGGGAATGGAAAAATTGTCCTAAAGAATGGCAAGGCCAATTTCACAGAGGTGATAAAAAGTATCCAACTATAATGCTTGAAGCCGTTGCGTCATACGATTTGTGGATTTGGCATGCCCTTTTTGGGGTAGCAGGTGCGAATAACGATCTTACCATTCTGAATAATTCTTTGTTATTCGACGACCTGCTTGATGGCATCGCCTCTGAGGTTTCGTTTGAAGTATACGTGCGTACATTTAAGAAAGGGTATTATCTAACTGACGAAATATACTAAGAGTGAGCATCTTTTGTCAAATCATTTACGGTTGCAAATAACCCAAAAAATGCCGTATTTAGAGCGAAACAAGAAAGTGCTCGAAAAGATATCGAAAGAGCTTTTGGTGTCCATCAAGGACGTTGGCATATTATTGCCCAACCGGCGCGTGCATTTACTGTGGGCAAGTTACGGAGAATCATGTACTCGTGCATCATAATGCATAACATGATTTTATGCTTAATAAAAATCTAAAAGAAAGACACCAATTAATTAAATAACTCATATGAAAATTAAAGAACTAAAGAAAAAATTAGAATATAAGTAATGAAGAAATTAGTTAACATATCAAAGAAGAAATTGAGATTTGGTACGAGCAGATGAAACGAGCAAAAGAAATTAGGTGTGTATTTTTTTTCTTTCTTAATAACCAAGAATTGATATCCGAATGCTCGGATACGGATATGAAAAAGAGAAACAATCATTTAGGCTTTAAAACATGTATTTATGCATAATAAGTTATTATAGCAAAAAATAAGGTCAAAAAATGGTTTATTAACAGGATCGGATCCTAACCGATCATACTCGTGATCCTACAATCCTGAAAATATCCTACTTGAATTACGATTTTGTTACGATCCTGATCATTTTTTGTGTGTGGGATCAGATGATCATACCATCCTACGATCAGGATCACGATCTTGACAACTTTGCTTATCACCTTATTCATACCTATCTTAAATATTCTTTGAATATTTTTGTTAACACCTCATGTGCCACACATTGACGCGTATGAGGCGGCTACCGGTGAAACTTGTGGTCTTAGTTTGTATTTATAGTAACTGAGTAGGGCTGGTGTATTTAGAGATAGGGGTAGAAAGTGGGGTGTAAACGAGCCGAGCTCGATATCAACAAGGCTAGAGCTCGCTCATTTAGGATTTATGAAGCTCGAACTCAATTTGTTTCAAGCCTTATCTGTAAACCTCGAGCTCGGCTCGTGGGTTAATTTTAGAGCTTGAGCTCGGTTTGTTTATTAGCATAATATGAAAAATATACTTTTTAAAAGCCAAAATATGAAAAAATATATTTACCATAAAAAATTGTTAATGTATTTTAAAGATAATATTAATAAATATGTTATATTTTAAAATCTCGTTTAGGCTCACGAGATTACTCGAGCTCGATATATGAAGCTCGGGCTTGAGCTCGTTTATTAAACGAGCTTTACGTTAAGTTAGAGCTCTGGCTCGAGCTCATTAATGCTCGATTCGTTTCGAGCTTATACTAAGCCGATCCTGAGTACCTCTCGAGTAGCTTGGCTCGAAGGCCAATTATTTTTTTTATTCATGTGTTTAAGTCTTTTAGATAAGTGGGTATTGGCGCGGGTACGTGTGCAAGTGTATCAATTAGAGAAAAGTTCAATAAAATGACTAGTTTACTCTCACATGCAAGGCATTCGGGCTCAACAAAAGTATTAAATGAGCACATATACAAGCCACGTGGCCACGTGGGGTCTTAACAGAAGTATTTAAGGCACATGGGGTCTTAACGGAAGTATTTAACAGGAATTATAGAAAGAGACAGGTGATATAACGAGGTTTGAAGATACAAACGCTTGATCCAAAAATAATCTCTGTCGAGGTTTGAAGATAAAAACGTTTGATTCAAAAATAATCTCCAGAAACTACAGATGTTATTTGAACATGATCATATGATTATGAACAAATGATAGTAATTTAAAGAAAAAAAACACCGGATGCTTTTTACTTTATTTTTATATTAGATGTGATATCGTCAACTATTGTAAATAAATATAGTTATTTATTTTAGACCTTACTTTTATGATATAATGACATGGATAAATCAAAGGGCAAAAGTTATAAAAATGTAACTAACTTATCATTTTATGTTTTGTGATTTAGCTATTTTTTTTCTATACATTATACTTCTGAATTCCGTTTATTGTGTTTGTTTTATTGCCATTCTATAACTTTCATTTATCAACACTTCTAATAACATGAAAAGGTAAAGTTGTCACAAGATATGCATAATGGACGGAGTTCAAAAATATGACGTACACAATAGAAAAAGAAATAGCTACTTAACAAAGTAAAAAAGATGCTTTTGGACTTAAATTAAAATATCTCCCTAGCAAATACGAGAAAACCCAAAAAATTAAATTATAATTCCAACTAAAACTTTTTTTTAATGAATAATGAACTTTCGATGACTATTTATCTTCACTAGTATTGAATAATACCACAATTTTGTCAAACCATCTATAATACTCATCATTAATCTTGTTTAGAAACCGACTTAAAATGTTTAGAATGAGATTTATGTTTACGTTGTCGTTAATCTTGTTGTACATACTAAGGAAGAATCGAGCCGTTAAGTAGGCATGACGAAAATGGTTTATTCAACTTAGGTTAAGATGGAGAGGTTTATATAGTTTCCAAAAATTATTGCTGTAGTTTAAAAAATTCTCTCTTTGGTACTTGCAGTTTTTGTGGATAAACAATGAAGGAAAGAAAAGTCTGTTCATATCATCAGTGAGATTTATAAAGGACAAGAACGATCAATACCTTACATGGGACTCCGACAATGATTCAAGGTAATTCCTCTTAATTATACTTTATTGTTTTTTCATCAATTAAAAGTACTTCAATTTGTTCCAAACGACTTTTATTTCATTTTGCTTTCCTATGCCATATTTTATATATACCCTTAGGCCCTCCCCGATGAGGCGCTAACATTAAGTCTTATTATTAAAAATATAAATGTGTTACATGTATATATATATATATATATATATATATATATATATATATATATATATATATATATATATATATATATATATATATATATAAATCAAATAAGATCAATCTTAAAGTTGTAAAAATAAGATCCAACCAAAATCTGACAAGTGACATTCTCGTTAAAATAAAATAAATTTTTTTATTGATTACAACTAAAATTGTTAAAGTTCTGATGGTTTTCATTCTTAAATTGACGAAACCAAAGTGATACACTTTGGTTCGACATGTAATGTATCAGGTTAAGGTGATACACTTTGATTCGACATGTAAATTTATAGTTGTGTATCACTAATCGAAACTCATGTACCAGTTGGTTATTAGTTGCTAAAATGTTAATTTGTATTAATACTTTATTTTTGGTGTAATATTGCTAATATGGTTATTTATAAAATTGTTTTAGTGGTTGTTTAGACTAGATCTTATTTTTACAACTTTAAGTTTGATCTCACATTAACCTTCCCCTAGAATCTAGATCAAATAAGATCAATATTAAAGTTCTAAAAATAAGATCCAACTAAAATCTGACAAGTGACACTCTCGTTAAAATAAAATAAATTTTTTTATTGAGTACAACTAAAATTGTTAAAGTTCCGATGATTTTCTTTTTTAATTTGACGAAACAAAGGTGATACACTTTGATTCGACATGTAACGTATCAAGTTAAGATGATACACTTTGATTCGATATGTAAATTTATAGTTGTGTATCACTAATCCAAACTCATGTATCATTTGGTTATTAGTTGCTAAAATGTTAATTCGAATTAATACTTTATTTTTTGTGTGTTATTGATAATATATATGGTTATTTATAAAATAGTTTTAGTGGTTGTTTAGACTAGATCTTATTTTTACAACTTTAAGTTTGATCTCACATTAACCATCTCATATATATATATATATATATATATATATATATATATATATATATATATATATATATATATATATATATATGGCTACATGATTAAATCCACATATCACGAAGTCGTTTTCAAAGAAAAAAAATTACAAAGATACTATGTAACATTGAGAGAAAAAAAGTAAGTTGCACAAATTGAAATACCATTAAAATTTCATTACATAAAAGAGGACAAAAAGATGTTCATTGCATAAATGAGAATACATTTGAAAATTTCTTTCTAATACATATGTATGAACCCAACAATAAATGCCTACATAGTAGTTTGTTAACATATTAAAAGACAGTTCTATGATAAATGTCTTATGTTACATTATCTTTGATTTTACATCTCAAGGAACTGATCAGATGCAATACTTATAAATTTGTAGGCTTAAGGTGGTGGCGAACTATTCTCCAAATTTTCAAAACATTAAATGTCGTATAAAAACTAGCATGCTATCACTTGGTACCCTGTTTGAAGCTAGTTTGGTCTTCAAATATCAGCATGCTAAATCTTCGAGATTGTTCACAACTGAATGGAAAACCGAAGAGTTAAATGTACACTCTATACACGTTGCGGAAAAGAGAAAGGACAATTGGTATACGATCAAATTGTGGCATTTCTTTAATTATGTGCCATATGCTGAATTTGACATCGTGATAGATGAACTTGCACATGATGGGAAACCTTTAAGGTCGAGAATCTTGATTAGAGGTATACAATTTCAGCCCGTAAAGATGGTAAGTATCTCTTTCTTAGAACAAATTATGAGGTTTTTATTAATTGTTTTATAAAATAAATAACAACATATATTTATTTATTACTCTATCAGTTCTAAAATAATTATCCATAAAAAACACACACTTTATGAAAAGCATCATAATTACAGCTTTCATTTTCTTACTTTTTGCATAATAACAGTTTAACCCTCAAGTAATTAATTTATAACTTCTTTAAATTTTGTAATAATAACCTCAAGTGCGGATAATATGGCAAATTTAATCTAAATTCCCTATCTATTTCTAGGAAGTGTACAATCAATTTGAGACAACCCGTAAAAAATGTGGACAATAAACACGTGATGGAGAGAGTATGTTTTAGTTATTAAAACTTTTGTAGCATGTGAAAACTAGAAGGGGTTGAATAATTTTGGTTTTTAAAAACTTAGTTTGAAACTTAATATGAACAAATAATAGTATGAATGCGTAAATGCAAGACGATAAGTAAATAAAAAAAAGATCAAACTAAACACAATGATTTATAGTGGTTCGGTCAAAAAACTTCTCTTCGTGCTACTCCAATCCCTGAGTTTTCTGACTCGAGAGTTACTCCACTATGAACAAATAATAATATGAATGCGTAAATGCAAGACAATAAGTAAATAAAAAAAGATCAAGCCCAATACGAGGATTTATAGTGGTTCGGTCACGAAACTTCTCATCGCCCTACTCCACTCCCCGAGTTTTCGACTCGAGAGTTACTTCACTATGTAAACAAGCTCCTTTCTTAGCGGAGAAAACCGTACAACATCGCTTATACTTTTACCGATACAAAGCTAGATATCATGTCCTAACAAGGTGCAACCAACCTTTCTCTCTAAGTGTTTTGAGGCCTAAAACATTAACCTAACTTACTCTAACTTGGTGTATGATTGTGATTATGACTTTGGACTATGATAGTAGAATATGGTAACAACAAAATTGCAAATACAAAACTAAAACTATAACACAAAATACTTGAGCTCTTTTTGTGTTCTTTCCTTGATAAAAAGAATGGATCACTAGAATGGATCTCTTGAATGAATATAAAATAAGATAATGATAAAAGAAATTATGTGTATGAAAATGTTATGTAATGCTAGAAAGATGTTTGCTGTTGGTCCGATATATTTGTGCAACACCATGAATTGTATGAACAAAAGCTTGAGCCAATGAAAATAACTTATATTCATTAGAAATATGGGCATGGTTACATATTATTGACCTATAACAACTAATAATACCCATTTGTACATTACTACTGTATCAGTCTCATTTTAGAGGTTGAAGGTGAAAGCTTTTACGAGAGATAGTTGCGGAATACTATTGCTGATAATGACAAATGCTGCTCTTCAAGTTATGAAGAGAAAGATCCCACTTAGAAGAGGAAGTGTGTTCTAGAGGTCAAATCTATTACCTATAACTACTACCAAGCTCCCTTTTATAGACAAAGAGAAATATAATGTTAGTAGTTACAAGAATAGTAATAACTAAACTAGAAGCAAACTGGAAGTAAGGTACACGTGCACTTGTATAGCTAGGGTTGCGTTACTGTGCTAACAGCTTTTATACATGCAAGTTGCTTTCCCTGCTTTGGATGAATCCTTATCTTTCCAAGGGTTTTCACACTTTACTTTAGCTCAAATTACTCCCGCCTAAGTGTGTCTGAGTACTTTAGTCAACTCCACGGATACACTTTGCAAGTATGTTGAAGAATACTCTGAGTGTATCTGATAAGTGCAACTGATTCTTTTGCAAGGCTTAAGATGATAAGTCCTTTTTAGAGACCTAAAGACATTTGTCAGTCCTTTAGGTCTTAGGGGTTTTTCACTTCTCTACCCTTCATTAGCTATTAGCTGACTCTGATATCAGGTTACTGCAGAGTTTTCATTTAGATTTGGACTTTGGCTTTTGCAATGCAAGACTGTTGTGGCCAAGAAGATATACAACATTCTGAGGATAACTCCTCAGATATGTGAACACTCAGTGAGTCCCTTAGAACCGCTGTTCTTCCATTCAGTGACTTTTGACTTTGAATTCTCTAAGGTTCAATCAAAGGTGTTTTACCTTTGAGTCATTTAGAACCTCTTCTCTTGATTAGAACCTTTTAATCACTGCTACTCAAAGAGTATGTTTTGTCTGTTGATGACTTGGAGATGATGTCATACAGATCTATGGTGTATATGCCTATAGCCCTTCTTCATTGATATGATGAAAGATCCTTATCCTCAAATAGTCTGATTACTAGACTTCAATACTTATCAGAGAGTATTATTGTCTCTGATAGTTTACCAGAGAGCAATGTGCTGATACTTTAAACAGAGTATCAGCGAGTGATTTTATTTATGCCACTAAAGGTCAATGACTGAGTTTAGACTATATTTTTACAGTTGTGAGATGTTTTCTACTTCAATTCGTATGCATATATAGCCTAAATTTAAATTAGTTGTAAGTTAGCATGAAAGCTTTTTCTTACACTAAATTTACATCAAAGAATTTTGTTTAAACTACAAATTTTATAGTTAATTCATTTGATGTCGCTGAAGTGTTCCAACCCTCTGATTCTATTTAAATTCTGCAACGTTCATAGAGTCTTAGCATTTCAGTAGTTGGTCAGAGCTGAACCGGTTGATTTACTCTTTCATCAGAGTTCCTTGGTTCAGGGACCGTTTAAGGACTATTTCTTCTTTTTTTATACACTTGGGTGGCATTTCTCGATCTTTCATCAAATAGCCTTTGTTTAACTCGGTTGTAAGCAGGCTTTCCAGCTTCTTGCTTACAAGCTGAGTTGCAACAAAGTTTAGAGAAAATCATTGATTTTCATCCTTTGTTATTTGACGTCTTAGGTGGTAGAGCGAAACATGGACTATTTCATTTACTGAATAATCCTGATGTGCAATTTGTACTTATCCTTAAGACGCATCCTCTACCCCCTTCTTTGTCTTTGTATTCCCGCTTACCAATGGCCTCTGATGGTTCTCTTCCATTGTTAGTTGTTACTGGGATCAACCATGTAATATTTCTTATGCGTTACCACTCTTATGGCTTATGAGATACAGAGTACTCATGAAGCTCTCGCCATAGAAGGTACCTTTGAAGATCAACACATTTACTCAGGATGTGCAAGTCCAGATAAACTGTCTCTGATCAGAGGTACTTGAAATTCTTAGAGAATTTGTGACGATAAAAGTGATGTGACTGAATGGTTTGAGAGCAGGGAGCTTTTTCTCTATAATTTTGAACCTATCATTTAATTAAAAAACAACCTCCTTCCATTACTCAAGTTATAGGGCACCCCGGCCTTACAGTTTTTAAATCTTTTTCATTTATTCAAATAAAATACAAACTAAAATTATAATTTCATTAATAAAATAAAAGACATAAAAACATTATATAAGAATAGAAAAAAGACATTAAAATAAAAAAAAAATACATAAAAATAAAAGTACATGAACTAAACTAGTTTTAGGATAATATTTGGCTTAGAATTCATGTTTGGCCTTCTCGATAATAGCCTTTTCTATCGGATCCATCCCTTTGGTGTTGACTGTAAGCATCTTCATGTCCTGGTTCCTTCTTTGAGCATTGATTAATTGTACCCTCACCTTAGCCTCATTTCTTATTTCTTCTATCTTCGCCTCACAGTCTAAAGTGAGTTTTTGTTGCAACAATTCTTGAAAAGTTTCTTGGCCGATGAGTTTGAAGATCGTTGACTTTTTGACTTTTGTTCTTTCTCAATTGGACGCGGCAAAGCATCATCTCCAAATAGCTAGGGTTCTTCTCCGTTTGGCCATCCTTGGGTTCTTTGTGCATGTGGCGGATCGAGATTCAACCATTTATGTTTGTCTTTCAAAAAATTCCAAGTTATTATGTGAGGAAAGCTTTTCCTTTTGTTGTCATTATATAAGAGTTCACATGCGTCTTCAAATCTTCATCACTTTCACTACTAAGCTTCGTGGTTTAGTTGAAAATTGCGTTTTACTTATGGACTTCTCAGTTTATGGGAGTCCATTTTTCAGTCAACATATTTTTGGAACGCATTATGTATCCCATTTTCGTGGCTTGCTCATTGTATTCCTTAAGAATTTTGTACCAAAACTTGTCATCAGTTTGGTCAGTGCCCGTGTTCGGATCCTAGGATATATGTAACCAACAATCCTCCAAAATTAACTCTTCAGTTTAACTCCATGGCGTATGAGCTATTTCGGTTTTTTTTCTCTTGTGAGGTTTTTTGCCTTTGCCTTTACCATGTTTCTTGGGCGACGACGGCCCTCGGCTTTGGATTGTTGGGGTTGTGGGGATTGTTGTTGGGAAAATTAGGATTGGTATAGTTGTTGTGTTTGTTGGTATTGTTGTTTGGAAATTTGGCCTTGTTTGAGTTGTTGTTGAAGTTGGAATTGAGTGAATAGTTGAAGTGTCTTGGATGTGAGTTGGTTAGAAAATGGGTTAAAGTTGGTAAATTGATTTGGGATTTGGTATGAGTTACCAAAGGGTGGTAGTTAGTTGACATTTGAGGTAATGTAATTTGCTGATGATTGTTTGTTTGGATAAGATGGAGATGAGGAATTTGGTATTTAATTTTGCGGGTTGGAGAGCATTTGATTGATCCATGAAGATTGATCGGGACTCATTTTCATGATTTAAAGATAGAAAGAGAAGTATTGTTGAGGTGTATAGGTAGAAGTTTGTGTAAATATTAGAAGATTTAAAGGGTATTTATAAGATTTTTAAAGGGTAAAAAAGTGGGTAAAATATGTTTTTTAAAACCCCAACGTCTCTTTTTCTTTTAAACCCAACGGCTCTTTTCTTTAAACGCAAAAATGAACAGTTGCAATATGAAAAAAAAAAAGTTCTTAAAACTTGGCTGGTGGATTTGGTGCAATACATTATAACACGAGGGAGGGTACCGATTGATGCCCTAGGATCGCACCATAGGACAATGACGCCCCCTGTCATGTTCGGTATCGAGTGCTCTAAGGACTACCAGTGCACATAGTGTCCAATAAAGGATAATGGGCGCAATTTTTTAGGGCAAAGGATGAGTGCAATTGTCAATGCAAACCATAAAATATAATCTATTTCCATATATAATACATGAAAGTTGTTACCTTGAATATAATATTTTAAGCTTCTTCACATTAGAATAGTAATATTTTAAGCTTCTTCACAATGACGCCCCCTGCCAAGTTGGTTGCTAGTCGTATTTATGATTTATCTTGCATTTCAACTTAGAAATCACATGCAGCGTGAAGGATTTAAAAGTCTATCTGAAGATGATGTAGATGACGATGAATATTGGGAGGAAAAGTTGCCCGAGAGTTATCAACGCTATGTTGAGATGTCTGACAAACTTTTGGACTACACCACCAAAAAGGAGCTCTACCATATTTTTTGTCACGGTTTTGTTGCCGATAAGGGTCAATTGGTAATATTTTTTCTTGTGGTAAACATATTATTGCAATAAAGTCGATATATGTTGTCTTTGATAGATTTCATAACAAACAAACACTTAAAGATTGTTTAACAAAAATAACAAAAAATAAAAGATTAAATGTAACTGTTATGGCCGATTATTTTTTAATCAAAATGAAAAACCCACATATATCCTCTTTTCTAAAAGTTAAATATCTTAATTGATCGTTATTTAAAAGGAATTACACCATCATGTCGAACATAAAATCATTTTTTTATTTAACAGGCACTTCTATATATTTTCGATAAACTTTTTTTCGAGTAATTTTTGTGAATATTGAAATATACTTCTTGAAAAATGATTTATAAATTTAAAAACCACATGTGATTTGTGATAAAACTTTCAAACTTACATCACAAATCATGTGATTTCATATTGCGTAATATTCAATACTTATAAAAAAACGAAAAAAATGTTTGTCGAAAGTATAACGAAATGCGCGACTATTGGAAAACAAAAAGATTATTGTCGAGATGGTGTATCTTTTATCGCTTAAAAATTTACCGTTTGAAAGAAAATTGGTTTTTAAAAATAAATGTGAATATAAGGTTTTTTGTTTCGATTAAAATTAAATAGCTTATATTTCTTCATTTGGTCTTTTTTGTTTAACTCCACGTAACATAAATATATATCATTCATTCATATTCATATCCATGGTCATTTTTGGTCAACAGTGGTTTTCAGTATGCAAATCAACCCACGGGATCTGTTCATTACTATCGGCTAATAAAATCACAAGCAATCAGTACCGACCTACTCCTATATCTCTATCCGAATCAAGGTTCTCCATACCTAAACATAAATAACAGATGTAACTTTCTTTGCTTCTAAAATTCCAACTGATCTGATTTTATTTGTCAACAGGTTCAGTTTGGTGAAAAAACTTGGTTCTTGTAATTTTTCTTTGTTCGAAACGACACTTCAGTCAGTTATGTTTTCACCTGATCAGTATACCTATGCATGCTATCTTTTGTTCAAACTTAGAGACAATCTCAGTGTACCAGATAATACTCTTTTGTTTAGAACAGAGTGCAAGTTGGATAGAATTTATATGGGTGAAATGGTATCATATTGGAGTACGTATCCGTTGAATATACCCACAATCAAGCCAAAGAATGATTATGGATTGCATGACTCATCAAATATACTGAAAGCAGAAGGACTTGCAATGAAAAAGGATCGAACGGAACATCTGGGGTATACAAGGATTGAAGAAAGGAAGGATGGCTGGATGGAGGCCATGTTGTTCAAACCAACAAACAAGTTACAAGATCAGAAAAATGGTTGCCATATCCAGATATGGTTAAGGTCAATAGTGGATACTGTACCCGGAATGATTATAGAGGGCATTGAGTTTAGGCCATATATATAGGTTTGCATGGCGGATCAATCCAAAAATCTATGAAAAGGTATGTACTTAGTGTTAAAAGATCAAAACAATTTTTTTTACATAGACATATACTCGTACATACAGTCTCGCTCAAGTATGTTTGCCTTTGAATTGCACTTTCTTTAATCTATAAACATAGCTAAAAGAAAAATGTCATAGTTTTATCTTAATCTCTCACCCTTGTAACTAAGCTGACAAAACACACTCGAAATAATTTGTACAATACCCACATAACTGGACCTTTTCCATATCTCGAAATGTGTTGGTTTTGTTTATGTGTGTTTCTTTTGCATTTTTATGTATTTAGTTTCCAGGTTTCCTTTGTGTGTGTGTGTTCATCTATATGACGATTTTGGATTTATTATTTTCAACATTATGATAGTAATACTTCTTAATTTCATGTTTGATATCTCAAAAATTTTCTTCTATCCAAATGGTGATCTTCTGGAAATTCAGGAATAATGAAATATCCAGCTGATGTTGGAGTCTGCAGTTTTTCGTTGCTGAAGCTTTTATTTTTTGGTGGTATCTTTGCTGTCGGGTTTTTTCATATTTCGGGTTTGACATGCATTTTGTATCTTTTTCTTGTGAATTGTTCTTGAGGTGTTGTTTGAACCCTTATCGCGTTTGTTATCTTCAAGACCTGTTGTTTACTTTTCACCTGCTACATGTGGATATATGGTTTCAGTTTTGATGTTGATTGTATTTTCGTTTTAAATCTGGGTTATATTGTAGATACTTGCAATAAACGAATATGATATGTGAGAAAATTATAACCCACATGCCAGGCACGCGTTGAGTTTGTTAACCACCCCTTAACAGCTTTCCTTCTTCTTTGTGAATCATTTGAATACAAATTCAGTTTCATTTCTTCTCTATATGGTTCCCTGTTTGTTTTCTTGAGTAACGACTTCATTTTTTAAAGCGATTTTTGGTTGTTACATATCATTTCATTTTGGTACGTATCTTCCAGCGAGTTTGTGTAAATTAAGGTCATCAATGGCAGTTGTAGATAAGGGGGTTGATGAAATCTATATGAACAAATTTCTCAATAAATATAGCACGGTTAAAGAGTATTATGAATCAACCGTATGTCAACCGGATCTAGATTATAAACATAAAAATCTACATACTAACGCTATTTTTTTTTCCTAACGCTATTTTTCAGATAACTTTGTTTAATTGTTTAAGATATGTATAATACATGATCGGATAACTTTGTTTAATTGTATAAGATATGTATAATACATTATCTTTGGTGTTAGTTATATGCAGTGGGGGTCGGGATCTAAATTCTTTTTTTTTCTTAACGCTATTTTTCGAGTAATATGTTCGGGTCGGTGATTCGATTTGGGTCGGGTCAAAAATTAAATACTATTATTATAAAAAAAGTTTCAATCACTAAAAATGAAGTTATGGTTTTATTCTTTACCATAGTCACAATCTATAAATCTGTCCTACACCTACATAAATTGCAAAGAACTTATATTAGTGATACACGATTGATGATTCCTGTCAGGCTGCCATATTGAACTTTCAACCCCAATTTATAATTTCTACTTAAATCCTTAATTTCTACTAAATCCCTAAATAAAAGACAAGTAGATTTAAAGACAACAAACCAGAAGGGCCGCTGCAGGCGGCGGCAGGCGTGGCGGAGGCTGGTCGGCCGTCAGCGGTGGCCGGCGGGATTGGAGGAGCCAGGAAGGTGGGAGGAGATGAGGGTCGAAGGGGGAGGGTTTGGGATTTGGTTAATTGGTTTGTTAATTGTTATTGTTCCGTTTTTTTTTTTTTTTTTTTTTTTTTTTTTTTTTTTTTTTTTTTAGTGGGCTAAGTAATGGATTTTAGTTTGGGATTTGGTTTGTTAATGGATTTTAGTTTAGGTAGATGGGTTTATGTAAAATGTAATTGATCAATTTTATTGTTTAATGCATAAAAAAAATTTCACAATTAAAATGGGGGGTCGAAACCGAATATACCGAAATTTTTCTACACGAAAACTATATACCCCCTACATCGCAAAAAAAATTTCGGGGGGTCGGACGCCCTTCCCCGCCCCTAAATAGCTGTGCCATTGGTTCGCGTATGTGTTTAGCGAATACGGGAACCTTATAGGTGAAGGAAGTGAAAAAATAGAAAATACAACCCACAAATTTCTACAAGATTTTTTTGCCAACTCATCAAACTTGCAATATTTTATTGGCCAATTCACTAAATAACGTCGTGTAATAAGCGCCATAATACATATAGGTTATTTATACAAAATCAACCTCTTCACTTCTTTAAGAAACACGTTTTCTACTTCACAAGACAACACCTAATGCTCCTTTTTCAACCAATTATCTATACTACTACATAATGCATTTGAGACTATTTTATAATTAGAAAATCTTAAAATTCAGACTTTTACTTGCTTATTAGGGAAAAATTTAAAAATTAATTGGTTAGGAAGCAGGTTGTTTGTTCAAACTAAAATTATTTGACTTAACCATCTCTACTTATAAAACATAAAAACAACTAAATGTGTAACCGAATAACGCAAAATATAGTCACATGTACCCGCTGCCGCATTGCCACCCGGGTACCGTTCTAGTACAAAATCAACCTCTTCACTTCTTTAAGTAACACGTTTTCTACTTCACAAGACAACACCTAATGCTCCTTTTTCAACCAATTATACAAAATCAACTTCTTCGTTTCTTTAAGAAACACGTTTTCTTTGATGTATTTCCAAACGTTTGTTTTTTTCAAGCCTAATTGCTCCCTCGTATAAGGACCATTTCTTTGATGTATTTCCAAACATTTGTTTTTTTCAAATAACTATTGTGAACCTTTTAAGTGCCATGCTTCATGACTCTGCAAAACAACTTGTTCAAATGATTTGCACTAACATATATAAATCAATTTTTCCAGCAAAATACAAACGAATTTCGCTTATTTGCTGATCTTTTATCTATATACAGTCAGCAAGTACAGTGATCATATAGATACAAATGGCATGTGTTGAGAAGAGAACTTGACCATATATAGATACAGAATAAATTTGCCATTGAGATATGTAAGCCATCGTTTTAATTATCTGCAACTCATTAAAAAAACGTGCAAGATAGGTAAACTAACTCATCTAGAAGATTGAGATTTCTATGCATGATTATTGTGTCAAATCAACTAATCTTCCGAATAAATTGATTTAGTAGTGTATATTCATTAGTGATCATAGTCATCATACATCCATGGGGCTAATTATTGGTAGCATGTTGCTTATATTTGTCTATAGCTTTATAACCCACATTGTTGACGGTTAACTGTTCTGGCTGGTGCTGCTAAAGGCCTAGGTGCAACTGGAGCCATTGCAGCTGCATATCCACTTTATATCACAATGGATGCTATAATATATATCTACTATTTATACAAAATCAACCTCTTCGCTTCTTTAAGAAACATGTTTTCTATTACTTCACAAGACAACACCTAATGCTCCTTTTTCAACCAATTATACAAAATCAACCTCTTCGCTTCTTTAAGAAACACGTTTTCTTTGATGTATTTCCAAACGTTTGTTTTTTTCAAGCCTAATTGCTCCCTCGTATAAGGACCATTTCTTTGATGTATTTCCAAACATTTGTTTTTTTCAAGCCTACTTTTTCAAACGTCACTAATTGCATGAGTTTTTTGGTTAACCATTGCGTTTTCAAAACAAATTTAATAAAATGAGTAGTTTAAAAAAATAAAAAATATTTAAAACAATGTTATGTTTGAAAATCTTGCTTTTAAAGCCATGTAGGATAAACTACTAAATTAAAAGTTGTCGATTACAAATTTCTACTGTTTGTTCTATACCAATATTATTCTCCGTAATGTACAAGGCAATCTATGTAAACAATTCAATTATAATAAGCATCTCATTGTCTCTTTCATTGTCGATGATCTATGTTACATAATCATTAAGTTTCTAATATTAACAAAAATGACATAAATAATATACAGACATGCATATATATATATATATATAAGTGAAATTAATGATCATGTAAATTATAGATATTTTGTTTGTTATGTGAAAAGAATCAGACCGTATTTGCAATGCATGCCAAGTGCATAAGGAAACATAAAATTTTTCGGTTTACGTGACGTTTGATGTTGGTTCAATGAAACCTAGCACACTTTCTTACGAATTTTGCGATAGCTATGATTTTATATCGTTGTGGTTTTGGGTTTAGTTGATAGCAACAACGTGGTCCGTTATTCTAACTGATGTTGATAAAACCGTGTTGACGTCAAGATCATCAAAAGAACACATAAATTTCCCGTGATTGATAATATTGTGATCATGTTGTACATATATCTTTAGGTCGTTCCTAAGTGGGAACTATAAGTAATAATGGCTGGTGAACAAGCTCGTCTCTAATGAGATTTTATGGTATGTTAAAAACAAAAATAATAATCGAATACCTTGTTGTCGAAACGAAGGGTTAACAGCACCAGTGATTCTCTGAGCCGGTCTGGATTTCCAGCACCTCGGGAAACTGGCCGAGATAGATGAGAGTGCCTTTTTCCCATACTTTGTTAAATACTTTTCTAAAATACTATGGTTAAATAAAAAACAATAAGTTGGCTAAACATTAATTTATTTATTTCAGTATGGCCAGTAGTATAGTGCGACAAAGTAAAAATAAAACTGTCATTGATTGCTCAAGTGACTATCGGTGTCTCGATATATTTCAAATGTATATATACATCGTATGAACTTCTTAACTATAAAAATGACCATATACTCCATAATTTGTCAGTTATGTGAAAACATGCTATTTTGTTCCAGTTTTTCACCTAGTTTCGGTATTCCATAAAAATCTTCTTACATTTTATTTATATGTATTTCAATCAGTTATGTACCCCGTCTAATACACGGCCACATAAACTAGTATATAGACATAAAAGAGTTATAAAATAAATTTAGGGTAAAAAAAAAGTTATAAACGTTTGCCCATGGGTGATATTTTAGAAGGTTCTATTATTTTAGGGCATGCTAAATAGACACATTATTTCCATTAAATGGACGCTAATAATGATATAATCGTTAGTGTATTTTGACTAATCATTAACAGTACTTAATGTTAAATGACGTGGACTCTTGTTGTTTCCGGACACTGAAAAAGTCTATTTCGTGCACTCTTTCCTGCTCCATCCATAGCATATATAAAGACTAAATAAAAGGTGTAGAAAACTGTCTCTCTTCACTTGCTCTTATTTCTTTATTCATCTCTTCCAAATTTCAAAGGCTTAAAACTCATTCATTGTATCCTCTTCAATGATTTAGATGTTGCATTGAGGTCAAGTAAAAACCAAACCCACTATCATCAATAAACCTATCCTCTTGTTCAACTACACTTAAAAACGTACAGCTTATCAATTGCTGCTGTAGATCAACTGCTTATCAATTCTTGTTCCACTTATCCTCTTTGTGAATTGTGTCCCATTAAGTTGATATATAGTACTATCAGCATATACAATGTCAATGGTAAATGAGTGGGAACACCTCAAAATACCTTTTGTCGAGATAAAAGTAGGAACTGAAAACTTCAAAACGTCTATCGGACGAGGTGCTTACGGTTGGGTGTTCAAAGGAAAACTCCGTGTATCTGGAAAAGAGACCATGGTGGCTGTAAAGAGGTTAAATGAGCAATCCGTACAAGGTTTAAAGAAGTTTTTGACAGAGATTCAGTTGTTGTCTGGTCAACAACATCCAAACCTCACATCTCTTGTTAGTTATTGTGACGAGGGAAGAGAAAAGTCCATTGTTTACGAATACAGATGCTTGGCTGATGATCGGGAGCAACGACCTGCCATGGATGCTGTCTTGAAAGAACTTGAGGAAGCGCTGAAATACCAGGTGAGTTATATATATGATTTATTATTAATACTAGTGGAATTTTATATAAAATAACAAAATGCCTACGTTAATTACGTCTTGAGATCATAAACCTATTATCGTGTTTTTTAATGGATCTCACACGGTTATTAATTTTGCTCATATCATATGTGAAATTTAAATCATATTTTCTACAGGAGGAATACAAGTTTGAGAATGAGTGGCAACGCCTCAAAATACCTTATGACGAGATAGAAGTAGCAACTGAAAACTTCAAAACGTCTATCGGACGAGGTGGATACGGTTCGGTGTTCAAAGGAAAACTCCTTGTGTCTGGAAAAGAGACCATGGTTGCTGTAAAGAGGTTAAATGAGCAGTTCGGACAAGGGTTAAAGGAATTTTTGACAGAGATTCGGTTGTTGTCTGTTCAACAACATCCAAACCTCATATCTCTTGTCGGTTATTGTGACGAGGGAAGAGAAAAGTCTATTGTTTACCAATACGCAGAGCGTGGAAGTTTGGATCAGTATATAAGTCATACTAGGAAAACCACTTCTACTACTCTTACGTGGTTACAAAGACTCCAGATTTGTGTTGATGCAGCTCGTGGTTTGGATCACCTGCATAATCATGTTGGAGGGCATCGGATGATTATCCATAGGGATATAAAAAGTTCAAATATTTTGATCGATGAGAATTGGGTTGCTAAAATTTCTGATCTTGGATTGTCCAAGCTAAGCGGATCAGGTATTGGAATGAGTGAGATTGTTTCAAATGGTTGTGGGACTCCAGGTTATTGTGAACCAGAATACTACACCACGGGAATCGTGACCAAAAAATCTGACGTCTATTCTTTCGGTGTTGTTCTATTCGAAGTTTTATGTGGGAGGTTGTGCCTCATTGATAGCGATGCTGCATTCTCGCTATCAAGCATATCGGCCAAAGAATACTACAAAAATAACACCTTGGACAAGATTATTGATCAAAGTTTAACGGAACATATTGGCTCGTACTGTTGTATCATTAGAACCAGCATCAGCAATCTCTAACAGAGCACTAAAACACAGTACCAAAACAGCCCGGAGATAACCCGTAAAGAGCTTATAAGAACAGTAAACAAAACCCAAAAAGGACAGCAAACAGAAACTGCACAAGAAGAACTTCTTTGTCCTTTTAAGGTTTCTACGGAGCCCGTTTGTTCGCTTCGAGCCTACGTACCGTACACCCCAGGATTGATGCAGTCTCGTAACGGTTTATTGTAAGCGAAACAATATCCCGTAATGCACAATCGGTTTGTAGAGGAAGAAAATATTCTGGAGAGTATGTGAAGTATCTAAGATATAAGAGATGATAATTTTTGGTGTATTCATAATAGAGTACCTTGTCTCCATTTATAGATGTAGACACACTGATTTGAATCCATCATCAAGTCAGTTTTTCCCATGATCTCACATCCCATGAATCACTCCACATCCCTTATTATTCGAGATACACCAACTGTTTACAAGCATGCTACAACCCACGTCTTTTGAACTAGTCAATCTAGGCAAGAAAGACTTGTACTTAAGCGTTAGAGAATGCATGTAAACATGTATTACCCCCACCATACTCTTTACTCTAAAGTAATTCAAATTAATTAAATTTGTTTAGTCAAACTTATAAACAAACTTACAATTAATTTGTCTATCAACATATTTTCTTCATAATGTTCAACCTATTATAGAAAATTAATGTCACCATATATTAATTTCCAACAATCCCCCGCCAGGTTGAACAATTCCTCTACTCACTCTAACATGTTGTGCTACAAGGTGTCACAAAGATTAAACCTCGTTAGATATGCATACACAAAGTAAGATCGATTCAATGGTGTCCAAAGATTAAACCACAAACCTCAAGATAATGGTGTCCGAAGATTAAACCAAAACCTTTTGACCTTACAGGTGAATGCATACGCACTTCCATTGTTATATTGTGCATTCTCATATCACTACGCGCGAATATGGCCATGCGCTTAAATCCTTTTCATAACCCTCTAAGAAAGAAACCATAACTCTCTATTCGAGGCGGCACCACCTCTAGGTTATATAGGCTAACCTTCTCTATCATCCTCGTTGCTAAGACGCCTCTAAAGATTAGTTAAGAGGTTTTACCTCAACCTACACATCGTCAACGCCGTACTATCTTTACTACACATGGGCTAATCAGGTAGATAGTACCTTCTATCGATTAATGACTTCGTTATTACCCATTAAACTCGTAATGTAGGAGCTCTACAATCAAGTCGGGTTTCCATCATCAACCGATTCACATTTGGTTTCAAACCCATGCCTCTAGTAATCCTTAATAAGTCTCTCGTCAGAAACTTATTAGGATATAACCGAGAAGTCACTTCACTCTTATCGGTCTCATCACAAATACTCACTAAATCTCTCGTCAGAGGTTTAGTAGTATCAGCTCAAGTTTCTAGATAACTTGACAACTTTTCTATAATGGTACCATCTCAATATTATCAAAATATTCCAACACACTGGAATTTTATGGTGTTAGATCTCTAATCTAATTGACCTTTCATATAGTCACAACTTGACTATATACACACACATTAGTTCACACTTTGAGATACTCACATGCTTTTGCTTATCCAAAAACAACGCATCTATTGCAACAATAGCAATCCACCTTCATGTGAATTCAAACAGTTTAGAGCATTGCCTTTTCAATCTCAATGAAATGCTTATGCACTTGAAACCATATGATAATAATTCATTCCTTCACGAGTAAACCCATTTGCTTTTAGTTAGTGGTAAACAATCAGTAGACTCTAAATGTGTATTTTGTATGATAATAGAATCTCATTTCCCTATTAAACTGCCATGAAATCTTAGACCAAAATCGTGAACAAGGTGATCAGCCATGATAACGTTTTAAGGCCCATAGTTCGGAATCACAGGTTAACGGTTTCAACCGAAGTTGCATACCAAGTCAGCCAATACGTCCGTTCATCAATTTCGTAACAATACACATCTACGAATCTACTATTCTTGCATAATAGACTAACCACTACAACCCTTACACCAGTGTACTACATCAACAGTCTATGGTGCCTATCACATAGTCATATCATATAATTCACATTTACAAGTGCCACCATTTTGCACAATAGCTGCTGCTCTTTTATTTACATTAATCAAAACTTCCACTTTTGATCACACCAATTAAAATAATGCCTCATGTCATTAAATACATCACTCCAACATGTGATTATTTTAGTTGCTTCATCTACATATTGACAAGTGAAAAACGTTTCTAGCCTAGTTAGTTCTCTGTTTTGACAATAGTTTCCCAATATTCTCAATTTGTAGTAATCGCTATTTATTTTCTCAAATCTCAAATTTTAGTGCAGTAACAACATATGAAAGATAAACATTCAACATTTGTTTAACAACATATAGCTTTCATAAACAAACAATCAAACTAAACTTAAGAAAATTACACTAGAAATAAAAGACGATTACACTAGAATTGAAAATGAGAACAAGACCAACTAACTATTCAAAGGCGCTAACTGCCATGCTTAAAGCATAAAATTGCTAGAAACGAGTCATTGTCAAATTCTCATGCCACGAAGTTGTCATCATCGAGATGAACATGAGCAACACGGTCCGCAATTTCACTATCCACCACATTAACATCATCATTTCCGGAATTCCTCAACTTGCACTCAAGTTGACTTTCGTTGGACCTTTTCGTGAAGCTCTCTTCAAAGAGTTTCCGACTTACACATGATGAACAGTGGACCCATGATTCACTCGTTTATGTCTATTTGTAGCTTCTTCCTCAATGCGAAGATGCTTCAAGAGATCATACAACGAGTATTCATCTTTCTTATTTATCAACTTCTTCGAAAAGTCATTCCAAGAAAGGGGTAACTTTGAAACAATGGCACCTTGAACCAGCATGTTCATAAGAGAGTTTCCATCGCTTAACCCCCACCATTTGTTTCCATTTAAATAAATTCATTATTGGATTTAGCTCTATATTAATCCAAACATTAAGTCTCTAAGAAACTACACAAGCAAAAACAATTTAGTACTTTTGAATCTCAACTGGTTATTTCAAAAGTCTATAATAAAATAAACATAAACTCATATTTCATCTCAATTCATTTTAGATTCTCAAATCAGTGTCTCATAAGCGAATTTAGAAATCATTTTATACTACCCATATAAAACAAATAAAAACCTTCAAGATTGTTGAATCACATCACATTACTATGTCGCACCAACTCGTACAAATATTAGAGACCAAATAATCAAGTGGATATCATACCTGATCAAACAACACTAGATGAATTCAAATAGTAACAATGTCACCCAAGTAACAAGAATTTCATCTTGTCATCACATCGAGTGTAGTTACACCCGTCAAACTTGTCCAGTTTGATAAACTCCTGGTTCATGATACGAAGATTTGATGACGAAGCTCCAGCGTCCATTTCAAATCTAGAAACCTTAAAAGAATGTTGTATCATTAGAACCAGCATCAGCAATCTCTAACAGAGCACTAAAACACAGTACCAAAACAGCCCGGAAATAACCCGTAAAGAGCTTATAAGAACAGTAAACAAAACCCAAAAAGGACAGCAAACAGAAACTGCACAAGAAGAACTTCTTTGTCCTTTTAAGGTTTCTACGGAGCCCGTTTGATCGCTTCGAGCCTACGTACCGTACACCCCAGGATTGATGCAGTCTCGTAACGGTTTATTGTAAGCGAAACAATATCCCGTAATGCACAAACGGTTTGTAGAGGAAGAAAATATTCTGGAGAGTATGTGAAGTATCTAAGATATAAGAGATGATAATTTTTGGTGTATTCATAATAGAGTACCTTGTCTCCATTTATAGATGTAGACACACTGATTTGAATCCATCATCAAGTCAGTTTTTCCCATGATCTCACATCCCATGAATCACTCCACATCCCTTATTATTCGAGATACACCAACTGTTTACAAGCATGCTACAACCCACGTCTTTTGAACTAGTCAATCTAGGCAAGAAAGACTTGTACTTAAGCGTTAGAGAATGCATGTAAACATGTATTACCCCCACCATACTCTTTACTTTAAAGTAATTCAAATTAATTAAATTTGTTTAGTCAAACTTATAAACAAACTTACAATTAATTTGTCTATCAACATATTTTCTTCATAATGTTCAACCTATTATAGAAAATTAATGTCACCATATATTATTTTCCAACACGTACTCCATGACCCAATTTGCAGCAATCGCATACAGATGCTTGCACGATGATCGAAAGCAACGACCTGCCATGGATGTTGTCGTGAAAGAACTTGAGGAAGCGCTAAAACGCCAGGTGAGTTCTATACCTGATTTATTAATCGCTACAAAAAAAAAGTTCATTTTTTCACACTTTATGTTCACACTTTTTAAAAGTGTGTAAAATTTAATTAGTTTATCAACACTTAATGATGTGTAAAATTTGTTACATTAATAAATGTAGTAAAAATTTTTAAAACAATAGATTTTCCACACTTATAGTTGTTTCAAAAAAAAAAGTTCACACATTTAAGTGTGGAGAAATTTAAAAAATGTCCACACTTATAGGTGTGGAGGTTATTTTCTAACACCCAAATTCTCCACACTTGCTCAAAGTGTGGAGAACCTCAAAGTGTGGAGAATTTGGGTTTTACAAATAAAAGTGTGGAGAAATCGTGTAATTCTTTACACTTAAAAGTGTGAACTTTTTTTTTTGACTCAATTATGAATAAGGAAAATCTATTGTATTATACTTTTTTTCACTTATTAATGTAATCAATTTTTACACATTCTTAAGTGTTAATAAACTAATAAAAAATTTCACACTTTAAAAAGTGTGAAAATAAAAGTGTTAGGAATCAACTATTTTTTTTTAGTGAATAGATCTCACACGGTTGTTATATTTTAACATATATCATATTTGAAATTTAAATTATATTTTCTATAGGAGGATGCAACCGACGAGCATTGGGAGACAAAGCTACCGAGAGACAGTTTGATCAGAAAGGAACCGTCAGAAATTCCCAAAAGGGTCTCTACTATTAAAAAGGAACTATCAAAAATTCCCAATACGGTCTGTAGTATTGGGAGAAAAAGTTACCGTCAGAGCTCTTTGTTTATTAAGAGACTTTGAGTCTGAATCGCACATCTGAATCTGAATTTGTGGTTGAAAAGTCTGAATCTGATTCCATATAAATTATATTAAGTGGTTGAAAATTCTTAATCTGAATCAAATAAATCTGTTTGTTTTTGTAAAAATGTCTGAATGTGTTAAAACTATCAATATTTACACTTAAAATATAAACAATTGCATTCATACGAAAAATAGACTTTATCAATCATTAAAAAAATATGTGTGTGTGTGTGTCTATATATATATATATATATAGAGAGAGAGAGAGAGAGAGAGAGAGAGTTAGGATCAAATAAGAAGAATAATTAAAATATGAATGATAAAAAGTAACCACAACCACACATTTCAGATGCACCTACAAAAGTGGATGCATCTTCCTTCAAAATTTCCCTCCTAATTTGAAATGTGTGGCTAGAATTACTTCTTACCCTTCTTATTTTAATTATTCTTCTTACTTTATCCCTTCACTATATATATATATATATATATATATATATATATATATATATATATATATATATATATATATATATATATATATGGGGATAGCTTGGCTATAATTTTTGTAGCCAATTGGCTACAATTTTTGTAGCCAATTTGCTACAATTCTTCATAAAAAATACACTAGCATTGAATCAGGAACTCACAGAAAAAAATCAGGACCCACGAAATGAATCATGGACCCACATTTATAACACAAAATTGTAGCCAATTGGCTACAATTAATTGTAGCTAATATTTTTCATATATATATATATATATATATATATATATATATATATATATATATATATATATATATATATATATATATAACAAAATGAAACAACTCAACTCTAAGAGCGAAGGGTATGGTAACACAAGTTAAACTTTAACAATGTACCACGTCAGCGCCACATCAGCCACTAAACTTTAACCAAAAACCCCGTTATAATAACCAAACTATTTTCAAATTCAACCCCTAAACTAAAACTAACACTTCATTTATTAAAAAAACATAACATTAATTCTTAAACATTACAATACGAAATATAAATAAACTAAAAAAAAACCAAAAAATAGGAAATTTAAAAACATACGTATTACAAATACTTATTCATTGTCTTCGGAATCTTCTTGTTGTTTTCGTTGAAGATATTTCTGCCAAATATGATCCATTAGGTCTCATTGGAGTTAAGTATGCATTTCTTGGTCGCGTAGTTCTCCTGCCACGTGACGTTGGGTATCACATCTTTCGACCCAAGTTTGCTGTCTCAAATGTGGTATCGGATCCACCCACATTTCACGATACTCACGTAGTATGAACTTTTGATCTTTTAAAATCATGTTATGCAAAATAATGCAAGTATACATGATTCTACGTATCTTGACAAGTTCCAGCACACGTGCCGGTTATTGTAGTATACCCCAACGTCCTTGAAGCACAGCGAAAGCACGTTCGACATCCTTTCGTGCACTTTCTTGTTTCCTTTTAAAATAACAATGTTTTTCATCGGTCATTGCCGAGAAGGATTTGACGAAAGTTTCCCACCATGGTTAAATTCCGTCAGCTAAGTAATACCCATGTTCATACCTTCTTCCATTTACCAAATACGGTGCTCTTGCGGATTCGTTAGCAAGAAGATCGTATAATAACGGAGAGTTATCTAAAGCATTAATATCGTTATTCGCCCCACCATCCCAAAAAATGCATGCCAAATGTATAAATTTTGCGAAGCAACAACTTCAAGCAGTATTGTTGGGTATTTTTTAAAACCGCTACCATATTGCCCTTGCTACGCAACCGGACAATTTTTCCACTCCCAATGCATGCAATCAATGCTACCAAGCATTCCCGGAAAACTATGTTCACGTTCATGTTTTTCGTAAAGACTTTGAATGTCGGACCATGTTGGTTTTCTTAAAAATTCTGGCATAAACAAATCCATAATGCACTTGTTAAAATTATCAAGACAATCACGTGAACTACGCTCACCCATTTGCAAATACTCATCAAACGCATCGAGTGTGCTGCCGTACACCAATTGGCGTATGGCAGATGTACACCTCATAAGTACACTCATACTCCTTCGACACATACAATCGGGTCCTTTGTTAAAGAACTAAATGATCTGTAAGAGGATCGGAATAATAAGATTTAATACCTTCGACTATTTGTATAAATAGTTTCCGGCACATACGAAATCTTATTCAAAAATTACGGCGCGTATACTTGCAGCCTTGAATGAAATAGTCGTTACGCAAACGTTCTTCGGCAAGCTCATGTTCACGAAAGATTAGGGTGCGAGACAAGCGAGGTTGAGTTGTTGCTGCTTGTTCCAATTGTTGCTGATACTCGTACGCGGCAATCATAAACTCAATATCAGTTTTGGCATCTACATCTGACCAACGAGTTGGTAATTCGGCACTTTGATTCAGATCCATTGTGAATGAACAAGGTTTTTTTTTGAGTTAGATAGAATGTAAATAAAGTTTTGGAAGTGTGAAAAAAATGTTGTGTTAGTTTGGTATTTATAATTGTGGGAAAATAGTTTTGAAAAAGTTGTTTTTTTTAATAAAACTAGCTGTTTGTTTTTAATGCAAGGGGGTGTAAATGATTTTTTTTTTGAAATTCAACGGTAATATACCCGTTTTAGTGGGTGTGAATGATTTTTTTTAATATGGTAACGAGAGCTTAACGCGGTCCAGGTTAAGGTTTAACGAGGGTGTCTCGTTACCTTACCCTTCACTCTAAAGCAATTTTTTTATAAGGTACCTATGTGGTAGGGCCACGAGCCACCTACGCCGTAAACATTTCTGACCCAAAGAAGAGAAAACAAACCATGGTTGGTTACGCCATATGGAAACCCCTCCCCTATGAAGACCTGCTGAGACCAAATAACTAAGACTCAAACTTACTTACGCTGCAAAGGCACCATGCCCTCTACGGGAGAGAAAGTTAACCGAGAGTTATCAACCCTATATTCAAATGTCAGATAAACCTTTGTACTACACCACCAAAAAGGAGCTCTACCATGTTTTGTGTCACGGTTTCCTTGCCGATACAGGTCAACTGGTAATATTTTTCTTGTGGTAAACATATTATTGTGATAAAATCCACACATATTTTGTTTTTGATAGATTTCAACAGAAACAAACACTTACATTGTGTTCTCCAAAAAAAATGTAAAGTAAAGTGAGTGGAAGTAAATAAATGAAAAGGAAGTAAAGTTGTATTTTACTCTAAAAGTGGGGTGAAAGTTTTCAATACAAAATCTTCTTACTTTCACACCATTACTTTCATCACTTTCTTTTTCTTTCATCTCATTTACTCAACTTGAGAACATGGTGTTAGAGGTTATTTATTATTATTATTATTATTATTTTATTTTATTTTTTAATATCAATTATAACCACTTATTATAACCACTTATTTTTCAAGCAAAATGAAAAAAAAGTATTATACATATGATGTAACATTCATATTCATATTGTATTCATAATCTTCTGACATTTTGGAATGTTTATTTGGTCGACAGTGGTTTTCAATGTGCAAATCAACCCTCGGGATCTGTTCATTACTATCGGCTATTAAAATAATTGGTCACCGCAATAATTATGTCCAAGATATATATTTCTCCGAATCAAGGTTCTCAATACCTAAACTTAACTACAGTCGTAACTTTTATATTGTAATTAAGATAACAGTACGGCTTTCTTCGCTTCAAGAATTCCAACTGATCTGATTTTATTTGTCAACAGGTTCAGATTGGTGAAAAAACTTGATGATTATCATTAATATTTTTTGTTCAAAACGACACTTGAGTCAGTTATGTTTTCACCTCAGTATACCTATGCATGCTATCTTTTGTTCAAATTTAGAGACAATCCCTGCATCATACAGGATAATACTGTTGTGTTAAAAGCAGACTGCTGGTTGGATAATGTTTCTATAGGTCGAATGTTTGCATATTGGAGTACGTATCCGATGAATATACCCACAATCAAGCCAAAGAATGATTATGGAATACATGACTCATCAAATATACCGAGAGTAGAAGGACTCACAATGAAAAAGGATCGAACTGAGCATCTGGGGTATACTAGGATTGAAGAAAGGAAGGATGGTTGGATGGAACTCATGCTGTTCAAACCAACAAACCAGCTACTAGATCATAGCCATCTCGAGATAGAACTTACGGAATCCGAAGATAGGGTTATAAGTGGACTGATTATAGAAGGCATCGAGTTTAGGCCATATATATAGGTTTGCAAGGAGGATCAATCCAGAAATCTATATAAAGGTATGTACTTAGCGTTAATTAAAAGATCAAAATTTTAAAACAATTTTTTTGACGCAAACATATTCACGTAATTTTATCTTTTTCTCTCACCTTTGTAACTAAGCTGACAAAACACTCTCGAAATAATTTGTACAACACCAACATAACTGGATGCTTTTCCATATCCTGAAATGTGTTGCTTGTGTTTATATGTGTTTCTTATGCATTTTTATGTATTTAGTTTCCAGATTTCCTTTGTGTATGTGTGTGTGTGTTCATCTATATGACGATCTTGGATTTATTATTTTCTAACTAGCATGTAGCATCTATTCAGCATTGAGAACTATAACATTTCTATGGATGCATACTCTTTCAGGACATTGCAGCATGACAGATGGCATCACTTTATTCACTTATCCGGTAAGGAACTAAACCTTCAAATTTTTACTACTCTATTAACATCTTGTGAAGCATTTTAATTTGTCATGATATTAAATATGAACCAAGTTCCATCAATGTTCCACTGTGGTCAGCCAAGTTTACACTCATACGTAATTCCTTTTGGTCAATAATGCAAAAAATGACCATGTGACCTCCAATAAAGCCAAAGTTATATTTTTGCAGATCTTAAACATTTAGTTAGAATTTGATTTTTAATGCTCATTGCATACATGTATCAAACAACTTAAACAATATAAGTCTGTTAGAGGATAGCACATGTGAGATGTTTGTTATTATAAATAAAGTTTTATAAAAAATGCCCTCAAACTTGAGTGACCTAGATAGAACATTGCTGATATTGAACTCCGTTCAAGTTATTAATAGTTTAATACAAACATTATGATAGTAATACTTCTTAATTTGTTCAGGTTTGATATCTCAAAAAGTTTTCTTCTATCCAAATATTGGTGATCTTCTGGAAATTCATGAACAAGGAAATATCCGCTGGTAGTATGTTGGAGTTTGCAGTTTTTCGTTGCTGAAGTTTTTTTTTTGGTGGTATCTTTGCTGTCGGGTTTTTTCATATTTCTGGTTTGACATGCATTTTGTATCTTTTCTTGTGAATTGTTCTTGAGGTGTTGGCTTTCAACCCATATCGTATTGGGCTAATTGTTAAATAAGGTATCATACTTGCATTTAGCTACAATGATGATGATGAAAATGGTATTATTGTTTTACATCTTTATGGAGATGTGCACAATACCATTTCCCTCCACATTGATTTCATTTAACAAAAGAAATCTATGTATCTGACCTCCTACATTACCATACGATTGGCATAGAATTAACTAGACCAATTTAACATTTAAATTGCGCATTTCATCTACAAATGAGCATTAGGTTCTGAAAAGCTGTTTATCAGAAATTGTATAGCTTCATAAAAAATTACACTATTGGATCAAAAAAGCCGTTTTGAATATTTTATTATACAGATCTAAACAATTAATTACTACCTGTATATTAAAAATTGCATCAGTGATTCCATGTTCTTGACACATTAACGAGTAAACAATACAAAAATTTAACAGAGTAAAGTTATAAGTCGTCTTTGTGGTACCGATCTTACAAGTTTGAACATCACGCTAGACGTTCATAAAATGAAATTTGCTTAGCTTTTTTCCTTTTTAGTATTTACGTTTGATTTTTCTTTTAAATACATGTTTTTAAACGTAACTCAAAAACATAAAAAAGATATCTTTAAATCTTCAAATAAACCACTTCAATAAAATCCAAGGCGTCTGCAAACCTACTTGAAGAACACATTTTAATGAAATCAAAGAAATCTCGATCATGATGATCAAACCTTACATTCTAAACCAAATTCAATTGTCTCTTACATTTCTTTTGGGTAACAATCATTTTATTAATCTAAATAATAATTATTTTAAGGTTGGGACCCAAATTAGGCAGTTAACTTGTGAATATTTGAACAAGTCATTGCCTCATTGTTCACGGAGTTTAAAACTACCTACTACATGATCAAACCGGTTAAAACCATTTTTTTTCCTTTTCTTATATATAGTTTTTGTACAATGACAGAGACATATTAACTCTCATAAATATTTTAAGGCTGGGATCCAAATTAGGCAGTTGACTTGTGAATAATTGAGAAAGTCATTGCCTAATTGTTCACGTTGCAATTTATTTAAGTTCTTGTCCTTTCAGCACATGAAGATTATTTCACGTTGCAATTTATATATGTTTCGGCTTATATTTCATTAGTCTTAATTTTCCTACTTATTAATTAAAGCTTGTGGGCTTATATAAGATTATTACTCCGTATGATATAACAAACATATATAAGCCTAAAAATCTGAAAATAAGCCGGAAATTTGAGGCTTATAAAATATAAGCCGAAATCAAATAAGCTTATAAGCCCACATTTAAGCTTAAACAAACACCCCCTTACTACTTTCTCTGTCACAAAGTAAATGTTCATGTTTTTATTTTGGGGTGTCTCAAAATAAATATCAGTTTTGTGTTTTAAAAAATTAAAATAGAGTTTAGTGGGTAGGGATGATATTTGATTTGTTGATAGTGTAGTTAATGGGATTCACTAAACCTTATAATGTAATATGAAATTGGACATTTATTTTGAGAAGAAAAGAAGTATTTATCCCACCAAATTTATATACTGTGTTTCAAATTACACTTGATCAATACTTTTGTAATTTATGTTAAGGTTATTGAGTGCAGGGCTACTGGTCTAGCACTCAGAGTATCAGACATCCTTATATATTCACAAGAGGTATTATGTTTAAATCTCACTAGTTACATATCTTGGGGCTAATTAGGCCGCATATATTTAAGTGAGTGTTTCTCCCGCATATATTTAAGTGAGTGTTTCTCCCTCCATGTATAATCTGAATAGTTCATTTATCCGTTTTTTGTATAATTTAAGTCATCGCCTCAATCTATAAATGTTATCGTATATGTAATATGATATTATTAGGATGCCATTCAAAATCATTCACTTGCATGGTATGTTATACAACATTCCTCCCCAGGATTTGATTTGAAGGTTTGAGCATGTTTATGGTACGTCTGGTGTAATTTCCCAATTTGTGGATCGAATCTCTAGTTTTGGTACAGTGACAGAGATATTAACTCTCACAAATATTTTAAGGTTGGAATCAAATTAGGCAGTTGACTTGTGAATAATTGAAACAGTCATTGCCTCATTGTTCAGAATACAATTTATTTAAGTTCTTGTCCTTTTCGCACATGAATACATAGAGTAGAAGCTTTGTGATTCGAAAAACCTTTATTTATTTATTTATTTATTTTTATTATTTTTTTTTCATATGACTAGTATATATCCCACTAAATTGATAAGGCTATAAGTAGGAGTATATAGACATATTAGATAGTACCATGTAATGTTGCAGAAACTAGCTGGTAAGTTACACCTGATCAATAGTTTTGTACTTTTTGAGACCATACATTAAGATGTGAGACTACTAAAGTGGCCTAGTAGTCAAAGTGTCGGACATGATATCTCACAACATGTCTCGTGTTTGAATCTCATTAGTTACACATCTTTGAGCTAGTTAGGTGCGTACATTTAAGTGAGGGCTTAACCCTCCATGAATAATTTGAACAAGAAAAACCTCTTTTGTTTATCTTTTTTTTACTGATTTGTGTCGTCACCTCGATCTATTAATGATTTCAATATACACAATATGATATTATTAAGATGGTAATAACTACAACCCATTTGGTGTTATTTTTGCTGTTACATCACAAGTTGTGTGAATGTGCTTGGTTAGTTGCGCTTTGACCGGTGAATTTCATAAACAAAGTCTATACCCATTTGGTATTAATTTGTTAAACAGTATATAGAGTGCATGGAGAGCAGCTATGTGATCAATACCAATCACAAAAACAAAAACAAATAAGATTTAACTCTTGTTCCCACTTACCCTCTTAGTGAATTGTGTCCCATTAATTTGATAGTACTACCAAGTATCAACATATACAATGTCAATGGTAAATGAGTGGCAACACCTTAAAATACCTTTTTCCGAGATAGAAGTAGCAACTGAAAACTTCAAAACGCTTGTCGGACGAGGTGGATATGGTTGGGTGTACAAAGGAAAACTCTTTGTGTCAGGGAAAGAAACGATGGTTGCTGTAAAGAGGTTAAATGAGCAGTTCGGACAAGGTTTAAAGGAGTTTCTGACAGAGATTCAGTTGTTGTCTGGTCAACAACATCCAAACCTAGTCTCTCTTGTAGGTTATTGTGACGAGGGAAGAGAAATGTCTATTATTTACGAATATGCAGAGCGTGGAAGTTTGGATCAGTATATAAGGCGTACTAGAAAAACCACTTCTACTACTCTTACCTGGTTACAAAGACTCAAGATTTGTGCTGATGCGGCTCGTGGTTTGGATCATCTCCATAGTCATGTTGGAGGGCATCGGACGATTATCCATAGGGATATAAAAAGCTCAAATATTTTGATCGATGAGAATTGGGTTGGTAAAATTTCTGACCTTGGGTTGTCCAAGTTAAGTGTAACAGGTTTTGGTATGAGTCTTCTTGTTACAAATGGTTGTGGGACACCAGGTTATTGTGAACCAGAATACAACTCTACGGGAGTCGTGAGCAAAAAATCTGATGTCTATTCTTTCGGTGTTGTTCTATTCGAAGTTTTATGTGGGAGGTTGTGCCTCACTGATAGCGATGATGGATTCTCGCTATCAAGCAAATCAGCCAAATACCACTACAAAAAGAACAGCTTGGACAAGATTATGGATGATAGTTTAAGGGAACATATGGGCTCGTACTCGATGACCAAATTTTCAGAAATCGCATACAGATGCTTGCACGATGATCGGGAGCAACGACCTGCCATGGATGTTGTGTTGAAAGAACTTGAGGAAGCGCTATACCGGGTGAGTTCTATACCTGATTTATTAATGCTAGTGGAATTTTATATAAAATAACAAAATGCCCACTTTACATACGTCTTGATGAACCTATCATCGTGTTTTACATTATGAATAGACGACGATTTATAGAAATTTTGCTCGTTTCGTAACTGTTAGCTAGGCTAAAAACTTCCATGAGGCAGTAGAAAAATCACTAAGCATGAGAAGTTGGAGCATTCTAAGAATTAAGGGTTAACGTTATATTTTTGTTAAATCGTCACATTATCAGCTTTAGCGATTTATAGAAATTTTGCTCGTTTCTTAAATGTTGGGCCTATCATACAGTAGTGGTCTCATATTGGGCCTCAAATGACTACCAAAACATGCTAAATCAGCATCCCAAAGCAAAAACAATTTTTTATTAAGGAAATTCTATTTTAATCAATTGTTTATTAGATTGGCACAACTGACTCCCCTCCTATATAATATAGAGAACAAGCAGGGGGCGCCCGCTGCATTGCAGCGGGTACTTTTTGTTTGTTTTGAGAGGGATAACGGTTTTTAAATTTTGTTTTTAATTGTAATTTAGTTTTGTTTAAGTGTGCGCTTTTTTTTGGAACTTTGTGTGTATATATATATATATATATATATATATATATATATATATATATATATATATATATATATATATATATTTAATGAAGAAAGTATTTTGCTGCGTTGTAGCGGGTAATTTTTTTTGGTTTTCGAGGAATAGGCGTGCGGTTTATTTACAGTGTAAAGGGGAGCGCAGTTTTTAAATTTTGTTTTTGTGTCCATTTTTGTTGGATTGTCTTTGAGTGAGGGATTTAATTATAATTTAGTTTTGTCTCATATTGGGCCTCAAATAACAACAAAACAGGCTAAATAAGCAGCCCAAACCAAAAACAAATTTTTTTATTAAGGAAATTCTATTTTAATCCGCCGACCTCCCTCCTATAATATATATAGTCAATAGTCAATGATGGGTGCAATAATTGTCGACGCACCACAGTCCACATTACATGAAAGTTGTTACCCTGACTATAATATTTTAAGCCTATAAGGCTACTCACAGTAAAAAGAGATAATCTCTCCCAATTTCAATGCCACGTCAGCTTTCTCTCTCCAGCGACCTTCAGACGATTGGGTGACCCAGTAAGGGCTACCTACACTACAAAAAAATACCTCACAAAAATACCTTTTATATTTAATTTAAACACAAAAAGTACTCGCATGAAAAAAAAAAGAAAAAAAAAAAAAAAAAAGCAAATGATACTCGATCGTGTACACGACCTTCATAACCAAAAATCTAGGGCGACCTTCATCACCACAATAAGGTGATCGATTGGGAATCGATCGTCCAAGTCGATCGTGTATCATTACTGCAAGTAGCCTAATATATTAGCTTGTTCACATTCGACTATTAGAGTATGAGCCAAGTCAGGTATACTCTTAATTTTGGTTATTTTTCATTTTAACTTTTAATTTCGCATGCAGCATAAAGTATTTGATAGTCTATCTGATGATGACGATGAAGATATAGATGACGATAAATATTGGGAGAAAAAGTTACCCAAGAATTATCAACGCTATATTGAGATGTCAGACAAACGTTTGGATTACACTACCAAAAAGGAGCTCTACCTTATTTTTCGTCATGGTTTTCTTGGCGATAACGGTAAATTGGTAATAATTTTGTTGCGGTAAACATATTATTGTAATGAAGTTGATACATATTTTGTTTTTGATAGATTCCACCACAAAAACACTTAGAGTTTGTTTAACAAGATAACAAAAAATCAAAGATCAAATGTAACAATTATAGTCACTTATTTTTCAATCAAAATGAAAAAAACCCACTTATATTCTCTTTTTTAAATATTAAACTTTTTATAAACCGTTGATCAAGTAAAACGAATTATATCATCACGTCAAACATAACATCATTTTTCATTAGATAGACACTTCTATATACTTTTGATAAAAAAAATCAAATTTTTTTTGTGAATGTTGAAATTTACGCCTTGAAAAATCACATGTGATTTGTGATTTAAACATTCAAACTTATGTCACAAATCACATGTGATATTATATTGCATAATATTCAATAGTCTTAAAACAAACGAAATAAATGTTTGTCGAAAGTATATCGAAATGCGCGTATATTGAAAAACAAAAAGATTATTGTCGAGATGGTGTATCTTTTGTCGCTTAAAAGATTTACCATTTGAAAAATAATTACTGTTGTTTTTAAAGAGAAAGGTGAAAATTACGTCTTAAAATACAAAAGCTACTGTAATATTTATTCATTTGGTCTTTTTAATTTATCTTTATTAAATGGGAAAATTACCAAAATAGATCAGTCGCCCAAAGCACATTCCTTGAATAGATGTTTTTAAATCACTTTCCTCCGGCGGATCAGGGCAACTTAGCGACTGAGCAACCTTCATATATGTGCGACACATGTCGAATATTTTATTAATAAAGTACAGAATCTAGAATCTTTTGGAATGTATAGTACAAAATCTAGAATCTTTTAAGGACACGTGTCGCGTTTATGATTGAGTTGCCCATTTTTTAAGTTGCCCTGATCTAATTTTGAAAAGTGAAATTTGAAAGTCTACAAAGTGACTAGTCAAAAAGTCAATGATCTATTTTGGTAATTATCCCTTATTAAATTCACCCTCACGTAATTGATCATTCATTCATATTCATATCCATGATTTTCTAACATTTTATTTGCTGAACGTACAGTGGTTTTCAGTTTGCAAATCAACTCACGAGATCTGTTCATTACTATCGGCTAAAAATATCTTAAGCAGTCATCACCGAACTACTGTTATATCTCTATCTAAATCAAGGTTCTCCATACCTAAACTTGACTACAGATGTAACTTTTATATTGTAATTAAGATAACAGTACGTCTTTCTTCGCTTCAAGAATTCCAACTGATCTGATTTTATTTGTCAACAGGTTCAGCTTGGTGACAAAAATTGATGATGATGTGAATGTTTTTTATTTCGAAACGACACTTGAGTCAGTTATGTATTCACCGCATTATATCTATGCATGCTATCTTTTGTTCAAATTTAGACACAATCTCAGCATACCGGATAATACTGCTCTGTTAAACACAGAGTGCTGCTTGGATAATGTTAGTATGGGTAGAAGGATTCTAATTGGGATGACAAATGGTCAAAATCGTCTGGGGTATACTAGGATTGAAGAAAGGAAGGATGGCTGGATGGAGGCCATGTTGTTCAAACCAAAAGACAAGTTAAATGGTTGCCTTCTCCAGATATGGTTAAGGTCAACAGAGGATACTGTAGGTGGAATAATTATAGAGGGCATCGAGTTTAGGCCATATATATAGGTTTGCAAGGCGGATCAATCCAGAAATCTATAAAAAAGGTATGTACTTAGTGTTAAAATTAAAGATCAAAACAAATTTTTTGTACACAGACATATGCACGCAGCACGCATACAGTCTCGCTCAACTATGTTTGCCTTTGAAGTTTTAACTGCACCTTCTCTAATCTATAAACACAGCTTAAAGAAAAATGTCATAGTTTTATAAAATGTCATAGTTTTATCTTTTTTCTCTCACCCTTGTAACTAAGCTGACAAAACGCTCTCTAAATAATTTGTACAACGCCAACATAACTGGATGCTTCTCCATATCTCGAAATTTGTTGGTTGTGTTTCTTTTGCATTTAAATGTATTTAGTTTCCAGCTTTCCTTTGTGTGTGTGTGTGTTCATCTATATGACGATTTTGGATTTATTATCTAGCATGTAGCATCTATTCAGCATTGAGAACTATATATAACATTTCTATCGACACATACTTTTTCAGGTATATGTTCGAAACGTCTGCTTATGTTGCACTTTCATAGAAACACTTTATTCACTATCCGGTAAAGAACTAAACCTACAAATGTCAGCCAAGTTATTAAAATTTTTGTGAAGCTTTTTAAGTTCTCTTACTATTTAATGGCAACCAAGTTTCATTAATGTTCCACTTATGTCTGCCAAGTTTACACTCGCGCGTGACTCCTTTTGGTAACTAATGCAAAAAATGACCATAATACATCCACTGGCAAAACTTAAGATTTTTTTATTTTATTTTTATTTTATTTATTTATTTATTATTATTATTTTTTAAATGTCTGTGAGATAGGTGTTTCTTAGTATAAACAACTTTTTATCAAAAATACCTTCAAGTTTATATAAGGGCACTATGTCAAAGTTTTATTAAAATTTAATGGAATTTTACAACATATTTTAAAATTGATTGCTACTGAATATGACATTGACCTATCGTTTAGTTGTTACAGAGTAATACTTTATAAACATAATATGATGCTGATAGTTTTTATTTCAGGTTTGATATCTCAAAAAGTTTTCTTCTATCCAAATTTTTGGTGATCTTCTCGAAATTCATGAACAAGGAAATATCTAGCCGGTGGTATGTTGGAGTTTGCAGTTTTTCGTTGCTGAAGTTTTTTTGGTGGTATCTTTGCTCTCGGGTTTTTTCATATTTCTGGTTTGACATGCATTTTGTATCTTTTCTTGTGAATTGTTCTTGAGGTGTTGGCTTTGAACCCTTATCACGTTTGTTATATCTTCAATACCTGTGGTTTACTTTTCACCTGCTATCTGTGGATATGGTCAACGATGATGATCATGATTGTATTTTCGTTTTAAATCTGAGTTATATTATATTATAGTTGTTAGAAGTAACGGATAAAAATTAATGAATATGTCCGGACCCGAACTCGAGACTTCGAAATTGCACACTTTACGTATGAGTTTCAATTAATTAATAATTATTGTTTTAGTTACGAATAATTATTAAATTCACGAAATGAACACTTAACGGTACCTAACGACCATTAGACGAAAGATAAAGGACTTAGAATGAAACAATAGCCAAGAAGGATCTAGAATGCCCCTCTTGGGCTAAGTTTCGGCCGACCCATCCCTAGAGGAGTAGGGTTTGTGGCTTTTGCTCCAAGGTACTTGATTAGTATAAATACATGCCCTCATGTATTCATTCAATTTATTCCTTGGTTTACTAGCAAGCCAAATCTCTTTCTCTTCTCTTTCCTTTGAGCTATAGGCGATCCTATTGGATCAACTAGTGCTTGCTCGTGGATTAAGAACGTAGCTTTTCTTATTGAAACGCTAATAGTACGTGTGTTCGAGAACGAAGTGTTGGCATACTTTTGCTAACGTGTGATTGCCCTATTCGACTAACACCATAGTCGATCCCCATAAACCCTAATTAGGGTTTATAAAGTTCTTGTTCAATTGATTTCTTGTTCTTGCTAGAAATCAAAAAAGAGGTACGCATTTCCTTTTATATTCAGTTAATTTCAATTACATGTATTTGATCTATTTCCGCTGCGTGCTTGATGATGTTTATGTGTTTATATTATTGTTATGATTCACATATTCCAACAATAGTTACTTGCAATAAATGAATATGATATATGCGAAAATAAAAACCCATGTACCAGGCACGTGTTGAGTTTGTTAACCACCCCTTTTGGCAGGAAAAGCTGTTAACAGCTTTTCTTCTTCTTCTTTGTCCCTTCTATAAGTTGTTGTGAATCATTTGAATAAAAATTTCTTAATGGCAGTTGTAGATAAGTGCTTGATGAAATGTCTATGAACAAATTTCTCAAAAAAATATAGCACGGTTAAAGAGTATTATGAATCATTTAATTCATTGTTTATTAATAACATGGGTTTGGAGGAATGGATCTAGTTGATCATTTCGTGTGTGGGTTGCCATTTGAAATTAGAAATAGGGTTAGAATGTTTACACTCAAATGCATATTGTTTGGCAAAGTTGGAAGAAACAACCGACCACCTAATCAATGGAAAAACAACTCCACCATTACTTATTAGTACGCATTCTAAAGATTTTGAATAAGGCGATACAAATAAAAAAGGTGATACAAATAAGGTGATAACAGGTAATGGCTCAGGTGATGATTTACATATGTCCCTAACCCAAAGTTCAGAGGAAACGTTCAGTAATGGTTTAAGAACAGAAGATGACACACTAATGGTGCTAGTTTAATGTTAAAAACACCCTTCTTTGAAAAGACTAAGGCTTGTGTTATAAAGATTCTAGAAGATAAAGAATATGACATGCTGGAAATTCAAGATGAAAAGATAGATGATGACGTTAAAAAGAATGACAATAGAAGGGGTTCATTTAATTTGGGTTATGGTGTTGTTGGTTTGAAGAAAAAATCATAGTAAGAATGGAGATTTCAGTTTAGTTGTTATGGATGTTGATGATGCTTTGGTAAATTCCGGCAGAAAAAGTGGAAACGGTAATTCCAACAATTTAGTAGAAAGCAAAGAGGACTATGATAATTTTGTTGCAAGTGATATCAAGGTGGGAAAAGATAACATTCGTACGTGGTGGTTGAACGAAACAAATGACCCATCTGATACATCAGGTAGTGTAATGAATGTGGGAAAAAATTCTTAGTTGTCCATCGTGGCTCAATAAGTAAGATGTTCCATCTCATATAATGATTTTGTGTCTGGAAGTTGCTGATGTTTCAGAAAAGGAAGATTTTGCTGCAAATGATATGGTGTTGGGAATAAAGGTTTTGCTTAAACTGGTGAAAAGGGATAAAGGAGATGATAACCAGGAAAGTCAAGATAAAATGGAAAATAATGAGGTTATTAACATGAGAAGAAGGGTTTTTAATAGTTTGAATTCTGGTTATGAACGTATGGAGGTAACAGATAATGAAGCAACTTTTGATCATTTAATATTTGATACACAGAAATGGTTGAAAAAGAAAAGAACAAGTCAAAGTATGGGATAATATGTAGCTTTAACAGTTCATAGGAACGCAATGCTAAGGGTAACTAAAGTATGCTACAGTGTACTTATCAGTAAGGATACACGATCAGAAATGAATTTGGTGAATTCAAGCAAGAGAAATGAGAATGATAGGAAGAACAAAGGAGCTGGAAGTTTTGAGTGGTCAGAGATATAAGAATGCCCATGGAACGTATAGAAATGTCCATCATAAAGCTCATGGAGGTATGGAAAAGTTTGAGACAAATAGTGTCAAGAAGAATGTAAATGAAATTTTGGACAGGGAGTGTGATTTTGGCGATATAAGGAAGGAAGATGGATTTGAAGATGATAGAAAGAACTATCTGGTTGATTGGAAGAAGTTAGTTTTTGAGAGAAGTGGAAATGGTCTAATGGTCATGGTCTAGGCCGTGATACATTGGTCAAGTGGTAGGGCTGACAAGACCACATCGGAGTTGTGTAGTGATTTCATAAACTTTTTATTGAGTCGGTCAGTGACGAGGCCACATGGGATATTGAAGTTGAGAGAAGTTAAGGAATTAGAGAAGTTAAGCCTAGTGAAAGAGAACTTGGAAGTCATGAGTGTGTTGAAGGTTGTTCAAGACGAGATCAAGAGAGGAGTGGAGCAGCAGTTATGGGACATGATAGACCCAAACAATGTGTTTAAGTTGGTTCCAACAGAGGGAGTGGATCTAGATGTGAATCAGAGAACAATCAAAAGGAGTATCTTGAATCACTATCTTGAGGACAAGCATCATTTCAAGCGTAGTGGTTTGATATGTGCGAAAATCAAAACCCATGTGCCAAAGCACAACTCCTTTTGTTTTCTTCTTCTTTGTCCCTTCTATAAGTAGTTTCACAATTCGTTGTAAACCATTCACTAAAAACTTGAAATACTATTCACTGTTAAAAAAAATAAAATAATAAGCAAATAATGTTTGTCGATACAAGGCGGGGTTATTTTCTAGGATATCTAAATTTAGTTGAGTTCAAATTCTTTTACTATATTAAATTTGTTTGGTCTTTAGTTCAAAAACTGTTCTAAATTGTTTAGGCTAGTAGGCAAGGAAATAATTTTTTCACCGTACACATCAGCGCCACATCAGCTTTCTCTCTCCTCTCACTTCCCTTCACCATACTTCACCTTTTAGTGGGCAAGGCATGGTTCACTTCACCTTTCGTTAAAATACCCACTTTATAAAAATATACCCACTAAATACCTTCACACACTCACAAACAAAATAAAAAAAATAATAATAAACCATGAAGTGGGTCCCTATCTTATTGTAAAAGCATTTGGTGGTCTGATCACCCAAAATTCCTTTGGAATTCCAACCTCATGCGTGAACTAGGAAGGTGGGCAAGGAGTTAATTGGTGAAAGTGGGCCCGTTTGGTGAGGGAATCCCTCCCTTGCCTTTTAGCCTTATAGGCTAAGCACTATGGATGGTGGTGCATCACTTCCACCTAAGCCACCACGTGCAAAGCCCTATAGTGAAGACCCACCACCTCCACATGAGGGCCACATCATCACTAAACACACTATCAAATTTATCAACAAAAGGTGCTATGGTCATTACCAAACCAAAAATATAAAAATATTCTACTTTATACAAATACATCTCATAATATACCTCACACACACATACTCACAAGCCAAAAAAATAATACTAAAAACATATATTTTCATTGTTTTTTCGTTAGGTGATGCATATCACCAAACAAGTGCAAAAATTGCACTGCACAGTGGTGTCTAGTTTTGGTGGAGTTCGCCTGCGGTGTAGGCCACCCTCCATAGCGACCAACCTAATAAGCATAAGCAAAAGTAGCCCTTTCTTATACCATCCCCAATTATATCATAAGCAAAAGCAACAAGAATCATAAAAGCAGTTTTCATTAAATCATTATCTTTGAAATCTTCAAGTAATTAGTAACAATTTGCAGTGATAAATCATTAAACCATTATCAAGGGTAAAATTTGGCCTTCTTTTAAATCGGATAGAAAATCAATTTTATTACAGTAATATGCATAGAATCAAGGGTAAAATTTACCAAATTTGTATATAAAATTATTGTGAAATTAAAATAGGACTCATTGTGCCTCCTTTCATATGCTTCAAGATGTATAGAATCAAGGGTAAAATTTACCAAATTTCTTTAAGATGTACTGATTTCATAAACTTTTTCTTGAGTCGGTCAGTGACGAGGCCCATGGGATTGAAGTTGAGAGAAGTTAAGGAATTAGAGAAATTAAGCCTAGTGAAAGAGAACTTGGAAGTCATGAGTGTGTTGAAGGTTGTTCGAGACGAGATGAAGAGAGGAGTGGAGCAGCAGTTATGGGACATGATAGACCCAAACAATGTGTTGAAGTTGGTTCCAGCAGAGGGGGTGGATCTAGATGTGAATCAGAGGACAATCAAAAGGAGTATCTTAAATTACTATCTGGATTATCTAGTCGAGAATGGGGCAATTTTAGGGTCAAGCCGAGACACCCAGTTCCCAACATTCGATCTGCCAATCTCAGTTCCAAAGATTCATGGTGCTGATTGGCCTACTGACTTGAAGCCTCAGATCAATTTGGGTGATTTTGTGAAGAAAATAAATCATGGGCTTCAGTTAGTAATAATGATTGGGTGAAGAACAGCACTAGACGTCAGTTGTTTGAGCCTTTTGCGATTCATGCTGTACATTTTTTGCAGATGGACTCTGTAAATCATGTGACCAATATTACTAGAAAGAGAGCTTATCAGTGCAAAAGGGCACCTGATTTCGCTTTTAATTTGTGTGCCAGGTTGCCAGAAAATGTGATAACTGATGCCCGAGCTCAGGTCATATCTGCCTTGAATGCTAGTTTGTTCAGGACTAAGGATCAGAAGGGTATGTTTGAGGCCAAGGGTTTTGTTGAGATGAACTTTGAAGGAAAAAGTTTTGCTGGATTAAAGGTTCTAAAAAATATGTCACCTTAGTTTTCTTAGATGCTTGAGGACAAGCATCATTTCAAGCGGAGTGGTTTGATACGTGCGAAAATAAAAACCCACGTGCCAAAGCACGTGTTGAGTTTTTTAACAAACTACTACACAAAAATCTCATTTGGTACGGTTTTAAAAGCCTTTTGGTGCGGTTTTAAAACCGTACCAAATACTAGCGTACCAAAAAATAAAATGTGTTTTGGTAAAGAAAATGATTATTTGGTGCAGTTTTTTTTTAACCGTACCAAATGTCTTCAGTATAAAACCCACCAAATATTTTCTTTTCTGGTACGGTTTCTTTATAAACCGCACTAAAAATCTGTTTTTTTCAAAAAAAAATATTATTTTCCAAAACCTATATCCAAACACTACCATAAACCTGTATCCAAACACTACCATAAACTTGTACCATAATCGTTTCCGCAGCAAACCCAACATTTCAACATACACAAACAATACTTAACATTTTATATTAACATCAACTAACGCAACCATCTGAGTTAGACAAAAGTCTTATCGTCGATTAAACGTCATCATCACCAGAATATAAAAGTGTTATCCATTACAGTCGTTAAACGTCATCATCACCAAAATATAAAACCTGGACTATTGAGGAGCTGTTGTATCTAAAGGAAGTACAACATCCCTATAACTCGTTCAGTATTAGATTAGCCACTTGGTCGATCTCCCGCGGTTGTAAATGGCGTGTATCATTCCAAAGCTATAAAAACAAATATAGATATATATTAGTCATATTTTTTCGCAATAAAACCAACAAAGTTCGGTCCAAATTGCATATAACATGTTAGTTCAAGTAACCATATTGCATATAACATGTTAGTTCAACCCATTTGACACCCGTGGCTGCAATAGCAGCCGACCCACTACAATTCCAGCAACCCATTATCTCAACAGCAACCTGACCCATTTGACACAACTTATTACTAGCATATCAGATACACAAACATACTAAGGGCCTGTTTTTTTTTTTTTTTTTTTTTTTTTTTTTTTGGATCTAGTGTCTGTTTGAATACATGTAACATCTCTGTAATAAGAAATCAATGAACAAATGTTGTTTCTTTTTTTGTTGACTTAATATATGACTACCAGTTTACAGTATAAAAATTCGACCAAATGACACACCTTTACTCATCCTCATTAATCATACCGACCTTTAGGGATGACCATTTCGACCCGAATCCCGGAACCGAACCAGAACCGTACCGAAACGGTAACGTTGTAACACCCCCAAAATTTGATACAGCGGAAGACTCAACAAGCTTTCGGGGTGCTACGGGGATTGGCATCCATTCAAAGTCATGAAAGAACGAGATAAAGTAAACATAAGAAAAACACAACCAAAACGGGTTTTAAAGTTTACATTTATCCCAATAAATATCCAAAGTAAGGCCCAAAAGAAATAAACATAGGTCCACAATAGTTATCAGAGTTTTAGAAAAATAGATCCATAACCGGTGCCATTGCCAAGCCTCCAATCCCAAGCATCCATAGAGCATCACTTAATTACCTGAGAAAACGTGCTAAAAGTCAGCTTTCGCTGGTGAGATCATAGGTTTAAATTCATAATTCGATATAGTGGACATGTACGCAAAACGCTTGCTAGCTAGACTAGGCCTCAATCATCCAACCAAAATATCCAACCAAAATAATCCAACCAAAATAATCCAACCAAATTAAATCAACCCTATAGGTGCACGCTATAGCTCAAATCAATCCAATCAATAGCTTACCTAGCTCAAGTCTAGGCCTCGCTCTATAATCAATCCAATAGCTTACCTAGTTCGGGACTAGGCCTCGCTCAACAACCAAATCAATAGCTTACCTAGTTCGGGACTAGGCCTCACTTAATCCTACCTAGTTCTATAAGCATAGCAAGTTTGGAAATAAATAAAGCGATAATAGTCCACATAAAACATTTGCACGTTTCTCACCCCAAGTATTGAAAACAAAGTTCAAGAGTAAAAGTGGGGCTATGACTCACCTCAAGTCCAGAAAATCCTCAAAAGAAATCGATAGAAGAAAGATGTAAGCAACTCACGTAACGGCAACTACAGACTCGACACTTCCTAACAATATCAAACTCGTTCAGAAATCATTTCCTCAAAAATCAAATATTCCCATTCCCGAACGTATTCCATTTAACTTTCCAAAAATATCCATTTCTCGAATTATCTTCATATTAATTTGAAATTCGACGTTTGGTATCCATATGGGTGAAGGGTCGACTCAACTCAAACCAAAAAGCCACAACGAACGAAATAATAAACCAACTATAGGTCTAATATTAGCCCAATATATTATTTAAATAAATCATCGAAGTCTATCAAATCCGTCGATTTGGTAATCTCCCATATTTATTTACGTAATGTATCGTCCTAAGATTATACCCAACCTAAAGCACATAGCACAAAGAATTCTATTTGGTATATATCGTAGTCCAATAAATTCCCTATATATATCGTCGAATCGGCCAAATTCCACGAGAAACATAGTAATTTATTACCCTAAAACATATACCACATCCTATGGGCGTCGTGGGATACAATGCCCATTAATATACTCATTTTATATAATCAAATAACTCGATCTAATCCGTCGATTAAATAAGTCACTTGCTATAGAGAATGCTTATATTAATCGTCATATATCCGTGACAACACAAAAGTCACAATATAAAGCCCACTTGGACTTTAATTAACCACAACTCGTATAACTCGATAAGTTTTCTAAATTTATAAAAATCGTCATGTTTATATTTATTACTCACCCGACTTATTAGTTCTCGACATTATTTCGAGTTATTTTTCTATAACAATATTCCGACATTTATTACACTATTTGCATAGTATAAGAATTATCGTTATATTATTATACGTTTACTCGTGATCGTTTTATTATTAATATACGCATATATATATATATATATATATATATATATATATATATATATATATATATATATATATATATATATATATATATATATACGTTTATCACGTCTATATACGTATATAAACGATTATATTATCAATAATATTATTACGAGTATCATTTTTAATGTTTGACTTTTAAATATTTATCGAGTCATAGAATTTGGTCACATGTCCGAGTCATGACTCTCGGCTCATAGTCCAAGTCCAACATAAGAATCAAGTCAAAATAAATAAATCATCTCCGTCCAAATCAATCCCATATCCACGTGCTACAACATGAGGGTCCGACTACGGCACCCAACTAACCTATCTCCGTCATCTAATGACCGTCTCACAATCGGTCCCCAATTCCACATTCGACAACACATCTCCAACATATCTCGTAAATCCGAATATACCACAACAAGTCCAAATAAGTAATCCATGGTCAAAAATAACAACCACGACAACAACAATGATCCGACAAGTAAAAATAACAACCGAATACATAATCATTTACGGGTTGATGTACCAAGTCAACCCGGGTCAATATTACACTCGAAACAAGGACGTGGGTCCCACCCGAGACCATTAGGTCTCGGCTTGCTCTAGTTCGAGCCAAAACCGACCCAAACAACCCCTTTGGGGCGTCGGCCAAAAATCCGAACGACCACAAGGGTCAACCAAACATCACAATCGAGCACCAAGAATCCAAAGTTCATCAAATGGCCAAAATAACACAACAAAGACCCAAGCCGAGAGCAATAGCTCTCGGTTAAGCCTCGACCCATCGAGAAAAATCATGAACCCGGATACCAAACTCTTTTCTTAACCCATTTCATCAAAAACCCAATTAAATCTTGCGTTTAAAACCATGAAAACCCGAAAAGAAAACAAATTTGTGACCCTAGGTCACAACTTTAACCAAAATACGAGTCAAAACTCGTCCTACCTTCGATTCCCAAGACCAAATCGAAAGGATCTTCAAAACCAAGAAAATAATGACGAATTTGTGGTGAAATCGAGATGAAAAAGTAAGATATAGGGCGCGTGTTTATGTAGATCGGGTAGAGAATGATGTGGGGAGTCGATTGGTGGTGGTATTGATGGTGGTGGAGCGGCGGTGTGATGGTGGCAGCCGATTGGAGGGGGCGGCTAGGGTTTGGGGGTTGGAGATGAAGTATATAGAGAGAGAGAGTGTGTGAAATTTGGTGAGGGTGTTGTGTTTGTGTTGTGTGGTCAAAACCACATGGACGATTTTTGTATTACTCCTCAAAAAAAATAAAACAAAATTTTTTATATTAATAATAATAGTTTTATTATTAGGGTGGGTGAGGTAACCCGGTGTAACATACACGGACCAAAACCCGAAACTTTAAATAACCAATCCAATATTAAAACCTCGCGATACGTTCCAAAATAATAATAACCAAACCTCGCGATACGTTCCAAAATAATAATATCCAAACCAATATTAAAATAATTAAAACTGTTAGGTTAACCTAGTGCCGGAGTCAATGTAGTGCCAAAATAACGATCTCAAAAATAAATCATCACGAAAGAACCAAACCAAACCAAACCATAAACAAATAATCAAATTCTCATAATTAACGTACGATCAAATTCACATTCCAACGTTCATAAAACATCTCGTCACAATAAACTTTTAAAAATTCCAAAATTATAATTTTTAATGTAATGCGGGTTTTAAAACGGCTCCCTATTTTGCCAGTTGTCACAAACGTTCCCGATATACGGTACGGTACCGGGACTACGAAATAAGGTGAAAAAAAAATCGGGACCACTAATTCGGTACGGGACCGATACCAAATCGGGAAATTCCCGAATAAAAACAGGAAAAACCTGGTTTCCCGGTACCGGTACCGGTATCCGAATCCCGTTTGGTACGGTACCGGTACCACTATTTATGCTCGGAAAAAAATCGGTACCACTAATTCGGTACGGGATCGGTACGGTACCGGTACCGTGCTCATCCCTACCGACCTTATTCATAATAGTATACAAGATTTCATAACCATCCCCATTAGTCAAAGATCTATCACCTGATCATTTTTAAAAAGCTTTATAAATTATCTCAATATGAAAAACTTACAGTCAACTGCATTAGAATATTGCTGAAATTTTAAAAATAAAAAAATGATTTATGTATTTGATTTCATGACCTGCTGCAACAGCTTTATAAATTATCTCAATATGACCCGCTGCAACAGCAGCATACCCGCTGCATTAGCAGCCAACCCGCTGCAACAACAGCCCACCAACTATAATCTCGAGCATAAAAGGAAATACTTACACTTTTTGGAAAGTCGGGTTGTTTTTTTACAAGAAGGTCATGCATGAACTTCATCAATTAATAGACGCATTCCCATATACTCTTTTGTTGGAAACACTAAAATTAAATAAACAAACATAGTTACACAAATGCAACAACCAAATCAATTATATATACACAACAATTTTAGATTATTTACCTTAGCCATCGTCCAATCTAACTTGATCTCGAAAGCCCTATATTGAAAAGCAATGGCATTTCGTTAACTTCAACTATTTTCTCAAAAATTACAAGTCAACTCAAAGTCAATATTAGAAATTTACCTATCTAGTATCTCTGGGAAATAATAATTTCTCTCATTATCCTCTTTAGTGGTATCCATAATATGACCCGTCCGCAAGTTTGGGCAAACCACAAAAAGAAGCCAATGACGCCTACACAAAAGTTTTAATCATTTATTATAGATATAAAGCACAAGTAATATTATCCTTATAACAAGCAAAGACAATACCCTTTCAAATAAGGTGCCACATATATTTCTTTTCCCGGGTTTAGTCGCCTAGTTTCAAGAATGTGATTCATGACTTGTTTACCATTTGTTAAACATTTACCCGATGAGATGAGATGTGGGTTGAGAAGTGAATCTGTTTTCACGAAGACCATTTACAATTGAATGTAAATGCCTGTTATCAAGAAAATGAAATACAAGTTAGTTGCTTATATACTATTAGACCTCTAATACAGCATCAGTACCTTATTAGACCTCTAATAAGGCACAAAAGCTAAAATGCACTAGACAAGCTACTGCACTCAAATCGTAAATCAGACAGAATGAGCTAGTTCAAGCCTAAAAATAAGTAACTAAACCACAAGCAAATCCAACAAAAGCCGCCAACAATTCAAGCTTATGCCAAAAGCTATTAGTGAAACCAAGATCAAGCTTATTGGAGCTTAAACAGGCATAGAAAATCAGCTAAGAAAAGGCTTGTTTGGACAGATTAGGAGCAGACCTAATCAGCCTAACAAGGCAAGTATAAGCTAATTGAAAAGCTTCTAAAAGCTACAAAAAAATTTTGAGAAAATGCAAAATAAGTAGATAAGCAACCAAATAGCAATTTGAACCAAATTTCAGATTAAATTAACTAATAGAAAACTTTTTAAAAATCATAGAAACATGACTGATGAGACACTTAGAGCAAAGGGTACCATAACTCAAGTTGAAAATTAACTCAGCGTCACGTCAGCGCCACATCATCTCAACACCAAATAACACAACACCAAAAAACACCAGGAAATCACAACACCCAATAACACAACTTTTACAAATTCTGCCCTCAACAATTTCATTCATTAAACATTCAAACCTTTCATTAATAAAATTAAACATTACAATACGAAATAAAAAACATTAAAAAAAACGACATAATAAAATTATGAATTAAAATACGAAATGAAAAATACAATAAGTAAATAAGTAAAACTAGTCGTCATCTTCCGACATAAAATCCTCACGTTCATGCCAAATATGCTCCATAAGATGGTGTTGGAGACTAAGATGAACATCTTTGTCACGTATTTCTTTTGCCTTTTGATGACGCTTATCACATCTATCAATCCATCTTTCTTGCATATGTCTAGCCGAATCCCGGAAAATTTCTTTGTATTCACTTACTGCAAACTTTTGTTCTTTTAGAATCATGTTATGCAATATGATGCAAGAATACATGATTCTACTTATCTTGGTAACTTGTTAAGCACATGTTGGTTGTTGTATTATTCCCCATCGTCCTTGGAGAACACCAAAAGCACGTTCGATATCCTTTCGTGCACTTTCTTGTCGCTTTTTAAATAAAGTATGTTTATCATCAACGGTATTCGTGAATGATTTGACGAAAGTATCCCATTGTGGGTAAATCCCATCGACTAAGTAGTACCTTTTTTCAAACATAACTCCATTTACCTCAAACGGAGCTACATGGGCATCATCATTTAGCAAGTCATCGAACAACGGTGAATTATCTAAAACATCAATATCATTATTCGCACCCGCACCCGCACCCGCTACACCAAAAAATGCATGCCAAATCCACAAATCCTGCGACGTAACAACTTCAAGCAATATAGTCGGGTATATTTTATGACCACTAACATATTGCCCTTGCCATGACATCGGACAATTTTTCCATTGCCAATGCATACAGTCGATGCTACCAAGCATTCCCGGAAAACCATGTTCCTTCTCATGTTTTGCATATAGGTTTTGAACGTCATGCATATTTGGTTTTCTTAAAAATTCTGCCTTAAACAAATCAATAATGCACATATTGAAATTATCTAGACAATCACGTCTGGTACGTGCACTCATTTGCAAATACTCATCGAACGCATCCGGTGAGTTGCCATATGCCAATTGGCGTATGGCCAAAGTGCATTTCATGAGAACACTAATACTCATCCGACCAGTAGCATCGGGTGCTTGGCTAAAGTATGCAAAATTATCCGGAAGAGGATCGGCAGTATATGAATCAATAGCGGAAACTATTTGAAGAAATAATTCCCGGCTCATACGAAATCTTCTACGAAAGTCTCTAAGAGGATACTTACAATTTTTATTAAAGTAGTCGGCCTTCAAAAACTCCTCTTCAAGCTCACGTTCACGGTAAATAGGGTTACGGGTTAACCGGAATGATGATTGGGCTTCTTCTTCTTCTATACTCGTGTACTTATAAGCGGCAAAGATTGCTAAAGCGTCGGCTTCATCTTCGAGATCGGAAAGGCTCACATGTGCGGCGTAAGTTGGATGATGTGGATCCATTGCGAAAGAATTTTTGTGGGATATAAAGATGGTTTATTTTTGTGTTTGTAAAAGGGTTAGATAAGATGGGTTTATATAGGTGGTTTTTTTTTAATAATAATAATAATAATAATAATAATAATAATAATAATAATAATAATAATAATAATAATAATAATAATAATAATAATAATAATAATAATAAGTTAAAAAAATAGCCGTTGGATAACGGTAGTTTTTTTTTTTTTTTTTTTTTTTTTTTTTTTTTTTTAATTTTTTTTATTTTTGTTTCCACGTTCTAACGCAAGTTACTGGCTCAACGTAAGTTGAAACGCAGCACCAACGTGCACACCTAGGAAATGGTTGTAACATGTTAACGCACGTTGATTTCGTGCCATGTAGGATTAACGCAAGGTATCACGTTATGGCTCCCTTGCCTCTTAATGGTTGTGCAGACCTGAAAAAGACTGATGAGCAGTTCTTTTTTACCAAAAATTAAGCTAAAAAAGAGTTAAAACTATGGACTAAAAGTAGGAAATAGATCAAGTAAAGCTAGGAGATAAGAAATTGAAACAAGAATTTGGTAATTTGAAAGAGGTTTAACTCCAAAAACTCATCAGATATGCAAGTAGTTTGTGCAACTGTTTCTGTTTTCTTATTGTGACACAGACACCAAATAATCAAAATGAACAAGACTCTTATACCTAACTTTGAAAACAACTTATAATGGACTGAATTGAACTAAATTTGACCACTAAAAATACCTAGACCTAAATGTTTCAATATAAGCTGTGATGAAAAGTTTTAAACCATGAAAGTTTTGAAAATCAATGCAAGTCCTATAGAACTTTATATAAAAGTTAAAAATTACTTATAGACTACTCTTATGACTTAAATATAGCTTATGCAATTTGACAAAATGACTTAAAGCTACAAGAATACTAAAAATCTACTTGAGCCAAACACCCCCTTAGTTGTTCCAAGCGGAATCTGCTGTTTATTATTGGCTACAAACTTCAGATACATGGCTGGAAGATCAGAGGTATATATTTTGTCTAATTTGTGTCAGCTGCAAGGTGTGTTAAAATACTGCAAGTTTAGCCAATTCCTTCTACATACTTATCGACTTAACCACATGATAAATGATCTTATCAAGTCTAGCCATATTCCTTCGCCTTTTCACCAACCATTTCACATTTTTTAGCTTCATATTAACATTTCTCGCAACTATTTATTATATTTTAACGATTCACCTCTAAAAGACTAAAACACTCTAAAATCAGTAGAACTAATAACGTGTAAAAACTAACATATCAACAAAATAACTAATTAACTACCTTCTAATCAACTAATTTTAACCACCCCATATATAACGAATAAAATACCTCCTAATTAACCAACAGTAACCAATAATGCACATAACTAATCAAAAACGGTAATGTTGTTGTTCTCGAGGGAGTTTATTTGTTGCTATAAGAGGGTGTTTGGTTGCTACAATAAAAGTGCCTTTCTTTTAAAAATAAAAACAAAAAGAACTAGAACAGAAGTTAACTTACATCGCCCACCAATGTATAAAACTAATATAAACATTCCCTTCGACGTGCAAGTCTACAATTGCCTCGTACTCAATCCACTCATCCCAAGGTTTGGCATACATATCTTTAGGTGCAACAATTGGAATATTTTGATTCTTGCATTTCAAGAATCGTCTCAATGAATCTTTAAAAGCTTTCGGCCAATCTTCCAATTTATCAATCCGCTCTTGAACTCTTTCCTCTTCGATTTTGTAGGACCTTAGGTATACCAACTTTATCACAAATAAGGGACGTATGGATGGTGACTTGATGTTATGTAGGTGGCGTAAAAGATGAGAGAAAGAGATGGAAAAGAGAACTTTATTTCATAAGCAAAACACACACTTACACACTCAAGCACACACCTCAAATGAACCTTTGAGGTGTTTATATAGTAAGTTACATCATGCCATAAAAGGCTTTCTATGGGCTTGGGCTTGGACTTGGTTTATGTAAACATTACAGGGCTTAGATAACATAACACATAACATATTAGCTTGCCAAGTCCAAAGCCCAACTAACTTAGACTCTACATACTAATATTACATGACACAAAGTTATAATAATGAGAATGACCATCACTTCTTTTTTATATTTCGTTGATGCTAACAATCTCCTTCTAAGGGATGGTCATTCGAATGATGCTCCACGTGATTAAGTCTTCTGTATTCTTTGTCTTGAACTTTTTGTGTCGTTGTAGAATAGTCTTTAGTCTTTGTTCCTTCATGCTTTGTGATCTTTGATAACTGACTTTTCATCATTCTTTGTCTACCTTTCATCACTTCTTAGTCTTTGGTGGTTGTATGCTTTTCCAACATACTCATACGTCTTTAGTCTTTGTGATACATACATTTGTTGTTCCCGTTCTTTCACTTTGATCTTTGTCTCTTTACTTTGTAGATTCCCTTTTGTATCGTAGAATCTTTCTTTGAACTTTGTTATGCCTCGATCTTTGTGAGAACTTTCATTGACTTTGAGATGTATGTATGAGCATGTGGAATCTATCGTCATGGACGTGACGTGTTACTGCAGGTAAACAGTTATCAATAAACAACCGGTACTTACAGGTTCGGAATTAGAGATCGTCAACAGCATAGTGTGGAGACTCCTTCTAACCCTTACCAAGGCCGTTCCTAATTCCGATACCCCCGAGAGGGCTTACAAGATCTACTAAGTAGATCAACGAATGGGTGAGTCGCTGGAGATCACCCCACGACTGTAGACCATTTTGGAACCACCGCGAACACTAAGCGTAACCCACTAGAAGTTACCGAAGTGACCTGCTGTCAGGGCTGCTTGATGTTGACCCTGGCAGGAATTTCCATTCAATCACTGAGAATCACAACTGTAAATTCTCTCATAAATGTTCTGGCAGATTGCTAAGATCTGCGTAGGACTCTTAAGTTTACATCTGGTGTCCATAATGTTAGATCACTAGTGTAGAAGTATCATGTGTTCCTAAGAGATATTTTGATGTTATCTCGAGGCTCTAGACTCAATAAGTGCATATTTAGTCATCGGAGACTGGAGCGGTGTCTCTTGTTTCAATATCAACATGGCTCGTAATGAGCGGTCGATAGATTATGCAGGGTTCCCCGTGAGAATGAAACAAGCTATTTTGAGAGAACTTGAGTGGCTTAGAAGGCTAAGTGCAGTGCGTCACTGGGTCCATTACGTCTTTGTCTTCAATACCGGTGTCACCTTTGTAACAACTAGTAGCATATGAATTGAACCCGGTTTCTGCCCTAAGGTTGAACATTTGGAGGGCTATTTCTTTTCACCCTTTCATTTAACTTTTCTTTTTAATTCTTCAACCCCTTCTTTCTCCTTTTCTCATTTACTCCTTTTTTTCAATCATACCTAAGGACTTCTAATTCTAATCTATTGGATTTGTCCTTAGGTAGATCCCTCCGGCTCTGGCGGATCATTGGACATAAACCTAATAATAATCACATTAGTACTCCATGATTATCCTAGGTTTGTTGATCATATGCCATAAAACCTTTTGTAAAATCTCTCAAAGTGTTTATGATAATAAAACACATTGTTGTTACCACTTTGAGAGTTTTGGTTTCTTTTGAAGGACTCCCCCTTCACATGTGCTCATGTGTTTTTTACGAAATTTGCACATGCGGGAGGAATTTGTACTTTAGAATTGATCCACTTTCAGCAAACATGACCGATTTGAGACACGCTTACATCACTAGTTAGACTAGCTTGAAATTATTACCCGTCCTGGTCAAGTCCAAAGAAAGTCTCTCGATACGGTACATTCTACTCAGACAAGTCCTATTCGAGACACGCTTACATCACTAGTTAAACTAGCTTGAAATTATTACCCGTCCTAGACAAGTCTTTTCGATTACTGACATTTTAAGCTTCATCAATTCATTGGTACTTTCTGAGTCGAGCTCTTTTCAGATTCATTCACAATCTTTAAGCATTTTTGATCACATTTTAATCATGTCTTCTCCCCCTCAAAAATAGCATGACGTGATATTTTTTAATATCAACTGATTAAGAAAAGGCTTTTTGGAGAGAAAGACAGATTTGATTTTGCATGAAATTGGAACATTTTTGTTTTTATACTCCCCATTAATGATAACTCATTTTAAAATCAATTAAGGGTATGGAGGGAGTTATCTTGAGTACTAATTTGAGAGATTTTGAACAATCTTGAAATAGTGCTCAATAATTCTGTTTGAAAAATGAGTTTATGTTTGAAATCTTTTTCATTTGTTTATACTCGAACTTTTGAAAATGATTTCTTCTTTGAACGTACGAGTCCTTGATTTGAAAATAATCAAAAGTCATCATTTAAGCCCGGGTTTCTTACTGAAGTATACGAAAGCCATAGTGAAGAAACTTTTGAGAAACGACATGTTTTAGAAAAACATTATAAAGTACTCCCATTCAAGCATCTGTACATGTCCATATCATTGTTGAATGACATTTCTAGAAACGTACTGAATATTGATTTATACGAGAGACATGTCGTGAGAAGAGTATTTTTGGATTTTTAATTTTATATTATTTTTGTATTTTTTTAAAATTTTATATTTTTGTATTTTGTTTTTGTTGGTTTTTCAAATTTTGTATTTTGTTTTTCAAAAATATTTATAGCGAAGCGATTTTGAAAACATTTTTCAAGAAGATTCGAGAAGACATTCTAACTCCTCAGGGGTTAGGCTTCGCATGCCAATTCGTCGAACTAAATCGTCAAACCTTTCTTTTGGAGGGCCTTAGTAAATAGATCGGCGAGTTGGTAATCAGTCTTCACGAAAAACAATTCAACATTGCCCTCTTCTACGTGCTCTTTGATGAAATGGTAGCGGACTCTACTAAGCTTAGTCTTTGAATGTTGTACGGGATTACACAAGATGGCTATGGCACTTTTCGAGTCACAATACAAAGGTATTCTGTCGAAAGTAAAGCCATAATCTGTGAGTTGAGTCCTCATCCATAGAACTTGGGCACAACACGCAGATAGAGACACATACTGAGCTTCGGCGGTTGATAGCGCAGTACAATCTTGCTTTCGTGACGACCAGCCTACTAGCTTTTCACCCAAAAATTGTGCTCCACCTGATGTACTTTTTGTTGTATCTTGATCACCTGCGTGGTCGGCATCTGAAAAGGCTATTAGTTTAAACTCGGAATCCTTCGGATACCAAAGTCCCATGTTAATGGTTCTTCGTAGGTACCGAAAGATCCGTTTGACCTCTTGGAGGTGAAGTTCGGTAGGCTTTGCCTGAAACCGTGCTAATAAGCAAACATCAAAATGAATATCGGGTCGACTAGCAGTAAGGTAGATGAGAGAACTAATCATGCTCCGATATTTCTTCGGATCGATGAGTTTCCCAAATAAATCAGCACCGATTTTTGGTGAAGTGACCATTGGTGTACCAACAGAGTCACAATTTTCCATACCATATTTTTTCAAAATCTCAATTGTATATTTAGCTTGATTAATAAAAATACCACAAGAGGATTGATGTATTTGTAAACCAAGAAAGAATTTAAGTTCCCCCATCATGGACATTTCAAATTTGCTTTTCATGAGATTTGCAAAATGTTTTAAATGATTCGGATTAGTGGACCCAAAGATAATGTCGTCTACGTAAATCTGAACAATCAAAATGTCATATTTGTATTTTCTTGTAAACAAGGTAGAATCAACCGTTCCTTTGGTGAAATTGTTTTTTAGCAAGAAAGATGATAGTTCGTCATACCACGCTCTTGGAGCTTGTTTTAAACCATAAATGGCTTTCTTAAGCTTGTAGACGTAGTCTGGATGATCTTTGTCGATGAATCCCTCTGGCTGATTCACATACACTTCTTCTTTCAGAGTTCCATTCAAGAAGGCTATCTTAATGTCCATCTGATAGACTGTGATGTTTTTGTGAGCTGCATATGCTTAGAAAATCCGGACTACTTCAAGTGTAGCTACTGGCGCAAATGATTCCTCGAAGTCTATCCCTTCTTCCTATGCATATCCTTTAGCCACAAGACGAGCTTTGTTGCGAATTACAGTCATTTCTTCGTCCTTTTTGTTCTTCCACAACCATTTGAGATCAATGACAAGTTTGTCAAGTGGTCGTTCAACAAGTTCCCAACTATCATGTAACTGGTATTGACGAATTTCTTGCTGCATCGCTTCTATCCAAGCTGCTTCTGCCATGGCTTCCCGAATGTTCTTTGGTTCTTTGAGACATATTGAGCAAATGTAGATGCACATTTCGAGATCTGTGGCAAGTTGTCATCTCGTCTAAACTGGCCTTGAAGGTTCACCAATAACTTGTTCTATCGGATGGTCTTTAGTCCACTAAAGTGTAGAAGGGTAGCTTGGGTTTAATGTATGTGTGTTAGAAGGTTCTTGTAACCTTGAAGAAGATTCAGCTGAGTCTATTGCAAACGGGTTCTCAAATACTTTTTCTTCTTCTAATGCAACATCGTTTGAATTATTTGTTGGTTCTTCTTGATAATTTGTGTTTTGGTTTTGCTCATCAACTCTTGGTAGAACAATTTCAATAACTGGAGTTGCTGGAGTAGATGTAGATGATGTTGAGGTAGTTGGTGCTTTAGCTTCGATTGTTGTAGATGCATCTTGTGGTGGTGTTGGTGGTTGATGGTTTTGAGCGGGTGCAGCGGAATGTTGTTGAGATGCATTTGTCGAAGTTCCACCATAGTATTCATCAAACATTAACTCGAAGAAATTCTCAAGTTCTTATTCTGAAGGTTTTTCAGTGTTTGTTGATTGAGCTCCTTGAGGTACGAGTCCTAAAATAATTAGTCCAGAGGTCTGCGGGTTTGGTGCGGGTCCTAATCCGTTTTGATTAGAAGCCATCGGATTAAGCGTGGGTTCTAGAGCTAGTCTCTCATATGCCATTTGCAAAATCTCCTCAAACTTCACATTCATCATCTCCATTATCCTTTTCGTTCTTCTATTATACACCCTGAATGCCCTCGAGTTTTCTGAGTATCCAATAAAGATTCCAATATCACCCTTAGCTTTCAACTTTCCTAGATCTTCTCTGTCATTTGTTGGATAGCACAAAGCACCAAACACGTGAAGGTAAGAGATATCTGGTTTCCTGTTGTTCATTAGCTCATATGGGGTTTTATTGAATCTTGGATGGATTAGGGATCGGTTCTGAGTGAAACAAGCAGTGGCAACAACATCAGCCCATAAGAATAGTGGTGCACTAGAATCAATTAGCATTGTGCGAGCAACTTCCACAAGAGTTCAATTTCTTCTTTCAACTACCCCATTCTGCTGTAGCGTTCTAACAATTGATGTTTGGTATGTGATTCTAACATCTTCAAGGTAAGTTCTTAACTCCTAGTTTGTGAATTCTGTGCCATTGTCTGTTCTTATAATCCTTACTGGAGCTTGAAGTAGTACTTGAATACGCTTCAGAAAGGTGATGATGATGCCTGGTGCTTCGTCTTTTGAACTTAGAAACTTAACCCATGTATATCTTGTTAGGTACCCATATTGATAACACACAAGCAAGAATGGGATAGATATAAGGATTTGGGTGATTATAAGAATGAGAGAATTATGAGAGCAAAACTTTCCTTAAGATATCAAATAACCAACCAAATACAAATGAGTCCTAATGGTTCTATTTATAGGAGGGAAGCTAGGGCAACACTCCTAGCTCCCATCTTCCATGATTCGTGGGCCTTAGTGGCCTCGTGGGCTTTTCATAAGCCTTAAACACATAAATGACAACCAAATGTAAGTAACTAATAACTAAGCAACCTAACATTTATTACAAATGACCGAGACTTGATAAAATAGTAAAACTTCGTTCCCAACAATCTCCCCCTAAGGGTCGGTCATCACGGCTGCTCGACGTCTTTGTCATTTCTTCATCTTTGACTTTCATAGCTTTAGACGTTTTTCAAAAATCATTAGATAATAATCTTTCATCGTTCTTTGTGCTTTGTTCATTGTTGTTGTGATAGTGATCAAGTTATGAAGTTGTCTGCCTTTCGTCACTTCTGCGTCTGTGGTGGTAGTCCGTCATTCCAACATGCTCATACATCTTTGAATTCTGACTTATACATGCACGTAGTTCCCTTTCTTTCACTTTTGATCTTTAGTCTTTATACTTTGTAGATTCTTCTTTTTGGCGTAGAATCTTTCTTTGAACTTTGTGTTGCGTTGATCTTTGAGGGAGCTTTTGATGACTTCAGGATGCATGTATGAGCATGTGGAATCCGTTGCCATGGATACGATGTGTCCCTGCAGGTAAACAGTTAGCAATAAAACATCCGGTACTTACAGATAAGGAACTAGAGATCGTCAACAGCATAGTGTGAAGACTCCTTCTAACCCTTATCAAGGCCGTTCCCATGTCAGATACTCCCGAAGGAGCTTACAAGACCTACTAAGTAGCTCAATGACTGGGTGAGTCGCTAGGGATCACTCCACGACTGTAGACCGCTAAGAAACCACCGCAAACACTAAGCGTAACCCACAAGGAGTTACCGAAGTGACCTGCTGTCAGGGCTGTTTGATGTTGACCCTGGCAGGATTTCCGTTCAATCATTGAGAAATACTTATGTAAATTCTCTCATAAACGTTCTCGGCAGATTGCTAAGATCTGTGAAGGACTCGATAATTTACAGCTAGTGTCCATTGATGTAGAACACCAGTTGTAGAAATACTAAGTGTTCCTAAGAGATCTTTGATGTATCTCATGGCTCTAGACTCGATAAGTGTACACTTAGGTTTCCTATGCGGAGATTAGGGAAGGGTCTCCTGCTTCAATATCAACCATCTCTAGGAGATAGGTCGATAGATTACACCGGTTCCCCGTGAGAATGAAACAAGCTCTTTTAAGAGAACTTGAGTGGCTAGAAGGTTTACTGCATTGCGTCACTGGGTCCATGACGACTTTATCTTCAATACCGGCGTCGCCTTAGCAACAACCAGTAGCATACGAATTGAACCCGGTGTCTGCCCTAAGGTTGAACATATGGAGGGCTATTTCTTTTCACCATTTTCTTTACTTTTCTTTTTAATTCTTCAACTCCTTATTTCCCCTTTCATTCTTTTCTCCTTTTACCGTATCATACCTAAGGACTTCTAATTCTAACTATTGGTGATGTCCTTGGGTAGATCCCTCCGGCTCTGGCGGATCATAGGACGGTTTTTCCTATCTTAATCACCTTATAACTCCATGATTATCCGTTAATAGCCAAGAAACCTTTGATTGAAAATCTCTCAAAGCGTTTGTGATTATCAAACATTTTGTTTAACACTTTGAGAGTTTTGTGTTTACTTTTGAAGGGCTCCCCCTTCACATGTGCTCATAAGTGTTTAATAAATTTGCACATGCGGGAGGAGCAAGCACTTTTTGAATTGATCCACTTTCAGTGAACAAGACCGATTCGAGACATGCTTACATCACTAGTTATACTAGCTTGAAGTTATTACCCGGCCTAGTCAAGTCCACAGAAAGTTTCTCGAAACAGTACATTTCTACTAAGACAAATCCTTTTCGAGACACGCTTACGTGGCTAGTTAAAGAGTTCCATTATCAGTTTTTAGGTGACAACTAGCTCTAGTAACTAACTTGATGTTATTACCCATCGAGGATAAGTCCTTTCGATTATTAACTTTTATATTTCGTCAATTCTTGGGTGAATCTGAGTCTAGCTCGCATGAGATTTGACTTTATAAGCAACATTGAACTTTCATATTTTAATCACATTCACTTTTTCTCCCCCTCAAAAATAGCGTATAAGATGATATTTTTGACAATCTTTTGATTAAAATATGCCTTTTGAGTCTTATGGGGAGAATTCAACAAGAACTTTTGATTTCAAGAACGATGATTTTGTTTCAAGTGCTCCCCCTCAACAAGTGAATTCTTATTGAGGTGAAATACTTGTCTTTTGAGCAGAATTATGAAAATCAGAAAATGTTTTAATTTTACTCAAAAGTAAGAAGCCTTCGCTCCTTATATTAGGATTGAAGCACTGATGCGTACCTCAGGGTCCTTTCTTTACAAGAACGGGTTGTACACTGTTATGTGTGCACAAGCCATTATGATAACAAATCAATCAAATGAAATAGTTAATATTGAAATGTTAATACCCATGTGTACCAGTTTATGATTCATCAGTGATTGGTGCATCAAAGTTTGTGAACTGTGGATCTGGTCTTTTGAAGAGTCTGATGGGAAATGAAGGTCTGACACCAATATAACTTTCCAGTCGTCTGATCTGCTCCCGACGGGATAACCTTTCTTCAATTTTCATAACAAAGTTACGAACTTGTCTTCTGGCACTGGATATCCACCTTGGAGTTTCACCTTTTGATATCTTTATCCGATCATCATTCAACCGTTTGACTAGCCCATCGCGAACAGTTTTGAGCGTGACATCACAGAACTTGTGTAACTCATCGAGCCTCATAAAACTTATTAGCTTTTTTGCTGTTGAGGTAGGTGAAGCCAAAAGATGGTGTTTGGATGAGCGTGTACTGTGACATCTGATTAATTCCAGGAAATGAGACTTGTGGCTTGGTCAGATTGATCTTCTATTGGTAACTTTCCACTCCAAGCTGAAGATCTTCCACTCTTTCTTGAACTATCAATCGTCGGATGAAGAGAAGTAGAGATGAAATGAAGTTTTATTGTGTATCAGTATCAAATCCACGCATTCTTCCTTGAACTTTTTCTAGATACATGTCTTCTATGTCATTTAGATAAAGGTCGGGAAAGTCTGCTTCTGAGAATTTGTACTTCTTTTCATCTTGTCTTTTGACCACAATCTCATTCATGAACATGTAGTTAAACCGTTTCGACTCTTGAATCTCCAAGATTGCAATGATCTTTGATTTATGCTTCACATTCTCTAATGACTTGATGTAACCTGTGAGTGTAACCGAGATGACGACGTTCAGGCCAATGCTGAATCCCGTGTAAAGCATCTCTGTCGTAAGCAACAATAGAGTCGCTGAATACTGGAGTTGATTCTTCAATTATAGGAACATCGTATCTTGCGGCTGGTACTGAGATAGTCAATGAGGAAGCATATTTATGTTTAGATTTTTCTTGAGTGAGTTGGAGGTTACGAAGATCCTTGTTGAAGAAGAAGCGGTAAGGTATCTTAGGTTTTTTAGGAAATCCTTGCAGAGGTAACGGTTTAGTCCAATCGGTGAAGTAAGGTTTGTCCTGGTTTTTAGAAGATGTGTCGAGATTCGCCTCAGGATTTAGCCAGTCAAACTTACCAGACATTGCACTAGCTATATTCTGCATATGAAAATCGAGTTCCATCTCATTTCCAGATCTAGACTTGAGGAATTCACGTTCATCCCGATCGATTCTTCTTAGCTCCGCCTTTGTGAGTTTCTCAATCTGAAGCTCCTTCATGATAACCTGAGTATATTGCAGTGTATTGCCTGGGAGTGGTTCCTCATCTTCCAGAGGAGGTTGAGCTTTGACCAAATCAGTCAACCAATCATTTTCAGGTGTGTCATCATTGTCGAGCCATGAATGACGCTTCTTTTCTTTGATTTCTTAGACTTGGATGTAGTATCCTTGTCTTGAGCTTTTGAGGGTGACGATGGTCCAGGTTGAGAATCGGGAATTGGGGAGGCACGGTAGTCGGTATCGGGTTGTCCTTCATAATCATCAGTTGGTTGCATAAATGTCTCTTCCTGATCTGTGAGACCTTGACCAATAGCTGAAGTGTGTTTCTGATTTCTAGGAGGAGTAGGATCCTTTTGTGGTTGGTGAGAAGATGATGGACCGGTTCCGGACTTGTGTTTCTTGCCTTTTGAGTTTGGGTCCGGGTCGTCATCTTTCCTTGACCTCTTCAGGGATCCAGCAGCTTCTTTGCATGATTCTTTAGACAAGTTAGCTGCAATGGCGTCGATAAGTGCAGTTTCCTCAGTTGTCAAAGTGGTTTTGGACGCAACTTTGTCGTATAGTTGAGTAAGCAGATCTTCGACTGATGGTTCAGAAGTGACTGGAGTTGATGTTGAAGCTTTGGCAGGATGAAGCGTGAATGGTGTTGTTGACAACATTTTCTTTACAACACTTCTGATTTTGTGCTCCAAGTTGTCCTTAATTGGTGCAACAAGACTTGTCACTTCAGGAGTGACGATTTCAACCAGATTCTCAGTAAGGTAATCTAGTGTGAAAGTCCTGATGAGTCCTGTCAAGTCTGCTTTCATGAACTTATCGATTTGCTATTTTGCCTCCTGAAAATCTTCAACTTGTTTAGCAAGACTAGTAACCATGGTTGTGAGACTGTTGACTTGCTCCTGAAGATAAACTGGTTTTGTTGGTTCATTGATTGGTTGTTGCTTAGATGCGGTTTCAGAGGGTGTAGGAGATGAATGTTCCGGTGATGATTCAGATGATGACTCGTTGTGAGAGCTTGAAGATGAAGCTGGAGGAGTCGAATCCTTTGGTGGAGAGTCTTGAGGAGGTGGAGGTTGCTGTGAAGATGTATGCTTAGATTGTGAAGATGACTGAAGGAATATGTTGGTGTCGAATGCGTCCTTTTCTTCATTTTCTTTTCTTCTGCGTTCCTCTTCTTCCTGTGTAAGAAACTCTGGAGTGGTGAAAGGGTCAAATCCCTGATCCGTAGTAATGTTCTCCTGTTCATCAACATTCTCCTCAACATTTGTAGTTTTTGTCATAGTGATGTCTCCTGTTGCATATGTGTCATTTACTTTGTCACCGGGTTGTGAAGCTGGTTCTAAAGTGGTAGACACAACGGGAGGAACTATGCTGCTGGTAGTGCCTTCATGCTCTGGTAGATTGACAGGTGGTGATGAAGGTTGAGGATGAAGTCGGCTGAGGAGTGATGCTTCCCTCTGATCTTTGAGAAATTTCTTCTCTTCAGCTCGTGTGTCAACAATTATACTTTTCAATTTTCTTTTGTCGACCAATTGCTCTACTATTGGTTCATCTTCTTCATCATCGTTAGGTTCATTTATCGTGATCCCTTTTCTTTTTCTTTTATCTGCTTCAAAGGTTTCTAGACTTTGTTGTATTGCAATTTCCGTTTCTGGAAATGCTTCTTCAGGTACTATTACTCTTCGTTCAAAGTCTTCCTCTTCTTCTTCATATTCTGTGTCAAACTCAGAGTCGCTTTCAGAGGGTGGCGGTGTAGGTTCATCTCGAAGAGCGAGCTTTGGTGTTACCTTCTTTCTAGGCTTAGTTGTAGGCTTAGGTTTGGGTGTAGGTTTTGGTTTGGTGGAAGGTTTGGTTTTGGTGGAAGGTTTGGTTTTGGTGGAAGGCTTGGTTTTGGGAGTAGCCTTTGACTTTGATTGCGGTGAGCCAATGGTGCTTGTAGTACTCCCAGATTTCACACTTCCTTTACTTCGAGTCTGTATGGTAGTTTCTTCCTGAATCCCTTTGTAAGCATCATCGTAGAATTTATAGCTCGAACTTTTCTTGATATTATCATCAAGAAGATACTCGGGAAGCCTCATTCCTTTTTGCTTAGTAGAAGATGTGGTCATTTTGACAAAAGAAATGGTGAAGTCATCCTCGAAGAGGTTCTTTGGCTCATTTGGATCTCCCATTCTTTTGATGAATTCCGGTGTATCTTTGCAGAAATGTTCAATGAGAAGCTTTGTGAATCTTATGAACGGGATCATAGTCTTTTCACGCCCGGTTTGAATGTTGTAGACTATATCGTTCATTATTGGAACTGCAAAGTCAATAGGTGACATGCTCACCATTCCCCAAAATACTTGTAAATGCTCAAGTCTGGGATGTTCGTGACCACTTTTTCTTCCTGATATAGAACATACGACTAACAAATAGAAAGTTCTCAAAGGCTGAGGTATATTCTTTGCATTGAATCTGGAATGCTTAATCAGAGGTAAATCGTCCTGAACATCGTATCCTAGGTCAATGAAGAAGTCTAGGAGATCCAGTTCAGGCAACATTGGAGCAAATTCATTGTCAGGTTGAGGTAGAAGGAAGACTGTACGAAGGACATCGTGATCTACAGTGTAGACTTGTCGATCCAGCGTAACAGTGAAAGACTCATCATCTAAGTTAACCTTTGCCGTAAGCCAGAACTGATGAAGGTAGAACACAGGAACTGAATCAGATTTGTTGAGCAGATGCTTGCAAGGATGTGCAAGGAGAATATCTTTGACAATCTTGCATGAATTCTCAGGAATTCTCAACTTGACGAAGTCAACTCGAGGATTGTTTCTGCCAATGGTGACGTTGTAGTCAGCGGGAATGATGTCATTCATAGTGAGTAATGGAAGAGTTTGTTCGGGGACATTCTCGTTGTGTTCAGCCATGTTAATCTGAAAAACATTATCATAAACCAAACATCCAGATTTGTTACTCATTAGTACGATCACAAGTTTGATTACTGATAATGGGTTAGACTTATTAAAGCACAAATGGTTCCATTAGTATATGTGAATTGACGAATTAAGTATACTTAGATAAAGTTGAGCTTATATAATCATGAAATTAAGCATGGAGCACTCATACATTCACATAAGCACAAAGATCATCCAAGATATATGATTACATCAGACATTACATTAAATAATAATCATCATCACAAATATATGTTTACGAAATTACAACAAGTCATGATCTCGAAATTTGACATTAAGATCAATTTTTCGCAAACATAGAAAATCCTTGATTTCGAAAAGTTTCTCAAGCATGATCTCGAAAGTCAGTCATAAGAGGAAGAATTTCGCAAACATGTATAATGAAGATTTTCGAAAAACATTTCCAAGTGTGTTCTCGATAACAATTTTATCGAGAATATACTCATTTGAAATATTTTCAAAAATATTAAAAAGTGTGTTTGCGAAAGTTTTCCTCTCATGTGATCTCGAAAAGAGGTTCTCGAAAAAATTGATCTGTGATGGAAATTCTTCGCAAACCCATTAGACAAGTGTTTTCGAAAGAATTTTAAAGTGTATTTTCAAAAAAATACAAAACTTTGAAAGTTTTTCGAAAACTTTTGTAAGATGCGTTCTCGAAAGAATTTCCTCCTTTCACAGGCGATTGCGAAATAGTGATTTCGAAAAAGATTCTTATACAAGAATTTCGAAAAACTGTTGCAACGTACGTTTCTTTAAGCAAATTGATTTTCCAGAGATTGAGACCTGTTGTGTAGGGTGACAAACAACAATTAGTTTCACAAACATAACCCTCATACATTATTTTCGAAACATGAGCTAGAATATGTATTCGAGAATCACAAGAGTATGCAACATCTTATCATATCAATGTATTGTGAATCTTTTATCATGCATAGAACCAAGTTAAGCACGAATAACGGGCCATATAAACACCACACGAGAAATACCCTATATGAACAAAAACCCTAGTTATCGAGTTTAATGCAACCGTGTACTAAGTCACGATTAAAGTGATTCAAGAAGTTATAAGCACTATAAACAACATATCCCACCAATAAAATCAATAAAACAAACTACAAATCAATAAAACCCAAATCGTACCTAAACCCTAGTTTTCGAAAAACACTCAAACATGTGTTAGATTACGATTAGTTGATATAGGAACGTTTAGAACATGATTTAGGACAAAAGCCCTATGAAAAATTGCACCTCCAAACATGTTTTGATTAAATTCGAAATTAGCGAAACCCTAGGTTTTAAGAACACGATTACTTGAAATCAAACCGTTAATATTGTGATTAAACGAAAACCTATGTTTGAAATACACTTAAGATCATTTAGAAACTTACAAATTGAAGATTTGATGCACGGATTTCTCGTATGAATATGGGCCGTGGATTTCAAAAGGGGTGTTTGATTGCAATTTGTTTTGAATGAATTTTGAAAAGACGGGGTGTTTGTTTGTGTTTTTATTTTGGAATTTTGAGTTTTGTCACTTTAGTCCCCTAACTATTAATTTTGCATCATGAGTCCATTATTTGATACAATTAAATGACCAAAGGCAATATTCTAAAATATACTCCTTATGACATCGTTTTGTGAAAAGAAAAAGATATGAGATATCCATTAAGTCCTGAAACAACGCATCTTAAGGAATTATGCAAGTATACCGTTATGAGAAAAATTTTGAGCGTGTCTCCCCCTCAACACTTGTAAAAGAGAAAGAAATAACAAGGTGTTGACAGGAAGCGATATACTTGCGTGTTTGGTTTTTTTTTTTTTTTTTTTTAAGAAATAGAAAAACTCTTTTTGTGTTTTTGATGTTTTTATAAATTTGAGAAAAAAATTATTTACAAAGATAGTTTGTTTGATGTTTGACATTTACTTGTGGTTTAGAAACTTTTCCAGATCTTCTGGTGTATCGCATACCAATTTGGTGAACTAAACTAGCAAACCTTGATGGAGCTAAGGCTTTTGTAAGTAAGTCCGCCAATTGGTATTCAGTTCCCACAAAATATAATTCAACTGTACCCTTTTCGACATGCTCCTTGATAAAATGATAGCGGAGATCAATGTGTTTGGATTTGCAGTGATGGACTGTGTTGCAGGAGATAGCAATGGCACTTTTAGAATCGCAGTAGATCGGAATCTTATTGAATAGGTAGCCATAGTCTTTAAGTTGTGATCTCATCCAAATGACTTGAGCACAACAAGCAGACATAGCTACGTATTCAGATTCTGTTGATGACAGTGAAGTGCAGTCCTGCTTCTTTGATTGCCAAGACACAAGCTTATCTCCAAGAAACTATAGTCCACCTGATGTACTCTTTCGCGTGTCTAAGCATCCTGCATGGTCAGCGTCTGAAAAAGCTATTAGTTCAAAACCAGAATCCTTCAGATACCAGATTCCCAAATGGATGGTTCCCTTTATGTATCGAAGGATTCTTTTTGCCTCATTGAGGTGTTCCTCAGTTGGTTTAGACTGATATCGCGAACACATATAAACAACAAATACAATATCAGGTCTGCTAGATGTGAGATACATGAGGGACCCAATAATACTTCGGTATTTGGTAGGTTCAACAGGAGTCCCATGTATATCAGCATCTAGTTTAGTGGAATTGGCCATAGGTGTATTCATTGTATCACAGCTTTGCATTCCATGTTTCTTTAAAATCTCAAGAGCATATTTAGACTGATTTAGAAAAATTCCACGGGGTGATTAATGAACTTGTAGTCCTAGAAAGAACATAAGTGTTGGATCGTGAACACCTTGAACTTGTGTTAATATTGATACTTTGAGTGATACCAATAAATATGCGGAATCTACTTAATGATACTTAGAAGATTGAATGTAAATGAAACAGTTGTATGTATGAAAGAACAATGTATGTAACAAACAAATAGCTCCAATATTATTAATGATAATAATACGAGTGATCTATGATATCACTAGGGTTACACCTTGAAGCTCTAGGAAAAACGTATTAGAAAGATATATGACGACTGATATATAAAACCCTAATCTAGGATCTCCTTTTATAAGAAACAAGGAGTCCTTTACAAGATAAGTATATTCTAACAGAATAAGATATACACCAAATCTTTTCTATATTTATCTTCGTACTAGCAGTGGTAACTTTGTACTAGCAGTGGTAATGATGTTTCCACTACTAGTGTATTCTTCAATAGTAGGAATAATGTTTCCACTGCTAGTGTATTCTTCAAGCAGTGGGAACTCCAACACTAGCATTTTGTACTGTTAGTTTAATTCCCAACAATCCTCCCCTAAACTTGTGATTCCTCTGCAAATCCACAAGTTTCTTGAATTAAACTTCCTCCTTGATCTTGGGGGGATTCTTCCAAACACTTATCTTTTCAATCATGCAGTTCTCATATTTCAAAATGATGAACTCTTCTGTATGTAGTACTTTCTTCTTTTGCTTCAATCATGATACCTTTACTTTTGCCTTGAATTGCTATCATCAGGAGAAACTGGTATTCTATCAGTAGAAACTTGTGCATCAGTATAACTTCTATATCTGCATCAAATTGAGTTTCTTTGACCTGAGAGCAATCCTCCCCTGAATCTTATCATCATTTTTCCTCCCCTGTTTGGGAGAATCACCACTCTCCTCTTTTCTTTCAAACTCTTGACATTATCATGCAGCATTATATTCTTCAAGAGTATCCACCTTTTATGATAATTTGGTACACAGTTCCATCAAATCCTTTATTTGCAAACTACCCTCAGCACTTCCAGATGTGTTAACTTCTGGGAGAGGTGCATCATGGAGCATAGATTCAGTTTCTCCCCTAGTTGGACTAGGAAGTACTCCTGAACCACCCAATGTTTCAATTAGCTTGGGATTCCACCATCTGTATCCAATCCAAAAGGATGAGACACATTAGGTGTTGCCATGGTTGAGGTCTTAATGATGTTAACATTGTCATGTCCTGCATCTACACATATTAAAAATTAGTTACTTAGAACAACAGTGGAAAATTTTACACTGTCAGTGGTAACTGTGAACCAGCAGTGGTAAAAATAATAAAAGCAGTGGTAAAAATATGTTTGAGTAAAACTGTTTTTTTTCATAGTTTTTAGCAAACTACCAGCTATCAACGGATTTGATATGTCTTTACCATGAGCCGTTTGCTATGGACTAGCCAACTCTTGATCACATGGATGTATGGTGAGTTGATAACCTAGTTTTTGGTAAACTATCAACCATAAACGGATTTGATAAGTCTTTACCAGTAGCCGTTTGCTCTGGACTAGTTGGTTCTTGGTGTGGGTTAGACATGGTGAACCAATTACCATTTGTTGTGTATCCAGGTCACACACTCCAAACTCTATATCAGCATACAGTCCAATTCTCATATCAAGCAATCTGATAGCTCCAAATCATTTGCTTTATCAACCTGCATTTGTTAGTCCAAAACCAAGAAAATACAAGACAACATATTTTCCTTTTAACAATAATGAATATGACTAACAAAATATACTATAACAGACAACTAAACATTGGAAACCCAAGCCATTACTGACTTGACTCTCCCTCTTGCATCAATATAAGTGTGTTTCTTTAATACCATAGATGCTTTGTCACCTGTTATTGGTCTCCAAACCCATTGTGCTGTAGCTTTCATGCCATTTCCCATATTACCCTTAACAGCTTTCTTTTGCCTATCAATAGAAACTTTTGGCCTACCAGTGGGAATTGCTGGCTTAGCAGTTGAAACCTTAGTTTCCCATTTTTGATTTTGCCTAGCTGTTTTATTGAAAAAGACATGTTTAACTGTTTGTGCCTGATTTGAAAATCTTGGTTTAGCACTTGGAACAGTTTGCTTGGGGTAAAGAGTCTTGTTTGGCCTAGCAGGACAAAGAGGTTTAGTGCCAGATCTTATCCTGACAACTCTGGGTATTATTTTAACATTAGAGTGAGATTGATTTGAAACATAGTTGTTCACTCTAGGTTGTTTGTTCCCAAATACCCTTGTATCCCTTGAAGTTACCTTTTTCCAAGGATTATATTCACAATATGCAGACAAATGATCAAAACTACCACATACAAAACATGCTTTATTCAACATCACAAAATCACTACCTAGCTGTTGGGATTTCATATTATTCCAATTTCTTTGGTTACCTTTAGGTTGTGACCTGTACATCTATGCATACCTAGTAGTAGGCCTAGTGTAATTTAACTGTGTTCTAGGCTTCTCTTTGACTACTTCAGGAATACTTTTTCTTTCCTCTACTCTAACATTTTCAGGAACACTAGATTTAGACTCAACATTTAAACATTCATCTTTAAGGAATGAGTCACTAGCACTATCAAAAGTCTCAACCTCAACCTGAACCTTTTCAGTTTCAACTGGTTTAACAAATTTTGGTCCATAGGTCATAGGTAGATCCTGAAACTCTTCTAAACCAGTGTGAGCTAGGTCAATGCCAGGAGGTGCTGGAACACCTCTTAGAGGTGGTGGAACTGATTTGTATCCAAGACCTGATTTGGCTTTGCTCACAACTTGAGCTTCCCATATTTTGCTAATGCTCTTAGATTGGTGGTCTAGTGTTTGATTAGTTATCTGAATATACTCACTAGCCTTCTTAACCTTTTCAATCTCTTCCCTAAGAGCTTTATTCACTTTAACATAAAAATCTAAGTCTCTTTTTAAAACAACAATGTCATCATTAAACTTAGATTCATTTGCCCTATAATGCACTAACTGTTTTTCTAAAACACCTAGACCTCTTTTATGATTTGCTAAGTTATAATTAGTATGATGTAAATCTAGCATCAGTGCATCATATTGTGTTTTTGAGGTCTCTAACTCTTTTAAGGCCTTACAGTTTTTAGAACAAGCATTATCAGTATGTACCTCAGAGTCTGAAAAAGCCATCTTTCTTTTGAGTAAACTGTTCTTCTGGATCTTCTAAATCAAAATATCAAAGCCTTGCTCTGATACCACTTGTTAGATCGTGAACACCTTGAACTTGTGTTAATATTGATACTTTGAGTGATACCAATAAGTATGCGGAATCTACTTAATGATACTTAGAAGATTGAATGTAAATGAAACAGTTGTATGTATGAAAGAACAATGTATGTAACAAACAAATAGCTCCAATATTATTAATGATAATAATACGAGTGATCTATGATATCACTAGGGTTATACCTTGAAGCTCTAGGAAAAACGTATTAGAAAGATATATGACGACTGATATATAAAACCCTAATCTAGGATCTCCTTTTATAAGAAACAAGGAGTCCTTTACAAGATAAGTATATTCTAACAGAATAAGATATACACCAAATCTTTTCTATATTTATCTTCGTACTAGCAGTGGTAACTTTGTACTAGCAGTGGTAATGATGTTTCCACTGCTAGTGTATTCTTCAATAGTAGGAATAATGTTTCCACTGCTAGTGTATTCTTCAAGCAGTGGGAACTCCAACACTAGCATTTTGTACTGTTAGTTTAATTCCCAACAATAAGTTCACCCATCATGGACATTTTGAAATTATCTGTCATTAATTTTGCAAAATCTGATTTAGTCGTTTTTAGTATAGGTTTGTTTTTCCGAAGAAATGCTTAGGAAAGTATTTCCCCGGGTCGTGTCCCAACGAAGGTGTGAATGGAATTTCAAATTCCCGAATCGCGAAACGTGTCGTGAAAGTGGTAAAAAGTGATTTTGATGAGATTACACTAATGAAATAGTAAATGAAGCACAAATAAACACTTAAACATGTAATTCAAGTAAACAAACTAAAAACGTAACGCAAAATCGAAAACGTAAATTAAACGTAAACGTATGAAATAAAAACGCGAATTTTAAGCTACACTACTCCTATGGACTTGAAAATAATTTTGAAAAGTTAAAAATGATAAAAGAAAATTTTGAGAAAAAGAAAAATATTTTTTTGACTTTTTATTCATTTTTTATGAATTAAAAACTAATTAACTAATTAAAAAATAAAAAGAAAATGCAAACAAAGTGGGAAAAATGGAAAATAAATTTTGAAAATAATAAAATAACTAAAAAGTAATTTTAAAACTAAAAACTAATTTTTTTTGGCTTTTTATGTAATTTTTAGTAATTAAAAAATATTAAATCTAATTAAAAAGTAATAAAAATTCAAATTAAATTCAAAATAAATGGGAAAAATGCAAATTAAATTTCCAAAATTCTAAAATAAATGAAAATAATTTTCTAAAATATTTTTGGATTTTTCTGATTTTTTTTGGATTTTTTAGTAATCAAAAAGTATTAATAATTGAATGAAAATGAAAATTAAACAGAAAAAATAGTAAATGGACTCAGAAAAATTTGAAAAAATTACAGAAAATCTAAAATATTAAAATAAGCTTAGAAAAAATATGAAAATAGAAAAAGAGGCAATGAGATTGCTTATTGCTTAAGAACAGCTTATTGGCAAGTGCTTATTAATAAGCACTTGCTGAAAATTGATGAGTGGCTAAAAACAGATTAAGAACAGGTTCTAAAAAGCTCAAATGAACAGACTGTGAGGTCAACTGATCACTCAGAAACACAAATTAAGGCAAGACAGGCACAATAAGTATTAAGGCAAGACAGGCACAATAAGTATTATGCACAAATTAAAACTCCCCTAGTTCAGCAGCTAATGGACCTGCAGGCTACATGTCTTTTTGACTTTTTGATTGCATCACTATTTGACTAAATTGAATTACCAATGCACTAAACTCACCCTAAATGTTGAATTGAGATACTATTCTACTTGATTAGACTAAATCTATACTAAACCTATCAACTTGGAGAGATCACAGAAGTTCAAATCACTAAATAAGCTAGAAATGACAGATTCTTATTAAATTGAGACTTTCACTGCATCACCTAAGTGACTTACTGCTATGGGACCTCTAGTTTTTATGCATAGACCTGCTTTAGTATGACTAGCGAAATCTGTTTGAATCAATTAAACAACAATAAAACAGTATGAGCAAAGGTAACAAGCCTGATCCAAACACCCTTGTATATCCTGTTAAAAGCTTATGTAAACAGCTGCTACTTAATCCAATACTAAACACCAATCTCAGCTATCTACTATGATCTAATAACATCAAATCAACTCAGAAACATAAAAAACGCACAGTACAACAAACAAATCCAAGCAGTATGACAGAAGTGAAACAATAGACTGCAACTAATATTGAAATAACAAACTACATAACTATTAAATCATTAATGATGCAAAAAAACTACTTTCAAACAGAAACAAGTATTAAAGAAAGATCTACACTAGATAGTATTAAGAATCCAGTTCAAAGCTAGTGAAAATGAAATTGAGAACTTACAATGCACCTCTCAGCCAAACAGAGAGGGCCTCCCTCACAGCCTATCTCTAGATAGGCTAGCTGCTTCCATTACTAAGTCTAGACTATCACCCACACCTTCAAATAAGCTCAGCCTAATGAATAAGCTGCCCTTAGACTTACTTTGTCTTAATCAAATTAACAAAGTTAAAGCAGGATTCAAACCATAACCATCACCACAAACTATTAGTTAAACTTGAGTGAACTTAATGAAACAGTAACTAAGAGTTTAAAACATAAACAGACTAAATTTGCTTAGGAAATTAAAATGCAAGGAATTAAAATGAAAGTTTGAATTATATTAAAATATGAAAATTGAGTACAACTTGAAAAGAAGAAATACAATAAACTGAAAATTAAACTACAAACTACACCTACTCCTATCCTAATCTAATTCTTAAATCTAACAGTTTCAAATGTGGTGAGGATGGGGCTTTTTATAGCCGTGTGAGGATGAAGTCCCTAGAAGTCCATGTCAGCAATCCACACCACTTCTGTGCTTCTTTGAGTCCTCTCTGATCCGTTGGATATACTTCTAGATATTTCCCATCATCCACAGCCCTTGGATTAATTGATGTGATGTGACCGATCCTCCGTGTCCTCTCTGATTGGACCACGTGTCCCTGCTATCCCTGACACCTTCTAGAAGATCATATGATTAGGTAATGCAAGGTAATTTTGGGGGGGGGGGGGTTGGGAATTAGGGTTCGTCTACAGTAATTTCTAGGTGTGGGTATGAATTTGGGGGGAGGTAAAATAGAAATGGGGGTTTTTATTAGTGTTGTGGTGTTGACCGTGGGTAATTTTGACCAAGGGATGAGGTGTGTACCGGGTTTAGTATTTTTGTAGGATTGGGCTATTTGTAATGTTGGGCTTGGGAATTGTGGAACTTTGGACTAATTTGATATTTTGGATCCAGTGTAATATTATGTGTAAAACAAGGACCATTGTTGAAATTTCTAAAATCATAGGGACCATTTCTGTTATTTTTCCAAACAATATTCCAAGGGCCTTAATTGTTAATCTCTAATACATGGAGGACCAAACTTGACTTTCCTTCGAATATTTCTTCAACGGACTATTTTTTCCAAACTCTGAAAGTGTAGGGACTAAAATTGCCAATCTCTCCAAACTTTGTCCAGGGACTAAATATGTAACTTTGTGAATTCCTGAGGACTTCTAATGACATTCTGAGCTTTCTTTTATTATTTTGCTTCCCCGGCTCCGGCTTTTGACCTTTTTCCAATCTCGTGCTCGTTTTTGTCGGTTTTGGCTTTGTTTTTGTTCATTTTTCACATATCCGTACCTGCACATACACAAATACAAAAACACACATTCTCTTGGCATATTTGGTTAGTATTTGGTGTATTTGGTCTGATTTTGGTCTAAAAAGGATGTGTGAAAAAGCACACATCAAAATCCATTGAGTAAAGTTTGTTGGTTGAAGCAAAAATAATGTCATCGACATAAATTTGAACAATTAATAAGTCCGCCCCGTATGTTTTTGTAAATAGTGTTGGGTCCACCGAGCCTAGAGTAAAGTTATTGGCCAACAAGAATTTAGATAACTTATCATACCACGCCCTGGGGTCTTGCTTGAGACCGTAGAGAGACTTCTTTAGCTTGTAGACATGATTAGGACGTTCTGGATCAACGAATCCTTCAGGTTGACTGACATAAACCACTTCACGGAGTTGACCATTCAACAAGGCCATTTTCACGTCCATTTGATAAACAATCATATTCCGATGAGCAGCATATGCTAAGAAGATCCGTACAGCTTCAAGTCTAGCTACTGGAGCAAATGATTCTTCAAAATCGATTCCTTCTTCTTGAGAGTATCCTTTTGCTACCAAGCGTGATTTGTTGCGTATGACAGTTCCTTCTGCATCCAGTTTGTTTTTCCAGATCCATTTTAAACCAATGACAATGATTCCTTCAGGTTTTTCAACCATTTCCCAGACTTCCAATCTTTGAAATGATTCAAATTCCTCTTGCATAGACTCAATCCAGTTTTTGTAAGTCATAGCTTTTTTGACGTTCTTTGGCATGGTTTCACATACTGTGAGTGCGTATGTGCAAGTTTCACCGTCTGTGTAAAGTCGTTGTCTTGTCATAATGGGTGCATCTGGATGGCCAATAATTTGAACTAAGGGGTGATCTCTAGTCCATTTGTGTGTCGAAGGGTGAAGTTGATAAGTATCTCGCAGGTGAGCAGGATCCAAATTGCGTGTAGATGACTCAGCAATGTCGGGGACAAGTGGAGCGGTGCAAATGGGTTAATGAATGGTTCTGGGTCATGCTCTGCGGTTTGTGGAACTGATAAAGGTATGGAGTCTCTAGCTGAGTGTTGTGAGTTGGACCATGTTTGTTCTGTTGTTGTAGGTGATAGAATTTGAGGACCGTCTCTTCCAACAGTTTTTGTTGTTTGTTGAGGTGTATCAGGTACTTGATGTTGATCAAGATGTGCAGCGGAATTTGGTGAGGCCTCAGATGGACGGCTAACAATCGTATCATCAAACAATGGAGCAAACAAGGTTTCCACTTCTTTACGGGAGAGTGACAACGGTCCAGCCGAAGATTCTGGAAAGTTTAGACGGTTGGATGCGGGTCCTAAGCTGTTTTGCTCAGAAGCCATTTGAGTGAGTTCATCGAAATTAGCATGAATTGTTTCTTGAATTTCCCTTGTACGACGATTCCATATCCGAAAGCCTTTTGAATTTTCACAGTATCCAACAAATATTCCAATGTCAGCCTTTGCTTTAAGTTTACCTAGATCATCACGATCATTGACTGGGTAACATAGAGCTCCAAATACATGAAAGTAACTGATGTTCGGTTTCCTTTTGTGAACAATCTGATAAGGGGTTTTGTGATGGCGTTTTGTGATCATACAACGGTTTTGAGTGTAACATGCGGTTGAAACAGCTTCTGCCCATAAGTAATCTGGAAATTGAGCATTGATTAACATCGTTCGTTCAGCTTCCACTAACGTTCTGTTGCGTCTTTCGACTACTCCATTCTGTTCGGGTGTTCGTGGAATGGATGTTGGATGTTCAATTCCCACTTTCTCAAAATACGACCTTAGAGTCTGATTCTTAAATTCTGTGCCATTGTCAGTTCTAACAATTCTGACTGTGTTGCGTAGCTGAACTTGTATTTTGGTGAGAAAGGTGATGATCATTTGAGGAGCTTGATCTTTACTTCGAAGAAAATAAACCCAAGTCCAACGGGAGTAATCATCAACAATTACTAAAATGTAGCGTCTACCGTTGATCGTTTGAACACGCATCGGACCACACAAATCCATATGTAGCAGTTGTAAAACATGATTAGTACTGTGTTCAGGTTTTGAGGGAAAGTGAGCACGGGTACTTTTACCTTGTTCACAGGCTGGACATAAGTGATCTTTGGCATAGCGGAATCTTGGAAAGCCTTCAACTAATTTGTGACGAGCGAGATCAGTCATCGTTTTGAAGTTCAAGTGAGAAAGACATTTGTGCCATAACCATGATTTAGTCGTTTCAGCTTTGGATAGAAGACAGATAGGAGATGAAGCGATCATGTCAGACATTGAAATTGTGTAAAGGTTAGTGCCACGCTTGCCTGACATGAGATAAATTTCCTTGTAGATCACGAACAAAACAAGTTTTCTCTCGAAATGCAACTTCTAAATCCCCATCACAAAATTGACCGACTGAAGAGAGGTTGTGGCCCAAGCCTTCAACATAATAGACTCTGCTAATTTCAATATTCCCATTCACATAGTCACCGTAACCCATAATTAAAGCGTATTGATCATTCTCGAATCTGACAGTTCCGATAAACTTTGAGACAAAGTTAGTTAACAGTTTGAGATTGCCTGTCATACGTCGGGTGCAACCGCTATCAACAATCCAGAGAACAATCTGAACCACCTGCATCACAAGTAGACGACAAAGATGGAACAGAAGTAAGGGTGGAACTTGAAGAAATGGTGGGTTCCTGTTGGTTAGAATTACAAATATTCAATAGTTTAGGAATCCATTTAAAATTTGGTTTGTATTGTAACCAACGTTGCCAGTTCCAACTAATTTTTGCTTTATTCTTGGTAAATTCACTAGCTTTTAGCTTGTTCCTAGAATTGTTGATTTTTGCTGTGGGGGTGACTACAACATCATTCGAAACAGTAGTTGGTGTTTTTCCTAAGGTAGACTTAGAGGCAGTAGTGGGCCTAGAAGGAATGCCTGATCTACGTTTCTTGTGACGATGTAAGAGATTATTAGCTACACATTTAGTATGATCACCAGATAACACATTTTGACGACAAAACACACAAGATGCATTAATATTCAAAACATTTAAAGGTTCAACATTCGTTACATTAAGATTTTGATTACAATTTGCCAGATTAGAATCTAAATCCGATGCAACATGAGTTTTATTCAAGTTCCTAAGGTGATCTTCTACTTCTTGCTCTTCTAGTGTTCCTCTTCTACGTTGCCAGAGCCTAGTCTTTTTAGTCTTCTTAATGCTTTTTGGCTTTGGGCTGCTAACGCTCTTAGGGGTAACTAGTCCTGTAGAAGTGGAAGAACTAACATTAGAACTCTTATCATGATTACCCTTATCTATTTTGTCTATTTGAAACATTCCTGGTGTTATCACTGTGGTATCAACAAACTTTCCTTTTTGAAGTAGCTTAATTTTCTCTTTCAAATCAATGATGATGTGATTTTTATCCTGAATAACAGACTCAAGTAAACCATTGCAATAACGAATGTGATCGCGGTTTTGTTGCCATTCGACGTTTTCAATTTTTAACTCCGCAATTTCTTTTTCATATTGAAGACATTTATCTTTGAGAAAAACATTGTCTTTGCAAAGTTGACAGCTTTTTGAAACATTTTGACTTTGTAGTTGCAATTCCGTTTCAATACTTTGAGCTTGACACCATTCAAGCCTTTGTTTGAGTTGACAATTTTCGTTTGAAAGTTTGTTTCTCACATCATCACTGTTTTGATGCAATGTTTCATATTTATGTTTTAATGTCTCAGTTTCCTTATTCAACAAATCAATATCAGCGCAGTAATTATCAAACATCATAGCATTGCTGGATTTGTAAAGATCATTCATAATGAGAGAAAAAATATCAGCTGTGAGGATTTTTTCCAAGAGTCGATCAGAATCCGTTTTCAAAAATCGATTTTTGCGTTGTTGAACCAAAATTGCATTTTCATTAAGCGTGAAAACGTTTTGCATTGATTTAACTTCTTTTTGGAGTTCCTATTCCCAACGAGTAGCACAATGACGTAAATTTTAACTAAAGGCAGAAATTGTTTTTGAAAAATGTCTCGCTTTTCGCGCTCGTAAGCTGATTGAAAAGTAGCAATTTTTATTTCCGAATTATGTTCAATTACGTTTTCCAAATTTTTGATGCCTTTCATGAATGTTTTAAAATATTCTAAGACTCGACAACGTGTTGGTAAAGGTGTCACTGTACCAGAAGATGGTAATGGACCATTTACTTGTGCCACGGGTTTGACAGGAGCCCCATTGGAAGATGAAACATAAGACTCAGTTACATACCATGATTTCTCAGGTATTTCTCTTGATGGAACAAAAGATTTTGAAATATGAGGAACTTTTGAATAATCATATGGTTTGCAATATTCAACTTGACTCATTTTTGATCGACTCTTTTCTTCAAGTTCTTATTCTTCCTCAGTATTATATACAACAACACGCACAACATTATTATCCATCAATTGGTCCATACTGTAAAGCTTAGGAATTGTTTTGAAAACAGTGTGAAGAAAAGTTGATCTGTAATCGCCAATGGCAAAACCTTTATCGGGTCTTGGTTTTAAAGTAAACTTTTGAATTGTCGTTACAGATTCTCCATGTTTGTAAACGATATTTTTAAGTTCTTTTATTTGACGTTCGAGAGTGATATTTTCTTCAATTAAAGAATTTTCTTTTTCTCTTTTTTGCACTTTGTGTTCATAAAATTCATGTTTACAATTTGACAACTCTGTTTGTGTTTTGGAAAGTTCCTTTTGAAGTTGTGCAACTTGTTTTTTAAGATCATTTGTATCATTTTCCAGTTTGGAAACCAATTTACCGTTTGACTCGATTAAGTCATGCATTTGCTTTTGAAGATTTTGTTCTTTGACATACGATTCCTGAAATGACTTTTCAAAGCACTTTTCACGTTTAACTGCATTTTGAAAATGTGAAAGTTGTATTTTATAACATTCAATGTCCTTTTTCAAAACAGCATTTGTTTCTTTCAAAACTTTATTTTGCTCGTCCTTTTTGTGAGTAACAAGAATTTGTTCTTGTAGTTGTTTGGCCATGACAATATAGTCAGGATCTGGATCAGAAGAAGGTTCATGTTGTTCAACATGATCATATTTGTCATGCTCAATAGGATCATCAAATGAAACGACAGTGTCATCATCAAATATAACAACTGTGTTTAATTGTTCATCTTCTTGAGAAGATAAAAATGATTCGGATGGAACAACTTGCGCCTTATCTGATTCAGAAGCATAGGGTGATGCATTTACTTGTATGGAGCATGTGGTTAGGTCATGTACCTGAGACAAACCATCAGTGTTAAACACTGGGCCTGAATCATTCAACTGGAGTTCCTACATGTTGGCCATAAGCATCACAGCTGCATTGGCTTCAAGATCTTCCATATCATCATCGTTGTAAGTATTAGCGAAGAAACTATTTTCTTGATCAGTGAAAGTTCCTTCCTTTTCATCTTTGAGAGCCATTAGTAATGCCTGCTTGTGAAACTGACTGCCCCGGGTTCTTGGTTTTGGACATGCTGTTGCAATATGACCTTTTTCGTTGCAGTTGTAGCACCATATCGCATTCCCAGATTCTGTGTTGCCATTTGCCACATTGTCATTTCTTCTCTGAGGAGCACCTGAATTATTTCTGAATCCCCCATTGTTGTTAAACCTTTGTCCATACCCAGAATTTCCTGAATAACCTCCTGAACCTGAACGTCCATTATTACAGTTCTGACTCTCAACCCGACCATCTTGAATGACAGCTTGATTCCTTGTATTTGAAGAAGAACGAAGACGGTTGTTAGTCTTGTTTGAGAATTTGCTGAAAGCACGAGCGATAAGAGCAAGTCCCTGATTCAACGTATTAACGTCTTCATCATCATCTTCTATCTGATTCGAGTAGTACATGCTATCATGGTTGTCATATGGAGCAAGTTGAGGAAAAGCCTGTTACGAGGATGATTCATATGAGACCATTTTGTGGGAGGTTGCAGGTGGCTGGTAACTGAAGTAATTCTGTTCCTGAACATAAGCATGATTAGACATCGGAGGATATGCAGCATGAGATTGAGCAACGAGTGCTAGTGGATTAGAAGTAGGTGGTGGTGTATATCCTCCTCGTGCAGCTCTATCTTTTTCAACTTCAGATTCATGGTGCTTGAGATAGTCATACAACAAACCATATGGAGCATCATGAAGATTCTTAGCTTGTCTCACAAATGTCACATACTTTTGCCAATCATAACCCAGACTACTAACAAACTTCGTATTGACAACGATCCTTGGAAGGTGTACTTCATGTCTCTCTAAGTCGTTGACAACATTGGTGAAACGATGATAGTAAGATTCAAGTGATTCCCCTGGTTCGATCATGAAGTTAGTGTATTCCAAGTAAAGTTTAGATTCCATGTCTTCTTTGTTCAGTTGTGTGCCTTCCATAAATAGATGGACGTGTTCCCACATAGCTTTTGCAGTTGTCTGAGCATCCACACTTCTGAATATTGGATTTGGTATTCCCTGAAGTATGTAAGCCATAGCATACTCATCTGCTTCACGATGAAGGTGTTGTTCAGTAGTGAGTGCAGACTCAGGAACTGGTACAGCAGTTGGAGCTACTGGAGGATCAGCAGATGGGTCACCTCCAATGTAGTTAATAGGCCACTGAAATGGTCCTTCAAGGATAACTTGTTTCATGTACTTACCATTGGGTTTCTTGAGTTCTATAAACCTTAAGAATCGACTTGCCCACTGAACATAATTACCCGGTGTAAGCATTGGTGGAGTGTCAAGATCCTGCTTCATATCTGGATTGTTGAGTTGAAATGATTTCACACATCCTGTCAAACCAGTGAGTCTGTTTGGATGGAAGTTGGCCTTGTTGTTGTGTCATTGGATAGGATTGTTGTATTGGAACCATCTGATATTGTTGCATGAGAAGATGATGTTGTGAGTAAACCGGTTGTTGATAATATTGTGGTGATTGTTGATACTGTTGATGTTGCTGATGATACTACGGATTCTGATGTTGCTGAGGATGGTTAAAGTTGTAGTACGGTGGTTGAGACATAATGAAACACTTGTGTGAAAAGATGGATCTTGTAGAAGGTATAGGATTAAGTCAAATTTCGAAAACTTGCACAACCGTGATTGCGAAATCTGAGACTTAAGTGATCGCGAAACTTAGTATGGAAGTGGTTCTCGAAATTTGGTGATATTATGAGATTGCGAAATTGAGAAATTTTGAAATTTAATTGCGAAACTTAGTGGCAGCTTGATTCTCGAAACTTGTGTGAGGTTGATTGTTATCGCGAAACTTTTAGAGGTTTGCGAAAAATGTGATTTCGAAAAAATTGTAGATTTTCGAAAACACAAACTCACATACAAAATTTCGAAATTATCCAATTTCGAAATTAATCCAAAAGTCAAAGTACTTTTCTTTCTTATACAAGAGAGAAAATACTGAGTACACGATCCGTAAGTCGATAGGAAGCAAACTTTAGTGATTTTGAAACTGGGTCAGTGGAGTGATCTCGAAATGTTGACAGATTTTTGTTTTTCAAAGAAAGCTTACCAAAAGCTCAATTTTATTTAAAGATTCTTGTACTTTTAGGTATAAAAAGATGAGATCTTCAAGAAAGTTGAAAACTTGATACACTTTTTCAAAAATGAAAAGATTTTTGAAAACAAGTACAAAAACCCAAGTCATGATTTTTGATAAAATTTTGAGGCGTTTTGTTTGTTATGTTTTGTAACACAAGTTTGTAAGCAAAGATGTGATAAAAAAACAAGAAAGTACAAAAAGTTTCAACAAAAAATAACGAAATAAAACAAAGATTGAAGATCGATTTCAATGAAAAACACTAGCTACACCTTCACATGGCGAATGATACCACTTGTTAGGTACCCATATTCATAACATACAAGCAAGAATGAGATAGATATAAGGATTTGGGTGATTATAAGAATGAGAGAATTATGAGAGCAAAACTTTCCTTAAGATATCAAATAACCAACCAAATACAAATGAGTCCTAATGGTTCTATTTATAGGAGGGAAGCTAGGGCAACACTCCTAGCTCCCATCTTCCATGATTCGTGGGCCTTAGTGGCCTTGTGGACTTTTCATAAGCCTTAAACACATAAATGACAACCAAATGTAAGTAACTAATAACTAAGCAACCTAGCATTTATTACAAATGACGAGACTTGATAAAATAGTAAAACTTCGTTCCCAACATATCTTGAATAGTCATCGACGATAACAATAATATACTTCTTCCCATTTATGCTTTCAACTCTCATTGGGCCACATAAGTCCATGTGCAACATATGTAACCGTGTTTTCGAACTAGATACGGTTTTGGGTTTATATGATGCTCTTTTACTTTTTTCTTGTTAACATGATGGACATAAGTGTTCCTTGGTGTATTTGAACTTAGGGAGTCCGTTGACGATGTTGACTTTGGCTAATTTGTTGATGGTGTCGAAATTGAGATGGGATAATCTTCTATGCCATAGCCAGGACTTTGTTTCTGTTGCTCTTGTCATAAGACAAATTGGTGATGAAGAAGCCATTTGGTTGATGTCGATAGCATACAAGTTTGTGCCGCGATTTCCAGTTAAAAGATCTTCACCAACCAAATTCTAACAAAAACCGTGTTTCTCCTAAATGCAACTTCAAAATCTGCATCACAAAACTTCCCGACTAAAAACAAGTTGTGTCCCAACCCTTCGACGTAGTAAACTCGAGTTATTAAATAATTCCCAAACTGAAGGTCTCCATAACCCAGAATAGCTGCTACATGATCATTTCCAAAGTGTACAGTTCCCATAAATTTCCAGACGAAATTGATCAGCAGCTTTAAGTTCCCGGTCATGTGCATGGAGCAACCCGAGTCGACGATCCAAAGACTTATTTCGATAACCTGCGAAGAACAGAAGAGTTTGTATTTGGAAACCGTTTTGAATTTGGTTCCATTAGGTTAGGGGTAAAATCCATATCACACTCATAGAAGGTTTCTACGTGTTCAATTTGAACAACTTTCAATTTTCCATCCTGTAGAATGAATTCTCTACCCGTTGGTTTCCATGCACAATACTAAAGATAGTTCCTAGGCATTCGACTACTAGTGGTAGACCTAAAGCGCGCAACTAATCTTTCTATAGATCAAGATCTAGCACTACTTCCTTTTGGAACATTTTTCTGTTCAGTCGCACCATTCACATTCTTAGAAACACAATCATCATGAACATCATTAATTAAACATTTCTTGCATATTAAACAAATAGAGTCATTACATGCATTAGAAATAGTACTTTTGACATTACATTCAGATGAAATATGTCTCTTATTACAAAGCGATAAATTCCTAGGGTTTTCTTCTACTTCTTCAACTTTATTCTTGCAACTACTCTTAGAGGCAGGCGAGACTCTATTGTTCCTTGTATTGCTCCTAGGCTTTAGTCTGCTGCTCCTAGAGGTGTTGTCTAATCCTGTAGAAGGTAAGGCACACACATTAGGATTTATATTGTTATCCTTAGAAGTTGTTTTAGCATTCCTAGACTCTTTTAGATTATCTTTAATGCTCTTGACATTTGTTCCAGATGTTTTAGATGTGGAGGCAGACGCAATAGTGGGACTAATCCTATAAAGGCCAGGTGCTATCACTTTTGGTGTTTCGACAATCGCTTTTCCTTTATCAACAATCTTTTCTATTTCATTTTGCTTGGGCAAGGGTGTTGGAGTGACTGGTTTTGTCAAATCATTTTTCACATCGACTTTTGGAACAGATTGAGAAATTGACATTTTTGGTTTAACAACCATTTTTGAGGTATTTGGATTGTGCGAGGTCGATGGTTTTGCAAACTTAGTATCCACGCCCTTCCCTTTTTGACTTTCAAGCTGAGCCCTCAAAAGATCCTTTTGCTCTTTCATTTTCTTGAAGGCACGCTCATACGACAGTTTGTCATACTTGCATTCTTCGCTTTTTCGATCAAGTTTTTTAAAATATGACACATTTTCTTTTTCAAGTTTAATAAGAGCATTTTCATGTTTTGAAACAATTGCGGAGGTCTCAGCTCTCAGTCTTTCATTGATGGACATAATATCAGTAGACATAACTGCTTCGAAGAGAGAATCATTTAAATGTTCCAAAACATTGATTTGCTCAACAGATTCATTAGCTTTCTTTATCAGAGATTTATGGTCCTTGACAAAGTTAGTTGTTTCAGTTAAAAATGCATTTTCAAAATGAATGAATGTTGTTAATTTGAGGAGTAAATTCACTCTCAAGAATCTTTTTTAGCTGTAAATGAACCGTGGAATTCCAATTGATCTCATTAAGTCTCATTTTAAATTCTAAAGTCGTTTTAAGTTGCCCAATTCTGGTTTTGTAAGATCGTCAAGATATCCCCTTGTAGCACTTGTGTTAAAAGTCTTGTTTGAAGACATCTGTTCCATGTTTGAAAGCGATTTGGAAGCAACTACTTGTTTAGAAACTAGTTTTGAGAATGGTCATTTTATGGAAAACACTGATGTTTGTTTTTGCGGAACAAAAGTAATTCCATAAAGTTTGTTCAGTTTGGTGTAATCAATTGGTTTCAAATCCGGATTCTTTTGTTTCATCTTAGTAATGCTCTCTTCAACAAGTTCGATCGTTTGCACAGAATCCCGAACGACGGGAGGATCATGTTTGGTGTAAATATCATTACCATTATACAAAACATTATTATACAAAACATTCTGTTCTTCCTGAGCTTTCTTGAGATTGCAAGGAGTTTTGTTACCAAGAGCCATTTTATGTTTCGTATGGTAAATCGGATTAGTTTGATTAGTAATCATATTCATTGTTTGACTTGACTGACCCGATGATTGGCTCCAAACGGTCAACCTAATTGACCAGGGAATGGTCAACGAAGTCAAACAGCCTAGAATCAATCTCCGTGGAAGTACAGTGTTTCCCCGGGTCGTTATGTCCCGACGAGGTGTGAATGGTTAACAAACGGTTTCGTGATCGGGTGAATTTGGATGAAAAGGGGTTTGTGAGTGATCTGAACTAAGGAATTTAAAATAAAATAGCTTAAAGAAGCTATATGAATAAGACGGGAAAGTGGGAAAAACCAGAAACGATTTAAACCTAAAAACGCGTACGTTACGTTTAAATAAAACGTAAACGTACAAAATAAAAAGTGAAAAAGGAAATCTGAAAACACCCAGGGGGTGAAAATGACTTTTTTACAAACCTAAAGGTAAAAGAAAATTTTTAGAAAATTAAAATAAATTTTAACCCTAATTAATTATTTAATATTAATTAAATACTAATTATTACTAATTATTAATATTTAAAACACTTAAATATAATTTAATACTAATTAAATACTAGAAAATGAAAATAAAATTTCTAAAATTATAAAATAACTAAAAATAAGTTTTAAAAATGAAAATAAGTGTTTTTGTCTTTTTGTGATTTTTCTATTAATTAATTACTAATTAACTAATTAAACTATTTTAAATTAAGAAAAATACTAAATGAACAGTAAAATTTCTAATAAAATTTATAAAATTATTTTATAACATATAAAAGCTATAAAAAATATAAAAACTAGATTTTACTTAATAAAAACTAATTATGCTATTTAAAACTAATTATTAATTAATAATTAATAAAACTAAGATTAATTCTAATAAACACTAAATGACAAAATAAAAATCTGAAAAAATTATTATAAATACTTTAATATATGAGGAATTTAATAAAAATATAAAATAGCTAAGTACTTAACAAAAATTTAAAAATGAAAATTAAAATTAAATTACATTAAATAGAAACTATCACTTAATTTTAAATTGACTTTTTTGGATTTTTTTTCTTTTACAATCTTATTTTACAACTAAAAATGAAAACTTTTTATAAAAACAAACTTTTTATAACTTACAAATAAGCAAAATAAAAGCTAAAATGGTCAACAGTTGACTTTTGTTGACCAAAATGGAAAATAAGCTAAAATGGCTTAAAGTGGGACCCACAATGATTTAATTTGGTTCAAACTAGTTAATAGAACATGAATAAGCTAGAAAAATCCTTTGGGGACCACAGATTAAGCTATAAGCTAATCAATAAGCACTTGCTTATTATTTCTGGACTGAAAAGTGGGACAGATTTCTGTGGTGATTTCAAGTGGGGTCCACAGGCCTAGAGGTCAAACCATGAGTCAATATTTCAAGCCTACCAAGGGGGGGTTTGAACTGAACAAGGCTTGGGCCATGGGACTCACTGAGATGGTTGGAAAACCACTACCAAGTAGGGGTGGTGGTGGTGTATCTGCTGAGACAGAGCAGAGGTGCAGCCCTGCAAGTCACTTTGGTGCCTTGTGGGGCCCACAAGAAAAATCATAAAAATGCAATCAAAATGGGAAAACAAAGCTGAGCTAGTAGATTATCTAATGAAACAAGATTCAAGTCCTAAGACCTTATACAAAATTCTATTTAATTCATGCAAATTTGGGAAAAAGCTGAAAACATACACTTTTGACTTTTGAGAAAAACTTAATCTTTGACTTATTTGAACTTTGAATGATCCTTATGAACTTGTTATGATTAGTTATGTTGTTTTAACACTAAATGAAGGTTAATGAACAAGATTTGACCCCAAATTGTGAGATTGAATCCTCACAGTCCCAATAGTGGACTGTGGTGAACCTTTGAAAAGGATTTTTGACTTTTACTCACAAGAACCCTGGATTTATTGATAAAACTGAGCTAATATGACATTTAGTGAAGTGTGAGAACCCAAGTTAACAACAAATAAACCTTGTATCACAGTACACAACCTAAATCCAAACACTCCTTAACACTAACTGTTTTGAGGTTTTATGAGGTAAACCAACAATTTGATCCAAGAAACTGAGCAATTAACTTACAATAACACTAACAAAACCTAAATTAACTGATTTAAACAACAATTGAAGTCTATAGATATCAAATGCCAAATTTGGAAAGTAAGCTTACAATAAGTCCATGCTCAATACTGAGAACCAAGGCCTGACACCATTAACCTAGGCTTCCCATGAAGCATCTAAAACCATTTCCATCCTTAAACAACCATTCTCCTTGCATGAATCTCCCTATAAACTGATTTTTATTTTTACACTAATTTTTTTTTGTATTTTTCTTTATTTTTGAGATACTGATTTATAACAAGCTAGAATTGAATTAGAAACTCATGAAAGCTTCTAAGGGAGTTAGATGAGCTTAAGGAACAGGGCTTAACAACTTGTAAGACTTTTAAAGTTAAGTTGAGATTTTTACTCTAAAAATGCAAATTACAAATTCTGGAAAGACAACTTGAAATTTATGTTTAACAAGAGTTTAAATTACAATAACAAACTTAATACAACAATTTAAAACTAAAGATTACATTTAAAAATAAAAACGACTCTACATTATTTTTCTAAAAACTACTCTACACTACATATTTCTTCATCTTCACACTTCTTTGACTTAAATAGGCCTTGGCAGAGTCCCTTCTCTTTCCCATTTGTTTAGTGACCGTAGGATTGCTTCTTTTAGATCCCCACCGTTCAAACACGTTTTGGCGCCAAAATTGTAATGGGCAGTTGTGAGTGGAGTTGGTGTGCATTTATTGAGGAGGGGGGAAGGTGAGGGTTGGTGATAGCTTTAATTATAGTTGGTGAGGTTGGTGAAGAGGGGGGGCATGAACCTGGAATTAGGGGTGTTAATGGGAGGTTAGGGGAGATGAACAGTGAACGGGTTTGGGGGTTTGACTGGGGTCAACGCAAGGGTGGAGTTATTAGTTTAGGATTTGGGCTAAGTGGTGGGCTGAGGTGTGGACTGGGTCAGATTTGGGTGGGCTGTTTGTGGATCAGACAAAAGGTAGGGATTGGTTTGGTTTATTTAAAACATAAGGGTCCAATATGGTTAAGTTAATAAATCACAAGGACCAATGTTGTAAACCTGTAATTTTAGGGGGCTGAAAATGTAATTTTCACAAATTTGTCAAAAGGATTTATTTATGCCATATGTGAAAATAGAAGGGCTAAAATTACAATTTTCCAAAATTTAAACCCCGAGGACCATTTATGCAAAATTCCAAAGTTTAGGGGTTAAACTCGCCATTTTGTGAAAATCTTTTATCCAAGGACCAATATTGAATATTTTGAATTTCCAAGGACTAAAAATGATTTTTCATCCAAAAATATCCCACCAGGGACCAAATCTGCCAAAGTTTGAAACTCCAGGGACCAAAAGTGTAAATTTCCAAAACTTTCCAATTTTTCACCAAAGGACTAAATATGACCACTTATGATTTAAAAAGGACCTTTGGTGATAATTTTCCATATTTTGAATATCCAGGGACTAGTTTTGTAATTTTATGAAAGTTGGGGGACTGAAACTGCCAATTTTGCAAACTTTGTACGTTTTTCATTTGTTTTTGCTCATTTTGCATCTAAAACATATAAAACACAATTTTGAAATATTTTTTGTATTTTGATGCATTTCTGAGTGTTTTTGTATGTTTTGCAGTTCAGATTAGACAAAAAATGATTAGTGTTTGAGCACTCATCAATCCCCCACACTAAACTATTGCTAGTCCCTAGCAATACTGTTTTGAAAACTTGATGGATTTTAAACTCTTTACCAAAAGCCATCACTTCTGGAGTAGCCAGGTGTAAGAACTGTGGCACACCTGATAACCGTGTGATTTTGAGCAAACCACCAGCTGTCAACGGATTTGAGTAGTCTTTACCAAAAGCCGTTTGCTTCTGGACTAGCCAGCTCTTGATGGAATAGTCAACATCTTGGTGAGCTGATTACCAATTATGGATTTTCCACGGCCTTTACCACAAGCCATAATCTTGCGGGCTAGCCAACTCATTTGTTTTCGGGGAGTTGAGCAACCATACAATTTTTGGCAAATTGAAAGCCGTAAACGGATTTGATATGTCTTTACCAAGAGCCGTTTGCTCCTGGACTAGCCAATCCCTTTTGTCGGTTAGACAAGGCGGACTGATTACCACAAAAATTTTGAAGCACCAGTGAAAAAAAAATTAAAATTTTTGAAATTTTGGCAAAAACGGGGGTATTATATAGTAAAATGTGATAAAATTCGCTAGAATAGCGAATACCACCCCACACTTAGCATGAATATTGTCCTCAATATTCAAAGTCCCGGCTATTATGCCGACATTTTGAACGTAAAAGGGCAACATTACAAGCTAAGCGTGGAAAACACCATTTTGTTTTTCACTCTATTTGTAACCATAGCATGGGGGACTCCCCCACACTTAGGGTGAAAACCCTATAAGCATGCTATTGTTTTTGTTTACCGAGTCGCTAGCTTGACTCGACCCCGAATTCATTTGTCCTTGGGGAAGCATGATGTGGAAGAAGCAATCTCACTCGGACTTTCATTCAAGATGTTTGGACAAACATTTGAAGCACGTGAAAGTTCCACACCTATGAGATAAGTATCCGGCTCAAGATAATGATACATGAAAATGCCGGGATCAAAGATAGTGTCTTCATTCCCGAAGGAGTGAAGAAGAGAGGAAGGCACCTCGAGAACAGGCTCATTAGCCTGAGTTTGGATTTCCAAGGGTGAGCTCAAAAACATCCCGGGAGGGTGGGTGGGAATTTGCAAATCCTCAAGATTGAGCGTATCTCCCCCCGGGTTATCATACTCCGTAGGAGTTATGATAAGGTGATCAATGGTGGGCTCAGAAGGAATTTCATCATCATCACTGATGTCTCCATAAGATAAAGAATTTTCATCAGTGGGTGAATCATTAAGCCCGATATTGAGATAGGAATTGAGTGATGGATCATCATCATTCAATAAACTTTCAAGGAACAGAATATCCCCCTCAGAATCAAGATAGTTATCATCAACTTCATACGAAGTTGAACTATCTAGAGCAAGGAATGCTTCGACTTCCTCCATATCATCTTTGAAATCAAAGAGATAATCATCACCTCCCGATGGAAGTGGATTGGTGTGAGTGAGTTCATCGGTGAACTCCTCGAGAATAAAGTCAACATTAGAGTGGGGATGGGATGCATCAACATACTCAATGTCTCCATAAGATAAATAATCGTCACTGGAATCGGAGACAGTCTCAATTTGATCATTTGGATTATTAGGGTGAGAAGGAATATCACACACTTGATCAAAAGTCCCTTGTGACTCTCTCGGGATTGGGACAAGGATCTCAACACTAGACTTTATTAATTCGTCTGATTCCTTATTAGGAACAGTGCTAAGATGCTCATCCCCCATGTTCAGAGAGTGAGTGTGAACTTCGGGTGTGATAACAACAGACTGAGGGAGATGAGAGGAGCTAGCATTCATGGAATTTTCAAGTTCCATTTGTTCAACGGTTAGTAATTTCCCCGTCTCATTATTTTCTCCCTGATTTTCAATGGGAAGAATCACAACTGATGAATCTGAGGAACCCTTATAAAATTGAAGGATATCGAGGGTGTCTTCATTATCACTATCATTATCACAGTCTAGAAGAGCAGCTTGACGAAATTTGGCACGTGTTATAGCTGCTTGTTCTAAGACAAGTAATTCTTCCATGCTCAATTCGTTTCTAGCCTCTCGTTCTTCAGCAAGTAATTCTGCCATAGATTTCTCACGAGAGTCTTGAAACGGTGCAGTAATCAACTCCTCCTTAAGTTCTTTTAAAATATCAAGAGCCTTTAGTAAAAGGTCTTGCTCAGTATCATGAGGAGTTGTGTGAATCATATCGTACTATGGAGGTGGGTCTGAAAACGAAGAGTCGTAATTGTTACAAGGAAATGGATTCCTTGTTTGACAATCCGAACTAGAGTGTGGACCTCCACAGTAATTACAACAGTAAAACTGATGTGGCTGTGGGTGATAAGTGCTAGAGTTATAATCGTTACCAGGAAACTGCTCATAGACAAGCGTGTTTCCCGATCGACAATTAGAACTGTAATGTGAACCACCACAGTACTCACAACAGTAAAACTGTTGAGTCTCATGGTGTGGTAACTGATGGAATGAATCAGTCGTGCCATGGTAGGAATAGGGATTCTGGTTATAGACAGACCCGTTTCCCGACTCAACCAAGCCACAACTGGGGCAATTGCCACCATTATAAGGATTACCACACCACTGGCAAACCAGAAAGTGTGGATGAAACATAGAAAGAATCAAATGTGTATAGAGGGGTAGGGATGAAGAATCAAAGATGTGAGAGGGTAAAGGTGAATATTTTTGGGTTTTTGGAAAGACATTTTGTACAAATGATAAAGAAAATGTTTTTGTGTTTTTTTTTTTTTTTTTTTTTTTTTTTTTTTTGTGTTCGTTGAAAACTTGATTTAAAAGGTTTTCGGGAACGGTTTTGTTTTGAAAATAAGAAAATATGAACAAAGTATGGATAAATGTACAATGGAATGAATTCCAAAGACACTAATCAGAAAAACCGTTTAGATACGCACACAGCCTCCCCGGCAGCGGCGCCAAAATTTGATTGGCTCCAAACGGTCAACCTAATTGACCAGGGAATGGTCAACGAAGTCAAACAGCCTAGAATCAATCTCCGTGGAAGTACAGTGTTTCCCCGGGTCGTTATGTCCCGACGAGGTGTGAATGGTTAACAAACGGTTTCGTGATCGGGTGAATTTGGATGAAAAGGGGTTTGTGAGTGATCTGAACTAAGGAATTTACAATAAAATAGCTTAAAGAAGCTATATGAATAAGACGGGAAAGTGGGAAAAACCAGAAACGATTTAAACCTAAAAACGCGTACGTAACGTTTAAATTAAACGTAAACGTACAAAATAAAAAGTGAAAAAGGAAATCTGAAAACACCCAGGGGGTGAAAATGACTTTTTTACAAACCTAAAGGTAAAAGAAAATTTTTAGAAAATTAAAATAAATTTTAACCCTAATTAATTATTTAATATTAATTAAATACTAATTATTACTAATTATTAATATTTAAAACACTTAAATATAATTTAATACTAATTAAATAATAGAAAAATGAAAATAAAATTTCTAAAATTATAAAATAACTAAAAATAAGTTTTCAAAATAAAAATAAGTGTTTTTGTCTTTTTGTGATTTTTCTATTAATTAATTACTAATTAATTACTAATTAACTAATTAAACTATTTTAAATTAAGAAAAATACTAAATGAACAGTAAAATTTCTAATAAAATTTCTAAAATTATTTTATAACATATAAAAGCTATAAAAACTATATTTTACTTAATAAAAACTAATTATGCTATTTAAAACTAATTATTAATTAATAATTAATAAAACTAAGATTAATTCTAATAAACACTAAATGACAAAATAAAAATCTGAAAAAATTATTATAAATACTTTAATATATGAGGAATTTAATAAAAATATAAAATCGCAAAGTACTTAACAAAAATTTAAAAATGAAAATTAAAATTAAATTACATTAAATAGAAACTATCACTTAATTTTAAATTGACTTTTTTGGATTTTTTTTCTTTTACAATCTTATTTTACAACTAAAAATGAAAACTTTTTATAAAAACAAACTTTTTATAACTTACAAATAAGCAAAATAAAAGCTAAAATGGTCAACAATTGACTTTTGTTGACCAAAATGGAAAATAAGCTAAAATGGCTTAAAGTGGGACCCACAATGATTTAATCTGGTTCAAACTAGTTAATAGAACATGAATAAGCTAGAAAAATCCTTTGGGGACCACAGATTAAGCTATAAGCTAATCAATAAGCACTTGCTTATTATTTCTGGACTGAAAAGTGGGACAGATTTCTGTAGTGATTTCAAGTGGGGTCCACAGGCCTAGAGGTCAAACCATGAGTCAATATTTCAAGCCTACCAAGGGGGGGTTTGAACTGAACAAGGCTTGGGCCATGGGACTCACTGAGATGGTTGGAAAACCACCACCAAGTAGGCGTGGTGGTGGTGTATCTGCTAAGACAGAGCAGAGGTGCAGCCCTGCAAGTAGGCGTGGTGGTGGTGTATCTGCTAAGACAGAGCAGAGGTGCAGCCCTGCAAGTCACTTTGGTGCCTTGTGGGGCCCACAAGAAAAATCATAAAAATGCAATCAAAATGGGAAAACAAAGCTGAGCTAGTAGATTATCTAATGAAACAAGATTCAAGTCCTAAGACCTTATACAAAATTCTATTTAATTCATGCAAATTTGGGAAAAAGCTGAAAACATACACTTTTGACTTTTGAGAAAAACTTAAACTTTGACTTATTTGAACTTTGAATGATCCTTATGAACTTGTTATGATTAGTTATGTTGTTTTAACACTAAATGAAGGTTAATGAACAAGATTTGACCCCAAATTGTGAGATTGAATCCTCACAGTCCCAACAGTGGACTGTGGTGAACCTTTGAAAAGGATTTTTGACTTTTACTCACAAGAACCCTGGATTTATTGATAAAACTAAGCTAATATGACATTTAGTGAAGTGTGGAACCCAAGTTAACAACAAATAAACCTTGTATCACAGTACACAACCTAAATCCAAACACTCCTTAACACTAACTGTTTTGAGGTTTTATGAGGTAAACCAACAATTTGATCCAAGAAACTGAGCAATTAACTTACAATAACACTAACAAAACCTAAATTAACTGATTTAAACAACAATTGAAGTCTATAGATATCAAATGCCAAATTTGGAAAGTAAGCTTATAATAAGTCCATGCTCAATACTGAGAACCAAGGCCTGACACAATTAGCCTAGGCTTCCCATGAAGCATCTAAAACCATTTCCATCCTTAAACAACCATTCTCCTTGCATGAATCTCCCTATAAACTGATTTTTATTTTTACACTAATTTTTTTTTGTATTTTTCTTTATTTTTGAGATACTGATTTATAACAAGCTAGAATTGAATTAAAAACTCATGAAAGCTTCTAAGGGACTTAGATGAGCTTAAGGAACAGGGCTTAACAACTTGTAAGACTTTTAAAGTTAAGTTGAGATTTTTACTCTAAAAATGCAAATTACAAATTCTGGAAAGACAACTTGAAATTTATGTTTAACAAGAGTTTAAATTACAATAACAAACTTAATACAACAATTTAAAACTAAAGATTACATTTAAAAATAAAAACGACTCTACATTATTTTTCTAAAAACTACTCTACACTACATATTTCTTCATCTTCACACTTCTTTGACTTAAATAGGCCTTGGCAGAGTCCCTTCTCTTTCCCATTTGTTTAGTGACCGTAGGATTGCTTCTTTTAGATCCCCACCGTTCAAACACGTTTTGGCGCCAAAATTGTAATGGGCAGTTGTGAGTGGAGTTGGTGTGCATTTATTGAGGAGGGGGAAGGTGAGGGTTGGTGATAGCTTTAATTATAGTTGGTGAGGTTGGTGAAGAGGGGGGGGGGGCATGAACCTGGAATTAGGGGTGTTAATGGGAGGTTAGGGGAGATGAACAGTGAACGGGTTTGGGGGTTTGACTGGGGTCAACGCAAGGGTGGAGTTATTATTTTAGGATTTGGGCTAAGTGGTGGGCTGAGGTGTGGACTGGGTCAGATTTGGGTGGGCTGTTTGTGGATCAGACAAAAGGTAGGGATTGGTTTGGTTTATTTAAAACATAAGGGTCCAATATGGTTAAGTTAATAAATCACAAGGACCAATGTTGTAAACCTGTAATTTTAGGGGGCTGAAAATGTAATTTTCACAAATTTGTCAAAAGGATTTATTTATGCCATATGTGAAAATAGAAGGGCTAAAATTACAATTTTCCAAAATTTAAACCCCGAGGACCATTTATGCAAAATTCCAAAGTTTAGGGGTTAAACTCGCCATTTTGTGAAAATCTTTTATCCAAGGACCAATATTGAATATTTTGAATTTCCAAGGACTAAAAATGATTTTTCATCCAAAAATATCCCACCAGGGACCAAATCTGCCAAAGTTTGAAACTCCAGGGACCAAAAGTGTAAATTTCCAAAACTTTCCAATTTTTCACCAAAGGACTAAATATGACCACTTATGATTTAAAAAGGACCTTTGGTGATAATTTTCCATATTTTGAATATCCAGGGACTAGTTTTGTAATTTTATGAAAGTTAGGGGACTGAAACTGCCAATTTTGCAAACTTTGTACGTTTTTCATTTGTTTTTGCTCATTTTGCATCTAAAACATATAAAACACAATTTTGAAATATTTTTAGTATTTTGATGCATTTCTGAGTGTTTTTGTATGTTTTGCAATTCAGATTAGACAAAAAATGATGAGTGTTTGAGCACTCATCACCCGACTTAACCACTAAGTCTTCTAGTTTTGCAATCTTGTGTTCTGACTCTATTATTTCATCGAAAATTTTATCTTCTTTCTTTGCAAAGTCCTTTTTCAGCTCATCCCTTTCTTTTTGAAGATTGGTATAAGCTGATTTTGTTTTGAAAGTTGGTTTGTTAAATCAGAAATTTCTTGTTTTAAAGAATTAATGGTTTTTGTTGAACTAATTTCAAGAGTATCAAATTTGTTTTGCAATTCCCTATCTTTAACAAGTAACTTCTTATAACCAATTTCAAATTTTGACTCGCGTTTTTTGTTAATTTGAAAACTTTTTGCATTTTCCTTGTATCTCTTAAGCTCAGTGGTCAATTTCTCATTCGCGGCCTTAACTTCACGATTGACCTTTTTAACTTTCTCAATTTCAATACCACAATTGTTCAATAAAGATTCAAATAAAGCACGTGTTTACTCATCATTCTCAGCATGCTGTGAAACGAAGCCTCCATTATGATTCACATCTGGAGTTGCTGAAGGAGTATTGCTACTACTTGGCGTATCCAGGTATGTATCATAAGTGGGTGCTGGAGTCTCAGAATGTTGTTCCTCATGAGGAGACATATCAAATATATCATTATTGTGACATGTGTTGAAGTTAGATACCTCAGATGGTGCACTGGTGTCATAAACAGGAAGTGTGTCTGAATCTGTGTCATACTTAGCTTCTTGAAGATTTGCCATGAAGATGCAGTTCGCATCGATATCCTCTATGTCTTCCATGACATCCATAAGAGCCATAAAATCATTTTCCTCTGCATTCAACTGAAACCCTACCTTTTCTTTTTGTGCCAACAGCAATGCTTTTTGCAAATACTCTGGATCTTTCTTGTTCGGCTTAGTAGGACAGTTCCTTGCCATATGGCCTACACCCTGGTAGTTGAAACGCTTTACCGGATTACCCTGATTCACATTTCCATACTTCCCAACAACTGGAGCTGCCACATTCCTAATCTGATTACCCATTGCCTGATTACCAACATTCTGACCCCTCTGATTTCCAACAAACTGACCCATCTGATTCCCTACATACTGACTGAACTGATTCCCTGCATACTGACCTGCATTCTGCATATTCTGATTACCCATGTGAAATCCAGTAGCATATCCTTGCTGATTCCCAATAACTCTAACCATTTGGCCTCCGTTGCCCATATTGAAACTCGGCTGAGCAATCTGCTTGTTGCGAGTGTTCGATGAAATCCTTTGGTTGTTGTTAGTTGGTGTAGAATAGTGTCCTTGGAATGCCTTTGTCAGAAAAGCAAACGTGATGAGTGCTCAAACACTCATCATTTTTAGTCTAATCTGAACTGCAAAACATACAAAAACACTCAGAAATGCATCAAAATACTAAAAATATTTTAAAATTGTGTTTTATATGTTTTAGATGCAAAATGAGTAAAAACAAATGAAAAACGTACCAAGTTTGCAAAATTGGCAGTTTCAGTCCCTCAACTTTCATAAAATTACAAAACTAGTCCCTAGAAATTCAAAATATGAAAAATTATCACCAAAGGTCCTTTTGAAATCATAAGTTGTCATATTTAGTCCTTTGGTGAAAAATTGGAAAAGTTTTGGAAATTTACAGTTTGGCAGATTTGGTCCCTGGTGGGATAATTTTGAAAGAAAAATCACTTTTGGTCCTTGGGGAAGTCACAAAAGTCAATTTTAGTCCTTGGGATGAAAGTTTGGGAAATTTACATTTTTGGTCCCTCTACTTTCACATTTTACATTTTTGGTCCCCGGGATTTAAATTATGGAAATATTAACTTTTATGGTCCTTGTATTATTGAAGATTGGAAATGTTGGACCTTATGAGTACTTTTGTATAAGTGACATTTCAGCCCCCAAGTTTCATAAATTACAAAAGTGGTCCTTGTGGTTTCTTAAGTACTAAACTAAACAAACAAACCAAACAAACCCAAATAACAAACCCAACAATCCACTACCTGATCCACAGTTCCCCAAGCCCAATCACCTATTCCCCTAGCCCACTCCAATATCCGGCCCACACACCACTAATATACTCCCCCGTTTAATAAACTAAACCCGGTCAAACCATGGTTTGACTCACCATCTCCACCCCCACTTGGACTGCTATACCACTGCAAGACACAACCTCCCCCTCCTCATCCCATGTCTTTTTCCCCCCTCCAAACACAACCCTCCAAGATACATTAAATGCCATCAATCTCTCACAAGCAAACCACAACCTGCCAAGAACCTTTTCGCGCCAAAATTATTTTGAACGGCCAAGATTACTTCAAGATATCCAAGGGCCACAAATCAATGTGGGAAAGAGATTACAACACCCCAGGTCCCATATAAGTGAAGAAAAAAGAAGCAAGGATCAGCCAGTAGTTAATTTTAGTTTTAATATAGTTTAGAAAAATCGTTTTTATGTAATTTTTCCTTATTTGTTATAAAACTTAGTTCAATTCAAGTGTATTCAGTGTTTACATTGTACTTAACTTAACCTTTATTATCAATACTAGTTACCTACAGTTTAAATTTAATTTTGGCATAAATAATTTGAGTTTCCATTTTAGTTTCTATATTGAAATAAGTTGTTGTTATTTAAGTTGTTCAAGCTTATTTTAGTTATTCATGAAAGTCTCATAAGCCAGCATAGTTTGAATCAGTTTAAGCTCAAATTCCACAATAGTCAACAAAAGTCAAACAGGGACTTATGGTGATGATCATGGGGTATGTGATGATTCTGGGAGTAGATTGGTAATTCATGATGATGATTAGACAATTTGAGGGGTAGGTTTTGGTTGTAATGCTCATTCCATTTCTGATCTTGGACTGCTTGTAAGTTTCAACTTCATTTATATCAAGTTATTGTAGTTTGGCTTATGACTTGTTTATTATGCTTCTTTTATGTTTATTAGGCTTAATATAGTTAGATTTAAGTCTTAGATAGTTTAGTTTGGAGTTTGTTTATGATTTATGCACTTTGCTCAATTGAACTGCCATAGTTGCATTTAGGTCACTCATGAGTTAAGCTGTGGTTTATGGTATTCTTTGTACTCATTCAAGTTTATTTTGTCATAATACAACATCAGAACTCAAATTCATGATTTGAAACAACCATAAACTTGGAAAATCTCAAAAACAGCTTTCAATAAGGGGTGTTTGGTTCAGCTTGTTACTAGGTGTACTTGTGGGTGTTAGTAGTCAATGAAAGTTTAGTCACACTACTTTAGGTCATATTAGAGTAATAGAGTCATAAAATCCAGTAGTCAGTAGTTAAAAAGTCAAAAACTTGTTTTAATCTCATCTTCCACTTCACTGTTAGGTATTTCAATTTAATTTCTCATTAAACCATCACACAAGTAATTATTATAGCTTAATTCAGCCTCTCAGTAGCTTATTAGTTCATTTTCAGTAGATTAGAAGAGATCAAAACTCACATAAGTCAACAAAAGATCAAAAGCTAAAAAAGTCAAAAGTTAGTTTTGTAGAAAAAACCAAAACTTCAAAGAATTTATTAGAATTTTGTGTTCACTCTAAAGATGTGAAACTTGTTTTAATTTGTTGTCTATTAGCTCTAATTTGAGGTTCCAATCTCACTTGATTTTTGCAAATTTTAGCCTGGTCCCCAGCTTGCCTAAAAAACACATGCAGGGCAAAGACTGCCCCCTACTGCAGCAGTTATAGCAGCCACCACCACCACTTGGTGGTGGTTTTCTGGCCACCATGGTGGTCCCACAACCCCCAACTTGGTTCCTCCCAACTCCCCTCCTACCAGAGATTAGATATTGACCATTGGTTTCACTTGGGAACCACTGGGTCCCACCTAGAACCACATCACAAATCTGTCCCACTTTTCAGCTTCCAAACAAAGTTCAATGTGCTTATTTTTGATCTTATTGCTTATTCTGTGGACTTCTTGTGATTTTTATGGCTTATTCATGTTCACTTAGCTCCATTGAATCAGACTCAACCATTGTGGGTCCCACTTTAAGCCATTTTAGCTCAATTCCTTGTTTGGTCAATGAAAGTCAACTGTCTCAATTTTTAGCTTGTTCACAGCTTATTATTAAGTTATAAAAAAGTTGTTTTTGTAAAAGTTTGTTGTTTTTAGTTGTAAAATAAGTTTCTAAAATAAAAATCCAGAAAAATCAACTTATTTTTAAGTGATAGTTTCTATTTAATTTTATTTAAATTTTATTTTTCATTTTTAAATTTTTATTAAGTTCTTAGCTTTTTTATATTTCTCTTAATTTCCTTTTAAGTTAAATATTTATAGTAATTTTCTCAGATTTTTATTTCATCATTTAGTGTTTATTAGAATTAATCATAGTTTTATTAATTATTAATTAATAATTAGTTTAAAATAGCATAATTAGTTTTTATTAAGTAAAACCTAGTTTTTATATTTTTTATAGCTTTTATATGTTATAAAATAATTTTAGAAATTTTATTAGAATTTTTATTGTTCATTTAGTATTTTTCTTAATTTAAAATAGTTTATTTAGGTAATTAGTAATTAATTAGTAATTAATTAATAGAAAAAGCACAAAAAGACAAAAACACTTATTTTTAATTTTAAAACTTATTTTTAGTTATTTTATAATTTTAGAAATTTTATTTTCATTTTTCTAGTGTTTAAATAATATTGTATTATATTTAAGTTGTTTAAATATTAATAATTAGTAATAATTAGTAATTAATTAATATTAAATAAATAATTAGGGTTAAAATTTATTTTCTTTTTCTAAAAATTTTCTTTTACCTTTTAGTTTGTAAAAAAGTCATTTTCACCCCCTGGGGATTTTCAGATTTCCGTTTTCACTTTTTATTTCGTACGTTTACGTTTTATTTAAACGTAACGTACGCGTTTTTAGGTTTAAATCGTTTCTGGTTTTTCCTAGTTTCCCGTCTTATTCATATAGCTTATTTAAGCTATTCTCTTTGTAGATTCCTTAACTTAATCACACACAAACCCCTTTCTCATCCAAATTCACCCGATCACAGAACCGTTTCATAACCATTCACACCTCGTCGGGACATAACGACCCGGGGAAACCCTATACTTCCACGGAGATTGATTCTAGGCAGTTTGACCTAGTTGACCATTTACCTGGTCAATTTAGGTTGACCGTTTGGGACCAATCAATTTTTGGCGCCGCTGCCGGGGAGGTTGTGTGCGTATCTAAACGGTTTTTCTGATTAGTGTCTTTGGAATTCGTTCCATTGTACATTTACCCATCCTTGTTCATATCTTTTCATAAAAAACCCCAAAATATTTTTCCTTACCCTCTATCCATTTGATTCTACATTCTTATATCCCTCTCATGTATAATTCTAAATGGCATCTCTCGATGACGATTTCTTTGAGCAATGGGCCTTTCAAAGCAAAATTGAAAAACTTATGGCCTTATCAAAAATATCGAGATGTCGTAGTGATTATGATGGACCTTCGATTCCTATTCCCGCTCCGGTGAGGGAAATGAATCAAGAAACCGAGGTGACAAAGGACCCTGTACTTCCCTCTGACGATGGAAGTGCTAAATACGTCCAACCTACGGTTGTCCAAGAATCTAAGCTCACAATTGCTCCTAAACCGTCAAGAATTGATCCTAACCTTTCACGGTTTACGGTTCAAAGTTTGTCAAGCAAACGTACAGAGCTTAGAGCAGTGACTGAAAAGAACGACTTACCTAACCTTCACGTTTATCAAGAACCAAAACCCGAGACCATAACGGAAATGGTGGAAATTGCTAGCTCTAAGAGCACACCACTTGTCCCACCTCCGGCTTTTATTCCTTGTGTTGGTTGTGGTGAGCCACTTTTTGGTTTGCCATGTCGTTGGTGTACATGTGTACAATGTGGTAATGATATCCAAAACGGGAGTTGTTTGTTTTGTGGGTCGAGTAATTCATTTGCTTATGATCCTAATCAAAACTCATTCAACGACTCTTCAAATTTTTCCAATTACCCAACACATTCATACGAGCAAGAATCATATTATCCAAACTTCAATGATGCTTCGTATCAAGATACACCAAGCTAGACTCAACAGTTTTACTGTTGTGAGTACTGTGGTGGTTCACACTACGGTTCTGATTGTCAATCAGGCAACACGCTTGTCTATGAGCAGTTTCCTGATAACAATTATGACTATAACACGTACAACCCACAGCCACATCAGTTTTACTGTTGTGAGTATTGTGGAGGTCCATACACTAGCTCTGATTGTCAAACAGGGAATCCATTTCCTTGTAACAATTACGACTATTCGTTACAAGACCCACCTCCACAGTACGATATGAATCAAGCACTTCTTTCAGAAATGCAAAATATGATGAAAATCGTTGATGAGCTTAAGGGTTTAGCTCAAGACTTTGCCCAAAGACACACTCATCAAAAATCCATGGATGAATTGCTTGCTGAAGAGCAGGCTGCTAGAATAAATTCCCAAGATGCCTATGAAAAAGCTGTTAGGGAATCATATGCAAAAGAAAAAGCAGCCAGATCCAGCTCTCAGTTTCGTTTCATTCCTGATGACAGTGATGATGAAGATATCCTTGATGATGATTCATCCAGTTCATCAGATGAAATTCCGTAAGTTGATATTCCATCTCAACCTACAGTTATCACACCCGAAGTTCACACTCACTCTCTGATCATGGGGGTTGAGCATCTTAGCACTGTTCCTAATAAGGAATTGGGCGAATTAATAAAGTCTAGTGTTGAGATCCTTGTCCCAATCCCGAGAGAGTCACAGGGGACTTTTGACCATATGTGTGATATTCCTCCTCCTCTATTCTTCCCATCTAATCATGATGAGATGTTCTCCGATTCTACTGATGACAACTCGTTATCTTGTGGAGACATCATTTATATGGAAGAATTACCTTCTGAGCTAGTCAGCTTAGAAGAAGAGAATGATGAGATTGACACTGAAATCAAGGATGAAGCACTTCGTGCAACATTATTGAATGTCGATCTCCTCATTTCTAAAATCGAGGCTTTCAATATGAAACCTATTTCATCTCCTATCCCCATAAAGGATAGTGACATTTCTTCCGATGATCCTATACCGGAATTTGAAGCCTTCGGCTTTGATCATATGGGAGAGAAGATTAGTGACAGTACCACTTCTCATTCTCATAATTCTCTCCCCATATATGATTCATTTACATTTGAGGAGTTCTCCTGTGAACTCACTCATATCATATCTCCATCGGAGTATGATAACTTTCACTTTGATCTAGACAAAGTTAATCTTTGTTTTCCGGAGGGAAATATTCTCAACCTTGAGAATTTGATTGATATCAAAATCCCAACCCTCCCACCCATAATTTGTCTAGATCATGCGAGCTTTACTGATGAGATTCATGATACACCAATCATGAATTCTCTTTCTGATGATGATGAATCAATCTTGATTGTCATCAAGATCTTTCTACCCTTCTTCACCTACAGGGTGACTTCTCCTGTTCTTCACTCCTTCGGGAATGAAGACACTATATTTGATCCCGGCATTTTCATGTATCATTATCTTGAGCTGGATACGTATCTCATCGGTGTGGAACTTTCACGTGCTTCAAATGTTTGTCCAAACATCTTGAATGAAAGTCCGATTGAGATTGTTTCTTCCACATCATGCTTCCCCAAGGACAAATAAATTCGGGGTCGAGTCAAGCTAGCGACTCGGTAAACAAAAACAGTAGCATGCTTATAGGGTTTTCACCCTAAGTGTGGGGGAGTCCCCCATGCTATGGTTACTTATGAAGTGAAAATACAAAATGGTGTTTTCCACATTTAGCTTGTAATGTTGCCCTTTTACGTTCAAAGAGTCGGCATAATAGCCGGGACTTTGAATATTGAGGACAATATTCATGCTAAGTGTGGGGGGGGGGGGGGGTATTTCGCTATTCTAGCGAATTTTATCACATTTTACTATATAATACCCCCGTTTTTAGCCAAAAATTTCAAAAAATTTTCAAAAATTTTTCACTGGTGCTTCAAAATTTTTTGTGGTAATCAGTCCGCCTTGTCTGAACGACAAAAGGGATTGGCTAGTCCAGGAGCAAACGGCTCTTGGTAAAGACATCTCAAATCCGTTTATGGCTTGCAATTTGCCCAAAATTGTATGGTTCCTCAATTCCCCAAAAACAAATGAGTTGGCTAGCCCGCAAGATTATGGCTTGTGGTAAAGGCCGTGGAAAATCCATAATTGGTAATCAGCTCACCAAGATGTTGACTATTCCATCAAGAGCTGGCTAGTCCAGAAGCAAACGGCTTTTGGTAAAGACTACTCAAATCCGTTGACAGCTGGTGGTTTGCTCAAAATCACACGGTTATCAGGTGTGCCACAGTTCTTACACCTGGCTACTCCAGAAGTGATGGCTTTTGGTAAAGAGTTTTTCAAATCCATCAAGTTTTCAAAACAGTATTGCTAGGGACTAGCAATAGTTTAGTGTGGGGGATTGATGAGTGCTCAAACACTCATCATTTTTTGTCTAATCTGAACTGCAAAACATACAAAAACACTCAGAAATGCATCAAAATACTAAAAATATTTCAAAATTGTGTTTTATATGTTTTATATGCAAAATGAGTAAAAACACATGAAAAACATACCAAGTTTGCAAAATTGGCAGTTTCAGTCCCTCAACTTTCATAAAATTACAAAACTAGTCCCTAGAAATTCAAAATATTAAAAATTATCACCAAAGGTCCTTTTGAAATCATAAGTTGTCATATTTAGTCCTTTGGTGAAAAATTGGAAAAATTTTAGAAATTTACAGTTTAGTCCCTGGAGTATCAGATTTTGGCAGATTTGGTCCCTGGTGGGATAATTTTGAAAGAAAAATCACTTTTGGTCCTTGGGGAAGTCACAAAAGTCAATTTTAGTCCTTGGGATGAAAGTTTGGGAAATTTACATTTTTGGTCCCTCTACTTTCACATTTTACATTTTTGGTCCCCGGGATTTAAATTATGGAAATATTAACTTTTATGGTCCTTGTATTATTGAAGATTGGAAATGTTGGACCTTATGAGTACTTTTGTATAAGTGACATTTCAGCCCCCAAGTTTCATAAATTACAAAAGTGGTCCTTGTGGTTTCTTAAGTACTAAACTAAACAAACAAACCAAACAAACCCAAATAACAAACCCAACAATCCACTACCTGATCCACAGTTCCCCCAAACCCAATCACCTATTCCCCTAGCCCACTCCAATATCTGGCCCACACACCACTAATATACTCCCCCGTTTAATAAACTAAACCCGGTCAAACCATGGTTTGACTCACCATCTCCACCCCCACTTGGACTGCTATACCACTGCATGACACAACCTCCCCCCTCCTCATCCCATGTCTTTTTCCCCCTCCAAACACAACCCTCCAAGATACATTAAATGCCATCAATCTCTCACAAGCAAACCACAACCTGCCAAGAACTTTTTCGCGCCAAAATTATTTTGAACGGCCAAGATTACTTCAAGACATCCAAGGGCTACAAATCAATGTGGGAAAGAGATTACAACACCCCAGGTCCCATATAAGTGAAGAAAAAAGAAGCAAGGATCAGCCAGTAGTTAATTTTAGTTTTAATATAGTTTAGAAAAATTGTTTTTATGTAATTTTTCCTTATTTGTTATAAAACTTAGTTCAATTCAAGTGTATTCAGTGTTTACATTATACTTAACTTAACCTTTATTATCAATACTAGTTACCTACAGTTTAAATTTAATTTTGGCATAAATAATTTGAGTTTCCATTTTAGTTTCTATATTGAAATAAGTTGTTGTTATTTAAGTTGTTCAAGCTTATTTTAGTTATTCATGAAAGTCTCATAAGCCAGCATAGTTTGAATCAGTTTAAGCTCAAATTCCACAATAGTCAACAAAAGTCAAACAGGGACTTATGGTGATGATCATGGGGTATGTGATGATTCTGGTAGTAGATTGGTAATTCATGATGATGATTAGACAGTTTGAGGGGTAGGTTTTGGTTGTATTGCTCATTCCATTTCTGATCTTGGACTGCTTGTAAGTTTCAACTTCATTTATATCAAGTTATTGTAGTTTGGCTTATGACCTGTTTATTATGCTTCTTTTATGTTTATTAGGCTTAATATAGTTAGATTTAAGTCTTAGATAGTTTAGTTTGGAGTTTGTTTATGATTTATGCACTTTGCTCAATTGAACTGCCATAGTTGCATTTAGGTCATCATGAGTTAAGCTGTGGTTTATGGTATTCTTTGTACTCATTCAAGTTTATTTTGTCATAATACAACATCAGAACTCAAATTCATGATTTGAAACAACCATAAACTTGGAAAATCTCAAAAACAGCTTTCATTAAGGGGTGTTTGGTTCAGCTTATTACTAGGTGTACTTGTGGGTGTTAGTAGTCAATGAAAGTTTAGTCACACTACTTTAGGTCATATTAGAGTAATAGAGTCATAAAATCTAGTAGTCAGTAGTTAAAAAGTCAAAAACTTGTTTTAATCTCATCTTCCACTTCACTGTTAGGTATTTCAATTTAATTTCTCATTAAACCATGACACAAGTAATTATTATAGCTTAATTCAGCCTCTCAGTAGCTTATTAGTTCATTTTCAGTAGATTAGAAGATATCAAAACTCACATAAGTCAACAAAAGATCAAAAGCTAAAAAAGTCAAAAGTTAGTTTTGCAGAAAAAACCAAAACATCAAAGAATTTATTAGAATTTTGTGTTCACTCTAAAGATGTGAAACTTGTTTTAATTTGTTGTATATTAGCTCTAATTTGAGGTTCCAATCTCACTTGATTTTTGCAAATTTTAGCCTGGTCCCCAGCTTGCCTAAAAAACACATGCAGGGCAAAGACTGCCCCCTGCTGCAGCAGTTATAGCAGCCACCACCACCACTTGGTTGTGGTTTTCTGGCCACCATGGTGGTCCTTCAACCCCCAACTTGGTTCCTCCCAACTCCCCTCCTACCAGAGATTAGATATTGACCATTGGTTTGACTTGGGAACCACTGGGTCCCACCTAGAACCACATCACAAATCTGTCCCACTTTTCAGCTTCCAAACAAAGTTCAATGTGCTTATTTTTGATCTTATTGCTTATTCTGTGGACTTCTTGTGATTTTTATGGATTATTCATGTTCACTTAGCTCCATTGAATCAGACTCAACCATTGTGGGTCCCACTTTAAGCCATTTTAGCTCAATTCCTTGTTTGGTCAATGAAAGTCAACTGTCTCAATTTTTAGCTTGTTCACAGCTTATTATTAAGTTATAAAAAAGTTGTTTTTGTAAAAGTTTGTTGTTTTTAGTTGTAAAATAAGTTTCTAAAATAAAAATCCAGAAAAATCAACTTATTTTTAAGTGATAGTTTCTATTTAATTTTATTTAAATTTTATTTTTCATTTTTAAATTTTTATTAAGTTCTTAGCTTTTTTATATTTCTCTTAATTTCCTTTTAAGTTAAAATATTTATAGTAATTTTCTCAGATTTTTATTTCATCATTTAGTGTTTATTAGAATTAATCCTAGTTTTATTAATTATTAATTAATAATTAGTTTAAAATAGCATAATTAGCTTTTATTAAGTAAAACCTAGTTTTTATATTTTTTATAGCTTTTATATGTTGTAAAATAATTTTATAAATTTTATTAGAATTTTTGTTGTTCATTTAGTATTTTTCTTAATTTAAAATAGTTTATTTAGGTAATTAGTAATTAATTAGTAATTAATTAATAGAAAAAGCACAAAAAGACAAAAACACTTATTTTTAATTTTAAAACTTATTTTTAGTTATTTTATAATTTTAGAAATTTTATTTTCATTTTTCTAGTGTTTAAATAATATTGTATTATATTTAAGTTGTTTAAATATTAATAATTAGTAATAATTAGTAATTAATTAATATTAAATAAATAATTAGGGTTAAAATTTATTTTCTTTTTCTAAAAAATTTCTTTTACCTTTTAGTTTGTAAAAAAGTCATTTTCACCCCCTGGGGATTTTCAGATTTCCGTTTTCACTTTTTATTTCGTACGTTTACGTTTTATTTAAACGTAACGTACGCGTTTTTAGGTTTAAATCGTTTCTGGTTTTTCCTAGTTTCCCGTCTTATTCATATAGCTTATTTAAGCTATTCTCTTTGTAGATTCCTTAACTTAATCACACACAAACCCCTTTCTCATCCAAATTCACCCGATCACAGAACCGTTTCGTAACCATTCACACCTCGTCGGGACATAACGACCCGGGGAAACCCTATACTTCCACGGAGATTGATTCTAGGCAGTTTGACCTAGTTGACCATTCACCTGGTCAATTTAGGTTGACCGTTTGGAACCAATCCATTTTTGGCACCGCTGCCGAGGAGGTTGTGTGCGTATCTAAACGGTTTTTTTGATTAGTGTCTTTGGAATTCGTTCCATTGTACATTTACCCATCCTTGTTCATATCTTTTCATAAAAAACCCAAAAATATTTTTCCTTACCCTCTATCCATTTGATTCTACATTCTTATATCCCTCTCATGTATAATTCTAAATGGCATCTCTCGATGACGATTTCTTTGAGCAATTGGCCTTTCAGAGCAAAATTGAAAAACTTATGGCCTTATCAAAAATATCGAGATGTCGTAGTGATTATGATGGACCTTCGATTCCTATCCCCTCTCCGGTGAGGGAAATGAATCAAGAAACCGAGGTGACAAAGGACCCTGTACTTCCCTCTGACGATGGAAGTGCTAAATACGTCCAACCTACGGTTGTCCAAGAATCTAAGCTCATAATTGCTCCTAAACCGTCAAGAATTGATCCTAACCTTTCACGGTTTATGGTTCAAAGTTTGTCAAGCAAACATACAGAGCTTAGAGCAGTGACTGAAAAGAACGACTTACCTAACCTTTACGTTTATCAAGAACCAAAACCCGAGACCATAACGGAAATGATGGAAATTGCTAGCTCTAAGAGCACACCACTTGTCCCACCTCCGGCTTTTATTCCTTGTGTTGGTTGTGGTGAGCCACTTTTTGGTTTGCCATGTCGTTGGTGTACATGTGTACAATGTGGTAATAATATCCAAAACGGGAGTTGTTTGTTTTGTGGGTCGAGTAATTCATTTGCTTATGATCCTAATCAAAACTCATTCAACGACTCTTCAAATTTTTCCAATTACCCAACACATTCATACGAGCAAGAATCATATTATCCAAACTTCAATGATGCTTCGTATCAAGATACACCAAGCCAGACTCAACAGTTTTACTGTTGTGAGTACTGTGGTGGTTCACACTACGGTTCTGATTGTCAATCAGGCAACACGCTTGTCTATGAGCAGTTTCCTGATAACAATTATGACTATAACACGTACAACCCACAGCCACATCAGTTTTACTGTTGTGAGTATTGTGGAGGTCCACACACTAGCTCTGATTGTCAAACAGGGAATCCATTTCCTTGTAACAATTACGACTATTCGTTACAAGACCCACCTCCACAGTACGATATGAATCAAGCACTTCTTCCAGAAATGCAAAATATGATGAAAATCGTTGATGAGCTTAAGGGTTTAGCTCAAGACTTTGCCCAAAGACACACTCATCAAAAATCTATGGAAGAATTGCTAGCTGAAGAGCAGGCTGCTAGAATAAATTCCCAAGATGCCTATGAAAAAGCTGTTAGGGAATCATATGCAAAAGAAAAAGCAGCCAGATCCAGCTCTCAGTTTCGTTTCATTCCTGATGACAGTGATGATGAAGATATCCTTGATGATGATTCATCCAGTTCATCAGATGAAATCCCGTCAGTTGAGATTCCATCTCAACCTGCAGTTATCACACCCGAAGTTCACACTCACTCTCTGATCATGGGGGATGAGCATCGTAGCGCTGTTCCTAATAAGGAATCGGACGAATTAATAAAGTCTAGTGTTGAGATCCTTGTCCCAATCCCGAGAGAGTCACAGGGGACTTTTGACTATATGTGTGATATTCCTCCTCCTCTATTCTTCCCATCTAATCATGATGAGATGTTCTCCGATTCTACTGATGACAACTCGTTATCTTGTGGAGACATCATTTATATGGAAGAATTACCTTCTGAGCTAGTCAGCTTAGAAGAAGAGAATGATGAGATTGACACTGAAATCAAGGATGAAGCACTTCGTGCAACATTATTGAATGTCGATCTCCTCATTTCTAAAATCGAGGCTTTCAATATGAAACCTATTTCATCTCCTATCCCCATAAAGGATAGTGACATTTCTTCCGATGATCCTATACCGGAATTTGAAGCCTTCGGCTTTGATCATATGGGAGAGAAGATTAGTGACAGTACCACTTCTCATTCTCATAATTCTCTCCCCATATATGATTCATTTACATTTGAGGAGTTCTCCTGTGAACTCACTCATATCATATCTCCATCGGAGTATGATAACTTTCACTTTGATCTAGACAAAGTTAATCTTTGTTTTCCGGAGGGAAATATTCTCAACCTTGAGAATTTGATTGATACCAAAATCCCAACCCTCCCACCCATAATTTGTCTAGATCATGCGAGCTTTACTGATGAGATTCATGATACACCAATCATGAATTCTCTTTCTGATGATGATGAATCAATCTTGATTGTCATCAAGATCTTTCTACCCTTCTTCACCTACAGGGTGACTTCTCCTGTTCTTCACTCCTTCGGGAATGAAGACACTATATTTGATCCCGGCATTTTCATGTATCATTATCTTGAGCCGGATACGTATCTCATCGGTGTGGAACTTTCACGTGCTTCAAATGTTTGTCCAAACATCTTGAATGAAAGTCCGATTGAGATTGTTTCTTCCACATCATGCTTCCCCAAGGACAAATAAATTCGGGGTCGAGTCAAGCTAGCGACTCGGTAAACAAAAACAGTAGCATGCTTATAGGGTTTTCACCCTAAGTGTGGGGGAGTCCCCCATGCTATGGTTACTTATGAAGTGAAAATACAAAATGGTGTTTTCCACATTTAGCTTGTAATGTTGCCCTTTTACGTTCAAAGAGTCGGCATAATAGCCGGGACTTTGAATATTGAGGACAATATTCATGCTAAGTGTGGGGGGGGGGGGGGGGGGGTATTTCGCTATTCTAGCGAATTTTATCACATTTTACTATATAATACCCCCGTTTTTAGCCAAAAATTTCAAAAAATTTTCAAAAATTTTTCACTGGTGCTTCAAAATTTTTTGTGGTAATCAGTCCGCCTTGTCTGAACGACAAAAGGGATTGGCTAGTCCAGGAGCAAACGGCTCTTGGTAAAGACATCTCAAATCCGTTTATGGCTTGCAATTTGCCCAAAATTGTATGGTTCCTCAACTCCCCAAAAACAAATGAGTTGGCTAGCCCGCAAGATTATTGTAACACCCCCAATTCATGGTTGCAGCGGAATTCGAACTGGGTGTTACTTGACGGCACAATAGTCACAATAATAGAAAACGAACTCCAATTGAGTCGTTTTAAAAGATTTATCATTCAAATTATATAAATATCAGAGATTACAAAATGAGGTCCCAGATGGTTCCATGTTTACAATTTAAATGAGTTTTGAATGATAATAAAATTTATAGCCCTCTTGAGTATCCGTGTCCTTCCGTGCCATCCTTGATCGTCATGAACCTGAAATACATGCTTGAGAGGTCAACACAAAGGTTGAGTGGAATTCGTAGAGTTTAGTTAAATCGTTTGAACACAATAATCGTAGTGTGAGTTATAGGCTCACACCAATGTTTGGAAAACAAAATCGTTATTTATTTCACTAAGCTCATACAACCAAAACATTAACATCGAACCAACAAAATTGGCATTATAGAAGCCCTATCAAGGTACTTTTGCCGTTATACCTCTAAATCTCAAATATAGTGCATTTGTGTGAACTCATCGTTGCTCAACACAAATGGGATTCGTCAATCCCAATAGATCTATTCACAATATTCGCGCTCACTAAAGATAGTGACTAATGGTTCCTGATATAGGGACTTCGAACATGGCAATCGTTACTTAGTGATAATAAAACATCGTCGGGAAGCATACATTAGAAAGCATCGTGTTCGAGTAGAAAAATAATAGCATGTATTCCCCCCATGGGTTTGTAAAATAGTTAAACAATAGAAAGTGGGGCTACGAACTCACCTTAAGTAAGATAGCAAGTAATGAAGGTGATGGTTGGATCGTGTAGGTTTCTACGAGCAACCTATAATAGAATGTCGCGACTTAGGATTTGAGTAATATAACGGAGTGCCTATATATATATATCTTGCATCTAAGTCCATGATGTGGTATGATGTATATTGTAAGTCTTTGAAAGAAAAGATTCATGAACATGTATGTTTTGTATATCGTTTACTACCGTTCGGGCCGACATAATTCAGAAGTCATGTTAGTAAACGTTCGAGGAGCCAGGACACTTTAATTCGTAAATCCACAACTCAACTCGACGGCTTACATAATGAACTCCTCACATGAGGCTCCCTACTATTGTAGTAGTTGATGAAATATAAGTTTTGATCCGAAAAGTTACATGTCCGATATTTGAATAAACTTAGGAAAGTTTATTAGTACATGAAGATTGTTATTAGGGTATGTTTCATAAGTCTTGTATGACCATTTTTCCTTGTAATATCTCATGGTTCCCTTTTAAGTGAAGTAGATCCAAATTGCTTGTTCAAGTTATCGCCTAATTCATTGTTTCATGTTTACGCCTATGTAAGTTTACTTGGTCATTTCGTCATGGCCTAGCCATGACCTTTGGTCCTTGTTCCAAGGTCATGAGACACAACCTTGGCTCTAGCCATGGTTGTGGTCTTGATTATAGGTCATAAGACCTCTTGTTCCTTTCAAAGTATAACCATAATCTAGTGACTTTCGCCTAAAAATGGGCTGTTTAGAATTTGAAGAATTTTATCACTTGGAAAGCATTTTTAGGTCTCGAGCTTCTTTGTTCCTGAACAAAAACGGCATTCCGGACAACTTTCGTGTTTTAACTTTTTGATGAATCGGACCAGAAGGGTGACTTTCAAAAACTCAGAATGCAAGACAGGAAGGTTTGGGCAGTTTTGCCGGAAATCTTTGGTAACTTCAAATCGCCATAACTTTTGACTCGTATACTCTTTTTAGGTGGTTCAAATTGCTACGGTTTCCTTGTTAGGTCTTCTACTACAATATGTAATAATCCAATATCATAATTTTACCACTTTGATCAGGTCTTACCAAGAAAGTTACTAGTTTACTTGTTTTAATAACTTATCTTAACAATCAATTACAATAACTTGTTTTGTTCATTTTTATACATCATGGACATGCATACAAGACATAATATAGCATGAATAATAGGTAAATAACATGAACATGATTATTTAACAAGAAGCAAGTTAGGGTTTGGCTCACAACTTTTGGCTTTCAAAGATGAAAGGAAGTTAACATGTAAGGATAGGACTTTGATTGAAGTAGTATCTTTAGCTTCCAACTTCTTCAAGCTCTTGACACCAACTTGTGAATACTTGAGAAGGCACTTGAAGTCTCTACTAGAACACTTCTTGTGTGGATGGAAGATCACCAAATGATGGAAGAAACAAGGACTTTGGATCAATCAAAGCTTTACAAGAGCTTTGGAATTGATATGGAACTTGCATTCTTGAATAATACTTGAAGTAGAGAGAAAATCATGAATGTGTTTGTGTGTGTGAGGTTATGAACGACTAAAAGGGGGTGAGGAGGGTTTTATAGTGTGTTGAGAAGGTTAGTGTATAAGAATAAATGGCTTAGAATGGAACACATGATAACTACATGTATGTTTTTAGGCCATAAGTGTTTCTAAGGCTCTTAATGTAACACATGAGTGTATAATAGTTCCATGGTTCTCACCAAGCCACCAAGGCCTTGGTGATTCAGCCTATACACGTTCATGGACAAGGGGAAAGGACTAGGTGGATGATTCTTGGCCTTATATAAGCTACGGAGTTAGTTTAGTCCCGATAATCGCTAACGGTAAGCCGTTAAGTCACGAAACGTAAAACCGGGTATCGTAAAATTATGGAACTTGAAAGTATTGATAAACATGTCCATATGTTCCATAATAAAATATAAAATGAGTGGTAGGTTCCATCGGGTGCCAAAACCCTGCTAAAAACTGGAAACACGGGTCTAAAACGCGTAATTCGCGTAAAACGCTGAACTGAAAAACGTAAAATTCCAAAACTTTTGGAATTGTCATAAAATGATAGAAAATCATATTTCTATTGTTTATGACGTTTTATGGATATATCGGGATGCTGGAAGGACGTTTAAACCTAAAAGTAAATCTCGGACACGGCTTTGTGATTTTTGCAGAATTGATCCGATGAGCGTCAAACTCTCGGATTATCGTTAAAATAGTTTAACTTACGAGAATATGAAATAAAAATTTTTGAGATGAATAGTGAAAAGTGAATAGTAAAAAGTGAATAGTAAAAGTGAATAGTAAAATTTTCAGGAATAAAAGTTAACCTGAAATTGCGAATTGTTACAGTCTCTACCCCTTACGGGGAACTTCGTCCCGAAGTTCTTTGTGTGTCATATGTTGGAGTGGTGTCGATGAAAAGATGTGGTTACTTATGAGGACTAAAGTCTGGGATTACTAGTGATGTAGTTTGATTTGTCGTTTCAGTGTATGGTGTAGGATGAGGCTTACTTTTATGTAGGAAAGGTATGGTAATAGTCGAATATCAAAGGAAATTGATATAGCAATCGAATGTTAATAGGAATTGAGATAGTAATTGCAATCATAGCCTAGTAGGTAATCGGTTGTTGTACCTAGTGTTTATTGACTTCGTACTTATGTTATTTCGGATACAAACAAGCCCACTTGCTTATAATTCTTTATTTACATAGAGAGGCATCCCAAACAATGTAAATAAGGAAATATAAACTTATGGTTTGGTGATTTACAATGTCTTTATTTAAATGAAAAGGCATCCCAATCCATTCAAATAATTACAAATCATCCTACACAACATTCATACTTAGTCGGTAAGTTACAAGGTATTACGAGATGATACTGGTGTTCCAAAAGTACAAGATGAATATTCAATCTTGTAAAGCTGATGAGGGTACTTGTGGTGTAACTAAGGATGATTTGAGCTTTAAAAGTGCATCAAGATCTGTTAATGAGCTTGTGTTTGTAACGGTTGTGAAGGTAATGATGTGATATGTTGACGAACAAATGTGTGTAGTGTATGCTTAACATTAATACACTTAGGTATAGATGTTGAGTTTGCTTTAAAAATCTTAAGAGATTTTAAAGGTTTATGATGGAATGGTATCCTTAGGACCTAAACAGGATAGTACTTCTACAGGATGAAGAGAAGAATTGATAACTATCCCAAGATAGTAGTTCGGATTATCTCATAAATGAAAACTTTCAAGAATGAAATTAGGTAGTACAAATAAGGTGTTAAGATTTCGCTGAGTGGTAAAACACTATCGTGTCTCTAGATCGTTTTAAAGAATTCTGGTGGTTTATCGAGTTCAAGTAGGAAATCAACCTAAACATAACCCTAGTACAACTACTCTCAGTATTTGAAAATTCTAAGTCGAATATAGTTAGTCAGACTATATTCCACTGTCCCTAGGTTAAATATAGGTGACTAGTCTATATTTAGCCAAGGTTCGATAAAATTTTCAAATACCTAAATTAGGTATACTTGTGATATGTCCGTTGCTTTTGAGAAACTGTCCACTAACAAAGGCAATGTCAACCCTTAAGTTGCAAGTCCCGTCCATACAAGACTTGTAACGTATGTTTTCATATTCCATTGCATAGAAGATAGTAAGGGTAGGTACGTATGGAAAGGAAGTTTTAAGTTGTTCTAATATAGAACATACTTGGCCAGGATCACGAACTTTTAATAATGAAGGTTTCAGAAGAAAACTTTGATGGATGTAGAGAAAGTTCAGCTTTTGTCGATGATGGATTAGTTTGTCCTTTAGAAATCTCATATTTCTTGTTTAGAAATCGATAGATTGTGATGGGTTTTTGATATCATATGAAATGATGTTGATGAGGTGGTGGAATAATTCCAGAGACCATTGCACAAATCACAATGTCTCGGAAGTAGATTAGACCATTGTGTGACTCAAAACATTTGAGAAATGATTAAGACCATTGTGTCATACAATGTCCGGGAAATAGAAAAGACCATTGTAATTAGTTACACTATTTTGGACATAAAATGCTGGAGTAGGAACATGATTGGGAGAATGTGGTCGTGTCGAAATGCCATAGAATAGGCATGTGTAGATATGTTTAGATAAAATGATTGAAAATAACTCGAATGTATATATAAATATACTTATATATGTTCGTGTGGTGTAGAATGCTTAATAAGTCCATAATCGTCTGGAGGATGGAAGACACGGAGAGCGAAAGGCTATAAAATGGTTTTGCTTGTAGTTGTAGTTATAGTTTAGGTCTCAATTAGACCCGTTTCTCTATAACCATGGCTCTGGTACCAATCTGTAACACCCCCAATTCATGGTTGCAGCGGAATTCGAACTGGGTGTTACTTGACGGCACAATAGTCACAATAATAGAAAACGAACTCCAATTGAGTCGTTTTAAAAGATTTATCATTCAAATTATATAAATATCAGAGATTACAAAATGAGGTCCCAGATGGTTCCATGTTTACAATTTAAATGAGTTTTGAATGATAATAAAATTTATAGCCCTCTTGAGTATCCGTGTCCTTCCGTGCCATCCTTGATCGTCATGAACCTGAAATACATGCTTGAGAGGTCAACACAAAGGTTGAGTGGAATTCGTAGAGTTTAGTTAAATCGTTTGAACACAATAATCGTAGTGTGAGTTATAGGCTCACACCAATGTTTGGAAAACAAAATCGTTATTTATTTCACTAAGCTCATACAACCAAAACATTAACATCGAACCAACAAAATTGGCATTATAGAAGCCCTATCAAGGTACTTTTGCCGTTATACCTCTAAATCTCAAATATAGTGCATTTGTGTGAACTCATCGTTGCTCAACACAAATGGGATTTGTCAATCCCAATAGATCTATTCACAATATTCGCGCTCACTAAAGGTAGTGACTAATGGTTCCTGATATAGGGACTTCGAACATGGCAATCGTTACTTAGTGATAATAAAACATCGTCGGGAAGCATACATTAGAAAGCATCGTGTTCGAGTAGAAAAATAATAGCATGTATTCCCCCCATGGGTTTGTAAAATAGTTAAACAATAGAAAGTGGGGCTACGAACTCACCTTAAGTAAGATAGCAAGTAATGAAGGTGATGGTTGGATCGTGTAGGTTTCTACGAGCAACCTATAATAGAATGTCGCGACTTAGGATTTGAGTAATATAACGGAGTGCCTATATATATATCTTGCATCTAAGTCCATGATGTGGTATGATGTATATTGTAAGTCTTTGAAAGAAAAGATTCATGAACATGTATGTTTTGTATATCGTTTACTACCGTTCGGGCCGACATAATTCAGAAGTCATGTTAGTAAACGTTCGAGGAGCCAGGACACTTTAATTCGTAAATCCACAACTCAACTCGACGGCTTACATAATGAACTCCTCACATGAGGCTCCCTACTATTGTAGTAGTTGATGAAATATAAGTTTTGATCCGAAAAGTTACATGTCTGATATTTGAATAAACTTAGGAAAGTTTATTAGTACATGAAGATTGTTATTAGGGTATGTTTCATAAGTCTTGTATGACCATTTTTCCTTGTAATATCTCATGGTTCCCTTTTAAGTGAAGTAGATCCAAATTGCTTGTTCAAGTTATCGCCTAATTCATTGTTTCATGTTTACGCCTATGTAAGTTTACTTGGTCATTTCGTCATGGCCTAGCCATGACCTTTGGTCCTTGTTCCAAGGTCATGAGACACAACCTTGGCTCTAGCCATGGTTGTGGTCTTGATTATAGGTCATAAGACCTCTTGTTCCTTTCAAAGTATAACCATAATCTAGTGACTTTCGCCTAAAAATGGGCTGTTTAGAATTTGAAGAATTTTATCACTTGGAAAGCATTTTTAGGTCTCGAGCTTCTTTGTTCCTGAACAAAAACGGCATTCCGGACAACTTTCGTGTTTTAACTTTTTGATGAATCGGACCATAAGGGTGACTTTCAAAAACTCAGAATGCAAGACAGGAAGGTTTGGGCAGTTTTGCCGGAAATCTTTGGTAACTTCAAATCGCCATAACTTTTGACTCGTATACTCTTTTTAGGTGGTTCAAATTGCTACGGTTTCCTTGTTAGGTCTTCTACTACAATATGTAATAATCCAATATCATAATTTTACCACTTTGATCAGGTCTTACCAAGAAAGTTACTAGTTTACTTGTTTTAATAACTTATCTTAACAATCAATTACAATAACTTGTTTTGTTCATTTTTATACATCATGGACATGCATACAAGACATAATATAGCATGAATAATAGGTAAATAACATGAACATGATTATTTAACAAGAAGCAAGTTAGGGTTTGGCTCACAACTTTTGGCTTTCAAAGATGAAAGGAAGTTAACATGTAAGGATAGGACTTTGATTGAAGTAGTATCTTTAGCTTCCAACTTCTTCAAGCTCTTGACACCAACTTGTGAATACTTGAGAAGGCACTTGAAGTCTCTACTAGAACACTTCTTGTGTGGATGGAAGATCACCAAATGATGGAAGAAACAAGGACTTTGGATCAATCAAAGCTTTACAAGAGCTTTGGAATTGATATGGAACTTGCATTCTTGAATAATACTTGAAGTAGAGAGAAAATCATGAATGTGTTTGTGTGTGTGAGGTTATGAACGACTAAAAGGGGGTGAGGAGGGTTTTATAGTGTGTTGAGAAGGTTAGTGTATAAGAATAAATGGCTTAGAATGGAACACATGATAACTACATGTATGTTTTTAGGCCATAAGTGTTTCTAAGGCTCTTAATGTAACACATGAGTGTATAATAGTTCCATGGTTCTCACCAAGCCACCAAGGCCTTGGTGATTCAGCCTATACACGTTCATGGACAAGGGGAAAGGACTAGGTGGATGATTCTTGGCCTTATATAAGCTACGGAGTTAGTTTAGTCCCGATAATCGCTAACGGTAAGCCGTTAAGTCACGAAACGTAAAACCGGGTATCGTAAAATTATGGAACTTGAAAGTATTGATAAACATGTCCATATGTTCCATAATAAAATATAAAATGAGTGGTAGGTTCCATCGGGTGCCAAAACCCTGCTAAAAACTGGAAACACGGGTCTAAAACGCGTAAAACGCTGAACTGAAAAACGTAAAATTCCAAAACTTTTGGAATTGTCATAAAATGATAGAAAATCATATTTCTATTGTTTATGACGTTTTATGGATATATCGGGATGCTGGAAGGACGTTTAAACCTAAAAGTAAATCTCGGACACGGCTTTGTGATTTTTGCAGAATTGATCCGATGAGCGTCAAACTCTCGGATTATCGTTAAAATAGTTTAACTTACGAGAATATGAAATAAAAATTTTTGAGATGAATAGTGAAAAGTGAATAGTAAAAAGTGAATAGTAAAAGTGAATAGTAAAATTTTCAGGAATAAAAGTTAACCTGAAATTGCGAATTGTTACAATTATGGCTTGTGGTAAAGGCCGTGGAAAATCCATAATTGGTAATCAGCTCACCAAGATGTTGACTATTCCATCAAGAGCTGGCTAGTCCAGAAGCAAACGGCTTTTGGTAAAGACTACTCAAATCCGTTGACAGCTGGTGGTTTGCTCAAAATCACACGGTTATCAGGTGTGCCACAGTTCTTACACCTGGCTACTCCAGAAGTGATGGCTTTTGGTAAAGAGTTTTTCAAATCCATCAAGTTTTCAAAACAGTATTGCTAGGGACTAGCAATAGTTTAGTGTGGGGGATTGATGAGTGCTCAAACACTCATCATTTTTGGTCTAATCTGAACTGCAAAACATACAAAAACACTCAGAAATGCATCAAAATACTAAAAATATTTCAAAATTGTGTTTTATATGTTTTATATGCAAAATGAGTAAAAACACATGAAAAACGTACCAAGTTTGCAAAATTGGCAGTTTCAGTCCCTCAACTTTCATAAAATTACAAAACTAGTCCCTAGAAATTCAAAATATGAAAAATTATCACCAAAGGTCCTTTTGAAATCATAAGTTGTCATATTTAGTCCTTTGGTGAAAAATTGGAAAAGTTTTGGAAATTTACAGTTTGGTCCCTGGAGTTTCTGATTTTGGCAGATTTGGTCCCTGGTGGGATAATTTTGAAAGAAAAATCACTTTTGGTCCTTGGGGAAGTCACAAAAGTCAATTTTAGTCCTTGGGATGAAAGTTTGGGAGATTTACATTTTTGGTCCCTCTACTTTCACATTTTACATTTTTGGTCCCCGGGATTTAAATTATGGAAATATTAACTTTTATGGTCCTTGTATTATTGAAGATTGGAAATGTTGGACCTTATGAGTACTTTTGTATAAGTGACATTTCAGCCCCCAAGTTTCATAAATTACAAAAGTGGTCCTTGTGGTTTCTTAAGTACTAAAATAAACAAACAAACCAAACAAACCCAAATAACAAACCCAACAATCCACTACCTGATCCACAGTTCCCCAAGCCCAATCACCTATTCCCCTAGCCCACTCCAATATCCGGCCCACACACCACTAATATACTCCCCCGTTTAATAAACTAAACCCGGTCAAACCATGGTTTGACTCACCATCTCCACCCCCACTTGGACTGCTATACCACTGCAAGACACAACCTCCCCCCTCCTTATCCCATGTCTTTTTCCCCCCTCCAAACACAACCCTCCAAGATACATTAAATGCCATCAATCTCTCACAAGCAAACCACAACCTGCCAAGAACCTTTTCGCGCCAAAATTATTTTGAACGGCCAAGATTACTTCAAGATATCCAAGGGCCACAAATCAATGTGGGAAAGAGATTACAACACCCCAGGTCCCATATAAGTGAAGAAAAAAGAAGCAAGGATCAGCCAGTAGTTAATTTTAGTTTTAATATAGTTTAGAAAAATCGTTTTTATGTAATTTTTCCTTATTTGTTATAAAACTTAGTTCAATTTAAGTGTATTCAGTGTTTACATTGTACTTAACTTAACCTTTATTATCAATACTAGTTACCTACAGTTTAAATTTAATTTTGGCATAAATAATTTGAGTTTCCATTTTAGTTTCTATATTGAAATAAGTTGTTGTTATTTAAGTTGTTCAAGCTTATTTTAGTTATTCATGAAAGTCTCATAAGCCAGCATAGTTTGAATCAGTTTAAGCTCAAATTCCACAATAGTCAACAAAAGTCAAACAGGGACTTATGGTGATGATCATGGGGTATGTGATGATTCTGGTAGTAGATTGGTAATTCATGATGATGATTAGACAGTTTGAGCGGTAGGTTTTGGTTGTATTGCTCATTCCATTTCTGATCTTGGACTGCTTGTAAGTTTCAACTTCATTTATATCAAGTTATTGTAGTTTGGCTTATGACCTGTTTATTATGCTTCTTTTATGTTTATTAGGCTTAATATAGTTAGATTTAAGTCTTAGATAGTTTAGTTTGGAGTTTGTTTATGATTTATGCACTTTGCTCAATTGAACTGCCATAGTTGCATTTAGGTCACTCATGAGTTAAGCTGTGGTTTATGGTATTCTTTGTACTCATTCAAGTTTATTTTGTCATAATACAACATCAGAACTCAAATTCATGATTTGAAACAACCATAAACTTGGAAAATCTCAAAAACAGCTTTCATTAAGGGGTGTTTGGTTCAGCTTGTTACTAGGTGTACTTGTGGGTGTTAGTAGTCAATGAAAGTTTAGTCACACTACTTTAGGTCATATTAGAGTAATAGAGTCATAAAATCCAGTAGTCAGTAGTTAAAAAGTCAAAAACTTGTTTTAATCTCATCTTCCACTTCACTGTTAGGTATTTCAATTTAATTTCTCATTAAACCATCACACAAGTAATTATTATAGCTTAATTCAGCCTCTCAGTAGCTTATTAGTTCATTTTCAGTAGATTAGAAGAGATCAAAACTCACATAAGTCAACAAAAGATCAAAAGCTAAAAAAGTCAAAAGTTAGTTTTGTAGAAAAAACCAAAACTTCAAAGAATTTATTAGAATTTTGTGTTCACTCTAAAGATGTGAAACTTGTTTTAATTTGTTGTCTATTAGCTCTAATTTGAGGTTCCAATCTCACTCGATTTTTGCAAATTTTAGCCTGGTCCCCAGCTTGCCTAAAAAACACATGCAGGGCAAAGACTGCCCCCTCCTGCAGCAGTTATAGCAGCCACCACCACCACTTGGTGGTGGTTTTCTGGCCACCATGGTGGTCCCACAACCCCCAACTTGGTTCCTCCCAACTCCCCTCCTACCAGAGATTAGATATTGACCATTGGTTTCACTTGGGAACCACTGGGTCCCACCTAGAACCACATCACAAATCTGTCCCACTTTTCAGCTTCCAAACAAAGTTCAATGTGCTTATTTTTGATCTTATTGCTTATTCTGTGGACTTCTTGTGATTTTTATGGCTTATTCATGTTCACTTAGCTCCATTGAATCAGACTCAACCATTGTGGGTCCCACTTTAAGCCATTTTAGCTCAATTCCTTGTTTGGTCAATGAAAGTCAACTGTCTCAATTTTTAGCTTGTTCACAGCTTATTATTAAGTTATAAAAAAGTTGTTTTTGTAAAAGTTTGTTGTTTTTAGTTGTAAAATAAGTTTCTAAAATAAAAATCCAGAAAAATCAACTTATTTTTAAGTGATAGTTTCTATTTAATTTTATTTAAATTTTATTTTTCATTTTTAAATTTTTATTAAGTTCTTAGCTTTTTTATATTTCTCTTAATTTCCTTTTAAGTTAAAATATTTATAGTAATTTTCTCAGATTTTTATTTCATCATTTAGTGTTTATTAGAATTAATCCTAGTTTTATTAATTATTAATTAATAATTAGTTTAAAATAGCATAATTAGTTTTTATTAAGTAAAACCTAGTTTTTATATTTTTTATAGCTTTTATATGTTATAAAATAATTTTAGAAATTTTATTAGAATTTTTATTGTTCATTTAGTATTTTTCTTAATTTAAAATAGTTTATTTAGGTAATTAGTAATTAATTAGTAATTAATTAATAGAAAAAGCACAAAAAGACAAAAACACTTATTTTTAATTTTAAAACTTATTTTTAGTTATTTTATAATTTTAGAAATTTTATTTTCATTTTTCTAGTGTTTAAATAATATTGTATTATATTTAAGTTGTTTAAATATTAATAATTAGTAATAATTAGTAATTAATTAATATTAAATAAATAATTAGGGTTAAAATTTATTTTCTTTTTCTAAAAATTTTCTTTTACCTTTTAGTTTGTAAAAAAGTCATTTTCACCCCCTGGGGATTTTCAGATTTCCGTTTTCACTTTTTATTTCGTACGTTTACGTTTTATTTAAACGTAACGTACGCATTTTTAGGTTTAAATCGTTTCTGGTTTTTCCTAGTTTCCCGTCTTATTCATATAGCTTATTTAAGCTATTCTCATTGTAGATTCCTTAACTTAATCACACACAAACCCCTTTCTCATCTAAATTCACCCGATCACAGAACCGTTTCATAACCATTCACACCTCGTTGGGACATAACGACCCGGGGAAACCCTATACTTCCACGGAGATTGATTCTAGGCAGTTTGACCTAGTTGACCATTCACCTGGTCAATTTAGGTTGACCGTTTGGGACCAATCAAAACGCTTGTGTCAGGGCTGCAGTAGCTTCATCACTGTCAGTGAATTCTGGTTCTTGGAATTGTGGGTATTGTTGTTGTGGAATAACATGTTGTTGTGGGTAGAATTGTTGTTGGTAGATAGGTGTTAGTTGTTGAATGTATGATGGTTGCATGTAGTTGTGAGTGGAAGATGATGATGGTTGTTGTTGTGTGTTCACTGGTAGAGGTGTTGGTGTATTAGCAATTAATGATAGAGGATCATGCTTTTTAGCAAGTAATTCAGCCCTTACTTCATTAGCCTCAGCTTGATTCTGCTTTAAGAAGTCGTACAATTGATCATAAGTAACCTCATGCAAGTTCTTTGTCTGATAAACAATAGTGACGTATCTTCCCCATTCAGGTTGTAACTCATTCAGAAAATTGGTGTTGTTAGCGATGTTTGTCTGACTGAGGTTGTGTCTCGATAAGTCATTCATGATCTTACAGAACCTGAGGTAGTACGACTCTATGGATTCACCAGCAATTGAAGTAAACTTGTGTAGTTCTTTGAGAAATTGTGTTTCCATTTCCTGTTTCCCGATGTCTGTCCCATACATTAACCTCTTGACTCTTTCCCAGACTGCATGAGCACTTCCTTCACTGTCAACAGTAGCATAAGTGGTTTCAGGTAAACCAAGAACGACGAGATGAAATTCCTGATCATCAGCTGCAATTTGTTGTCTGTCTTCCTTAGTGTACTCAGTCTCATTCTGATCTCCATAGTATGGTTGTACTGGGGGTTCCATTTAGATCACCAGGGTCTAGTACTTGTCGTGGTTTCAAGGGTCCTTCCACAATGGAATTTATGAGAAGTTTTCCATTTGGTTTACTCTTAAGATAGCGCATCATACGACTAGCCCATTGTGAGTAACCACCCTATGATAGCATGGGAGGTCGGTTATTTACACCGGCTGCATGAATATTTGCTGAGTTGCCATTGATGAATGATAAAGTTGATCTTGGATCGATTCAACGAAGTAGGAGTTGTGTATGATGTAAGTTGATGCAAGTTGTTGTAGTGAAAATTTGGTCTAAAACCTTAATACCTCAATAACTTTCGTTCGGAGCGGATTTGGGCCTCGAAGCTTGGGTTGAATTATCTATAGGTTATTCAACGTCCTTCTTCTCGGTCTCACGGTCGTTTTGACAGGTATTTCGTTGAAAACGGAGTTATGGTTCAAAAGTTATGGTCGTTTGAAGTTTGGTCGTCAAAAAGTTCTAAGCAGCAAAAGTCAACTCTGATGATTTGTTCTTATGCGTAAACCTTGATCTTATGGTTAACTTGAATCTTACGCGTAACTTGGAACTTAGGCGTAAACCTTAGGTTATACGTAAAAGAAAAGTTAAATGAAAGGGTGAAAAGAAATAGCCCTCAAAATGTTCAACCTTAGATATACTAACTTTATCACATTTTAAACATTTTGAGCTCCTATACCACTTGTAGGACCTTAGATATACCAACTTTATCACTAATAAGGGACGTATGGATGGTGACTTGATGTTATGTAGGTGGCGTAAAAGATGAGAGAAAGAGATGAAAAAGAGAACTTTATTTCATAAGCAAAACACACACTTACACACTCAAGCACACGCCTCAAATGAGCCTTTGAGGTGTTTATATAGTAAGTTACATCATGCCCTAAAAGGCTTTCTATGAGCTTGGGCTTGGGCTTGGACTTGGTTTGTGTAAACATTACAAGGCTTAGATAACATAACACATAACATATTAGCTTGCCAAGTCCAAAGCCCAACTTACTTAGACTTTTACATACTAATATTACACGACACAAAGTTATAAGAATGAGAATGACCATCACTTCTTTTTTATATTTCATTGATGCTAACAGGTTTGCCTAGGCATAACACGTTCAGTTGCAGAATGAGATAGCATTGTTTGTTCAACCTACATTTAACAAATTATTAAATTTTAGCAACTCAGCAAGTATATATAGTGTGAGGTTTTTTTCAGAAGCAAATAAATTGCGAGAACTACTTTATTACTCTTAATAATGCATAATGTACAACATATCTATGCAAAATGGCATTTTTGAAAATACATGTAGCTTATTTTGAAAAAGAAAATTAAATTAAGGGCAAATTAGGTATTTTAATCCTTCCATAAAAATAGGCATCCTCTAGCCTCCATACCCCTAAAACCGTTTATTTTAACTCATCTCAAACCCTAGCAACCATCCTTACCTATCTATGTCACCAGAAAACAACAACCGTCATTAACTTCCGTAATGGCATCCTACCTACAGTCGGCCAATAACAACATCATTTCTAAATCGATCTTGCGTTCGAATTTCGTACAACAATCAAAAGGTAAATCTATTTTTATTTAAACGATTTATGACTTTGATTTTAGTTTTGAATATAACAATCGTTTATTAGCATGGTTCAAGGAAGAAAAAAAAAAAGGTTTTTTTTTTTTTTTTTTTTTTTTTTTTTTTCTACATGAAAAAGGGATATAAACCTATTTTTTTAATCAATTTTAATTTTAGTCTTGATTCAAAACTGCAATCCTTTTCCTGTCGTGTATCTAATGGGTCCAATTGGCTCAGGTATTAGTATCAAGATTTTATTTTATTAGTACTTAACAATAATTTTTGCATTTGAATCTAATTTCTTATCCATCTTTCAAGTTTTTTTCTTTTTCACAGTTGCTAATTTTGTTTTGGGTAAAAACCATACAATAGCCACGTACTTTTCAAAATTGTCCGTTTAGAACCACTTACTTTTTTATTACCTTACTTCACCAACGAACTATCAAATTCTGTTCCGACTTCACCAATATAACCTTGAAATGACAATTTTACCCTTATCTTTTTTTTCGAAAATATTTTAGAAAAAATATTTTTTTTTCTAAAATTTTTTATTCAAATATTTTTTAAAAAAAAATTTTGAAAAAATATTTTTTTTATTCAAATATTTTTCTAAAATTTTTTTATTTTTTTTCTAAAAAAATTTTAGAAAAAAAATATTTTTCTAAAAAATTTTCAAAAAAAAATATTTTTTTAGAAAAAATATTTTTTTTCTAAAATTTTTTATTCAAATATTTTTTTTTTTAAATTCGAAAAAATATTTTTTTTATTCAAATATTTTTCTAAAAATTTTTTATTTTTTTTCTAAAAAATATTTTAGAAAAAAAATATTTTTCTAAAAAATTTTCGAAAAAAAAAATATATTTTCGAAAAAAAAATATTTTTTCTAAAATATTTCCGAAAAATAATATTTTTTAGAAAAAATAATTTTTTTCGAAAATATTTTAGAAAAATATTATTTTTTCTAAAAAATTTTCAAAAAAAAATATTTTTTCTAAAAAATATTTTTTTTCGGAAATATTTTAGAAAAAATATTTTTTTTCGAAAATATTTTATTCAAATATTTAAAAAAAAATTATTCGAAAAAAAATTGTATTCGATTTTTTTTTATAAAAGTGGAAAAACGAAAGAAAACGTGAAAAAACGGACCAAAACGTGTAAACACGGATGAAAACGTGTAAAACCAGATGAAAAGTGCAAAAACGTATGAAAATGTGCAAAACCGGTCAAAAACGTGAAAAAACGAACAAAAATGTGCAAAAGGACTAACGTACGTTAGTATTAAGGACTAACGATGCAAGTGAGGGTAAAGAAGATAAGGGTAAAATTGTCATTTCAAGGTTATATTGGTGAAGTCGGAACAGAATTTGATAGTTCGTTGGTGAAGTAAGGTAATAAAAAAGTAAGTGGTTTTAGACGGATAATTTTAGAAAGTACGTGGCTATTGTATGGTTTTTACCCTTTTGTTTTTTGTGAAACAAGGAACAGGAAGGCATTACTAGCAAAGACTCTTTTGTCAATGTTCCTTTTGTCATTGCTAATGCAACAACGTTGACTAAGGTTAGTTGATTTTTGATATACATACTACGTAATATACTTCATTCCAGTTTCCTTTTTGATACATTGTTTAAATCAACTATAACAAGGTTCACATTTCGTTGAATGTTTTTTATTTATTTTGTATGTTGTTGGTTTTTGTTTTGATCCAACCAATGTTCTGAAAGGCTCAAGGCCCATTAAGGCGCAAAGGGGGTCAAAGAGCCTTGAGTCGATGCGCAAATCAAGGCGCGAGATTCATAAATATGAGGCGCACTATACATTTAGGTTTTTTTATAACATATGTGACAACTTATGCAACTTAAATAACACAAAAATATCAATATTTAATGCATATGCCACTTAATGGTTATTACATCTAACAAAGCTTGCATTAAAACCCAAAATATCAAGCAAGCAACATATCAGAATCCCTGAACTACCCTAAATCCCTGAATATATATTACAATATACGAGTTTATGACTTATAAAATTTAACAAATTACCATGTATCTCTATCAACTATCAAAAGCCAAAAATCTATAGTTGTTTGGTAAAAAACTTAACACAAAAGAAACAACATTTGTATCTGTTAATAAGCTACTATTCATAGACATTAGATTACAAAAAATATATTTCTTTGTTGATTATGTGTTTTAGTTATTTTCTAAAATATTATGGTTATTAGATACTTTATAACTTAAAGGGCCCAATGTATATAGTATGTAAGCGCAAAATGTATCTTACTATTAAGAAAAAAAGGCCAAAACCCCGTTACATCTTCTAGGCGCAAAAATTCCCAAGGCGCAAAAGCGCAAAAATCCCCAAGGCGCTACGATTTTTACGGGATTCATGCATGTCGTGAGCCTCGATTTGAAAAAATCCCAAAGGCTGGAGCCTCGTGGGATTTAGAGAAGGCGCGCTTTTTAAAACATTGGATCCAACACAAGTATACTACATGTGAATATGCTGGTATAGATGTTACAAAATTAATAAAAGGAGTGTACATATTTGTTATTGAAAGCGCATATGTGTTTTTACAGTTTCAGTAAATTTGATGCTATTTGTGCACATGTGTTTTTATAGTTTTTAAAGTTTAAATGTACTAAAAGTGCATATAGGTTTTTAGTTTTGATATAAGGATGTTTTGTGTTTAGTTCTGAGTTAAGGGTGCACTTGTGTTTTGTGTTATAAAGTTGTACTAATTTCTCAAAAAAGTCGAGAATAAGGCCTCGTGTGCACTAGTTAGAAATACATTGTGCATATGTTTTTTGTTAGTTTTATGAGTTATATGCCGAGTAAGTCATCTACATTTTTTGTTTTTTGTTTTTGTTTACATCAACTTTTTGTGGATAAGAAGTGGTAAATGATTTGAGAACGTTTTATGCAATGCATATATATTAATTAAGTCATGTGGATTTTGTTTTCTTTTTTAAATTCAATTTTGTTATAGCTTTTCTTTGTTATAATTCGACAAACGAATGCACATGTATTTTTCTTATTGTTTGACATAGTGATACAAGCACATGCTCTATATGTTAACTCATATTTGTTGTATCTCTTATATTTTTCATTCAGTTGACAAGGAGGATGATGAAGAATGCTACACATGTGTATATTTCAAGACGAGTGTATCTCGCGAAGAATTGACAACGAATGCACGTGTATTTGTGTCACTAAAATGAAGATGACGATGCTACATTATGCATATGTGTTTTGTTAGATGTTATGATTAATAATTGGTTTATTAATTTGTTGTGGTTACAGGTACGAATATGATGGGTGATATCAAGAGTGCACATATGTTTTGTACATAATATCTAGCGAGAAAATAGTTATTATAAAGAATTAAAGAGTAAAGAAACAAGTGCATGAAGATGCGAGAAAATTAGTAGACACGGCTATACATCAACGAAACATTCATTTATTCTTTACTTTTAGAATTTTGTATTTGAATTGTATATGACATGATTTTTTAATATTGTGTTTAATGTATTTGTTTTTGAAATGTATACGATACATGTACATTAATATGTTTGTCATTTAATGCACTTGTGTAAATATTTTTTACCAAAACATATTAGAGGTTTAAACAATTGAACAATAAAAATATATGTAAATTTATCTTATATAAAAAAAACACATATGCACTTTACCTTTTGAAATCATGCATGCTGGAAAAATAATTATATAAAAAAATTCCTAAAATTAAGGACCTAAAAAACGTTTTTTATTAAAAAAAATTCAAAAAATCTAATTTTACTATTATACCCTTTTGAATTAAATAATAAAAGTAAAAATTCAAAAAAATCTGATTTGTTGATGTTGGTTCTCGCAGTTCTCGCAATTTAATTGGCTATACGAAAGTTGCCCAGGGCAACTTGGGCTAAAACGGGAATTTTTCAAAAACAGGCTAAATATGCCTAGACCCAGGACAACCGGGCTATTTTACTAATTATCCCTATATATATATATATATATATATATATATATATATATATATATATATATATATATATATATATATATATATATATATATATATAGTTAGGATCAAATAGGAAGAATAATTAAAATAAGAAGGATAGGAAGT
>CM060688.1:180544393-180594393 GCA_030686995.1 Artemisia argyi | reverse complement strand
ACACAATAGCAAATGCAAGAGAAGTTGAGAATTGATCCCAACCCCCTGACTTAGAACTAATGCATTGTAGTAAAGTATGTACCAAAAATCTCCACTTGGGGCAAAACTTGCTTTTGCACCAAATCTTCCCATCACCTTCATATCCAATGTTAGTCAGACCCTAAAGAATCTCCTCCTTTGTAGCCTCAAATTCACCATCTTCATCATCCAGTTGGAGTTGAGCCCTAATAATAGACTATGTAACCACACATTCTTCACCATCTATTGTAGCAACAATCTCCTTTGTTTGGTCATCAACAGAGCGTTCCTCAGCAGTTTCCCAAAATTTTGTAATCAAAGATTCATACACAACATCAGGATAATGAGTGAGAGCATATCTAAGCTTCGACCTTTGTAAAAACTCCACCATTTGTTCATACAGTTCATGCCCTTTCGCACTTCTCAAGAAAGCAATTTTGTTATGATCTCCTTTGAAGTGAAGTGCCGCCATTGTAAGTTGGAGAGATTGAGTTATGAAATTGAGAAACTATGAAATGGGTTTGAGTTTTAAAGAGAGGGAATCAGTTATTTTGGGCGTGGGATACATGATGAAGCAAAAAGTGCACCGCTTTTGGGGGGTCATTTAAGGCCAAAGTCGAGATTATTTGATCAAATATTGCCCTAAATCGTTCCTTTTGTCATTTTAGGTACTTTTGAGAGGAAATTTACAAAAGGAAGCATTTTGGACGTTTTTGGAGCGAAAAAGTGAAGAAAACGACAAAGTCTCAAAATCATGCTGGAAATTGTACATGACGGCGTCACAGGATGCTAGTGACGGCATCAAGACTTGACAAAGAGGTGGATAAATCAAATACACGTGACGCGCCAGAGAGTTTTCTAAAGAGTTCGTGACGGCGTCACCCTTTAGGGTCGCCAAGGCCGTCACGTATAACACAAAGAGAGACGGCCCAGAGTATATAAAGAGTGACGGCGTCAGAAGTGGATCTAGGCAATACGAGTATTATTTTGGCGGCGACTTGACGGCGTCAGACCTAACTCTTGACGCCGTCAGGATGAAAAATCTATATATAGTTTTCTAGTTTTCATTCATTGTGTGCAACTTTGAAGGGAGAAAACCCTAGACGAATTTTACTGATATTTTGAGGGTTTCAAACCCTTGTTTCATCCATGCTTAATTGAAGATAAGTCTTTCATCAAATCATTCAATATGTCTATGTGTTATTTGATTATATCTTACGATTGTCTTCTCTTTAACATGATAGGCTAGGTTTTCTTTGTGTTTGCTTAGATGTAATGAAACTTAGATATTAATTATGGATTGGTTGTTTGTTTATAATTGTTGTGGATGAATGAATTCGATGTTAGGCTTAAGAAAACTGGCAGACTTCCAATTGGTAACTTGCTTGAACGTCTTAAGAAACATGATCGGAGGTGTACTGCGATATATTGTTGTATTTAATGCATAGGTAACTACTAATGAGACCATGTTAGGAGCTAGTAGTCGGCTCAACATAGGAAGAGGTAGAAGCTTATAGAGTTAGGGAAGATCGTACACAGCCCTATGAATGGTATTAAGGAATATAACCCGTCATCCATGCAATTGTAACAAACTAATCAACCGGTAAAAGATAGCTAGGGAGTAGTGAAATCTAAGTAAACACATTTTCTCTCATTATTGTTTTCACCATAATTAGTTTAAGTGTAGTTTATTTTATTGTGATTGCATCTTTAGTTATTTGGGTTAGTTGATTAGCAACTAATTCCGCCCACTCTTTCCAAAACCGAGATTTTACTTGCTTTCATTTAAAATATAAAAATACAAAAAGAATCATCCTTCATCTCTAGATCTAGTCTTAGTGAGTTTTAACCCTAGCGAACACTATTCTTTGAGTTGAACAATCAATCCCCCAGTACTTGTCATTATAATATACTACAACGGTCAGGTACACTGCCTGGTGGGGATTGCATGCTTCTTGTAGGACCTTAAATAACACAACTTTATCACACACAATATAAGCACAATAAGAAGGAAAGATGGAAAGATGGTGACTTGTTATGTATAGATGTGTTTTAGAGAGAGAAAGTAGAGAGAGTAGAGAAAGAAAGAAGAGAGAATATTATTAGAGAAACACACACAAATACACATACACCTCAAATGAGCCTTTGAGGTGTTTATATAGTAACTTACATAATGCCCTAAAAGGCTTTCCATGGGCTTTGTCTAATGGGCTTGGTTTACATTTTCTAATAAAGGCTTACATGATATACTTAATAAGCACCAAGTCCATAGCCCAATATACTTAACTATTACAATACTTGTCGACTCAATAATGATCGTCACTTTTAATGCTAACAATCTCCCCCTAAGGGACGATCATTGAGATCTCCCTTTGATTACATAAATGATCAACACTTCTAATGCTAACAATCTCCCCCTAAGGGTGATCATTGAGATCTCTCTTTCGTGACCTTGATCTTTGATCTTTGAAGCTTGTTCTCTTTGAACTTTGAGTCTTGTTGTGTAATAGTTTTGCTAGTTCCTTTGTTCCAATCATGCTTTGTGATCTCTGAATAATGTCGTTTGGTCGTTCTTGCCTTTGATCAACATCTTTACTCTGTTGTCTTTACGTCTTTTCCAACATGCTCATACTTTGTTTGACTTTAAATCTTTGTGAAGTTCTCTTTTCTTTGACTTTAATCTTTGTTTCTTTAGTTTGTAGATTCTTTGACTTTGACTTAGAAACGTTCTGAACTTTGTTTTTCTTTGATCTTTGAAGAGAGCTTTGCAGGGTATGAGCATGTGGATCTTTGAGTGATGGTAACGGTCTTTCTCCAAGGAACATTCATCAGTACCTGCATAAAACAGTTAGCAATAAAGCATCCGGTACTTACAGGTTCGGAATTAGAGATCGTTAACAGCATAGTGTGAAAACTCTCTCTAACCCTTGCCAAGGCCGTTCCTGAACCAGATACCCCCGAGAGGGCTTACAAGATCCACCGAAGTACATCAATGATTCAGGTGAGTTGCTGGAGATCACCCCACAACTGTAGACCGTTTGAGACAAAGTAACCATCATGATAGATAAGGCAAGATCCGTAGATCTCATAAAGACTCTTACAACTTGTGTCCTTTTTGGGGAACACAAGTGTATTCATAGGAAGTGTATCCTAAGAGATCTTTTAATGAATCTCATGGCTCTAGACTCGATAAGTGCATAATTTGGTTTCCTATGCGGAGACTAGGGATGGGTCTCCTGCTTCAATATCAACCATCTCTAAGAGATAAGTCGATAGATTACACCGGTTCCCCGTGAGAATGAAACAAGTCCTTTTAAGAGAACTTGAGTGGCTAGAAGGTTTAGTGCAGTGCGTCACTGGGTCCATGACGTCTTTATCTTCAATACCGGTGTCACCTTAGTAACAACCAGTAGCATATGAGTTGAACCCGGTGTCTGCCCTAAGGTTGAACATATGGAGGGCTATTTCTTTTCACCCTTTTCATTTGCTTTTCTTTTTAATTCTTCAACCCCTTCTTTCTCCTTTCTCATTTTCTCCTTTTTTCAATCATACCTAAGGACTTCTAATTCTATTCTATTGGAATTGTCCTTGGGTAGATCCCTCTGGCTCTGGCGGATCATAGGACGGTTTTTCCTCACCTTAGTCACCTTATAACTTCATGACTATCCTATTGTTGCCATCAAACCATTTGTGAAAATCTCTCAAAGCGTTTTGATAATAAAACATACTTTGTTAACACTTCGAGAGTTTTACATTTCATGAAGGACTCCCCCTTCACATGTGCTCATGGATTGTTAAGAAATTTGCACATGCGTAAGGAGTTTGCACTTTTAGAATTGATCCACTTTCAATGAACATGACCGATTCGAGACACGCTTACATCACTAGTTAGACTAGCTTGAAGTTATTACCTGGCCTGGTCAAGTCCACAGAAAGTTTCTTGAAACGGTACATTTCTACTAAGACATATCCTTTTCGAGACACGCTTACGTGGCTAGTTAAAGAGTTCCATTGTCAGCTTTTAGGTGACAACTAGCTCTAGTAACTAACTTGATGTTATTACCCGTCGAGGATAAGTCTTTTCGATTACTAACTTTTGTTGTTTCGTCAATTCTTGGGTCATTTCTGAGTCGAGCTCTTTTGAGATTCAAGACGATCACATTTTAATCACGTCTTCTCCCCCTCAAAAATAGCATATCCATGGTATTTTTGATACCAATTGATTAAAACCTTTTTCTTTTTGGTTAGCTTATGGGAGAAACGGATGTTTGTAAATTCCGAATTAGTTTCCTTTAAGCATGATTTTTTTGGAACTTCTTTTTATTACTCCCCCTCAAAAATAGAACATTTTGATTAAATTAAGCGATTTAAGGATTTGAGGGAGTAATATCTTGAGCAACATCGTGAAAAGTTTTGAAAACCTTTTGAAATATGTTTCAAAATTTTGCTCAAAAATTAAGAAGACTTTGATAAGCTTTTTGGAGAGAAGTCTTCTTATCATTTAGGATTGTCGCACATAAATGTACAACATGGTCCTTTCGTTGAAAATCACGGGTTATACACTGTTATGTGTGCATAAGCCATAATGTTTTTAGGATAAGTGCTCGAAAAATATTTAAAACCTTTGTTTAAACTTAAGCACTTTCCTTTCTTTGAAGAACGAGTCCTTAGCTGAAATACTAAGAAGTCATCATTGAAGCCCGGGTTTCGTACTGAAGTATACGAAAGCCATTATGAATTTGATTTAGACAACAACGTTTGGAACCCATTTAAGCATGGTGCCAACTAGGTTACCATATTTTGAAATCCATTTGAAAGTTGTGTCAATCCGAGACAAAGAAGTTGAATTCCAACGAGAACTGAAAACCGGTGTTTCATTTTGAAATAAAGCTCGTGGAATCAACGGTGATTTAAAACTCTTTTGCTTTTGAAAGTTGTTTGAGAAACTCGGTGTCTCTCTTGGAGTTTTAAAACTTGAAGAAGAAGTTTTCCATCCATTGTTGAAACTCGGTGTTTCGTTTCGAAAATTCGTTTTTGAGATGAATGGAAACCTTCCAGAATTAGGATTTTTCCAAGCATAGCCATTCCTTTGTTGTAGCGGAAGCATTTCAGAGTATGAATAATTCAAATGTTTTGAACGGCTTTGCTTTGGTTTCCACACTGGCTTTACCGGAGTAAAACGAGAGTATGGAGTTTGAAAACCTTGATTCTTTTCTTTATGAGCACTTGCATTTGAAACCTTTTGAGGAGTAAATGTTTCAGAAAAATTAGGTCTCTTTGAAAACTTCCTTCCCTTTTGCAAAGAATAGGTTGTAAACTGAGAAACCTTTTTTGAAAATGGTTTTGAAGATTCACCCGTGTAAACCTTCTCTGAAACACTTACTTGTGGTTTAGACTCGTTTGAAACTTGAGATTTTCCTTTTGACCGGTTAAGAACATCAAACTTTGCTTTTAAGGCATTGTATGAGGTTCTCAAATCATTGTATTCTTTTTGAAGAGAAAGATGATCTGATGATGCTAGTTTTTCTTGCAAAGAAGCATTTTGATTTTCATGATGTGCAAAATATTTTTCATATTTGTCTGTTTCGATTGAAAAATCATTTTTGGCATCACCAAAATCCTTGGTTTGTTGTGAAATCGTTTTTTCCAATTCAACAATTTTCTTTTGAAGCACTGACTTTTCTTTTTCAAAAAGATGATTTGGTGTGATCAGAGAGTCAGATTTGTTTGAAGTTTGATTATGAACTCTTGACCGCTTGATTGAATCAAACAAGTTTTTGTAAGTTTGTTTCAAATGTTCATTTTCTTTTTGTAATGATGCCACATCATGTTCCAATTCAAGATTTTTAGTATCAAGTTCATCAAGATCAAACTTGATTTTCGTATCATCACAGTTTTCTTCAAAAATCTTTTCTTTTCCTTTAAGCACCGATGTCGAAGAGTTTTTCGAAAACTTTTTCTCATTGTTCTCTTGCAGTTTAAGTTGGAAAGAGATACTTTGTGCTTCGAGTTTTGTAAGATGTTTCTCAAACTGAGCTGTTCTTTTTGACAATTCTTCTTTGACATCAGCTGCTTCTTTTGAAAGTTCGGTGATTTTCTTTTTGAGACAAAGATTTTCAGATTTCAAAGAAGATGTTTGTTCAAAATTCACATTCTCATACTCATGGTTGACAGATGCTGACTTGAACGACTCTATTTGATTTGTGAAAAATTCCTTTTGAATGTCAAGTACTAAGCATTTTTCATCAAATTCGTCTTCAAGAGAATGAACATACTTTAAATCTTCTCTCATTTCAGTGACAAGATGTTTTTCAAAGTACTCAAAACTTAAGTTGAGATTTTTCACATGAGGTTCAATCTCATCTTTCAAAATCTTTTTGACTTCAATCTTAAGGCGTACATTTGATGACAGAGGATTGGAGAAAACGCTGGTATCGATGTCTACTTGCTTAAACCAAATGGCCTTTAACGTATGCTCAATGTGATGTTTAAGACTACAAAATTGTTTCCTTGCTCTATTTTCCCATAACGTAGCATCATAAGTAGCAAGGTGAGCTTCTTTGAAAAATCTTTTCACATTTGTGTCTTTTCTTTTGAAAGGTGCTTTTGGAAAATCTGTCAATTGTGTACAACCATACACAAAGCCGTGGTACGAGAGAGGGTTTTTTGTTTGTTTTACTTTCAAACGTTTTTCCTCTTCAGATTTTAAAATATCTTGAGACTCAAACAAAAGATCATCTGACAATTCTTTTCCCATATCTTCAGCGTTGTACAAAATAGGTGTTAGCTTTTTCACTTTGTTTAAAAAACACGGTTTTCTATTTTCCAACTGAGCACTATTTTCAAAACCAATTCCAGATGTTTGTTTAGAAACTTCCTCATCTTTAGTAGGCAGCATGTTGATTGTCTGAGAAGTTTGTCCCAATTTTCGAAGTTTGTTTTCAAGATCGTTTGTTCGTTTAAAAAATTCTTGATTTTCATTCTCAAGTTTTGTATTAACAATCTCAAAATTTGAAGTGGTTTGCTTAAGCCTTGAATTTTCACATTTTAAATCACTGTTCTCTTCTACAAGTGCTTGAACCTTTCTGTTGTTAAGAACCATTTGAGAATCCAGATTTTGAATGGAACGTTTTTCACGAAGAACAGCTTCTCTATAACCAACTTCAAGTTCTTCATTTCTTTTCAGAAGTGGTTTGACAGACTCTCCATTCATTTCAAACTTCTGAGCTTGAGATTTAAGGTTTGAGTTTTCGAATTCAAGTTCAGCTTTTCTTTTAGTTACATTTTGAAAACCTTTTTCCATTTCTTTAAATCTCTCAAGCTCTTTTGTCAATAAGACATTCGCTTGCTTAGATTTGCGATTGTCCTCATTGCACTTTTCAAGTTCATGTTTGAAATTATCGATTAAAGAAGCAAATAAGGCACGATCTTGTTCATAAGAAGATCCATCCTGGGCAGGCTCACCTCTATTAGGATCCATATCTAGAGTATCAAAAGTGATATTGCTATCATTTTGTTCCACCATATAAGTGTCACTAATAGACTCAGGATGCTCAGCATGTGTCTGATTATGAACAAACATATTCTCAAATATATCAACATCATCATGAGCATGTGAATGTTGTACCGTAGCCATTATCTCTGTGTCTGATGAAGGTCTGATATGATCATCTTCGGTGTCCCAAACAGCTTCATTCCTTTGTGTACCATCAGTATCTGAATCATAGCTAGGACTACTGCTTTCAAACTGCTGTACTGAAGATGTATCACTGCCCGTGAAAACCAAACTATAATCTGATACCTCACCCTCATTGAGTGTTTCCTCTTCTGTTTGTACATCGTTCTCTGTCTCTTTTTCAATCACCTCTGTTTCCTTTAACTGCTTTTCTCTTTCAATTAGCTCTCTTTCTTTAAACTGCATATCTTTTTCAATCTGCTCTCTTTCCCGTTTCAGCTTCGCAATTTCATTTAACTCAGTTTCTTCAGCATCAAGTATCTTTTCGAGTTCCCCCATGTCATTTATGCATTGAGTTCTGAATGTCGAATAGCTTACCCTAAATTGTTGGTAAAATGCATCGATAAACTCAGACTGGTTCATTATCCAAGGGTTAAAGATACTCTGAAATTGAGTTTGGATCACTAGAATAGCTTCCCTGCAGTCACGTGTATGAGGTTCTTCTTCATTAAGTAGCTTTTCAAGTTGATTCAGGTTTTGATTGAGTTTTTCTTTGAAATAATGAAATCGGTCTCTGACGTAGTATTCAAATGCTTGTTCGAACCTTGACTCATATCCAAATATGTTGATAACCTTCGCAACCTGTGACTTGAACACTGTAAACTTTTTCTTAAAATCTCTCTCCTTCATTTGCATTTCTGTTTCCATTAGGTTCTGATGTGTGATAAAGTTGATCTTGGATCGTTCCAACGAAATAGGAGTTGTGTTTGGTGAAGGTTATTCTCGAAACTTTGACACCAGAAAAATTCTCGAAACTTTGTCACCAGGAAAATTCTCGAAAAGTGTTCTCGATAAAATTATCTAGAATTGTTCTCGATAAAATTATCTAGAATGCGTTTTAGATAAAATTATCTAGAATGCGTTTTAGATAAAATTATCTAGAATGTGTTTTAGATAAAATTATCTAGAATACGTTTTAGATAAAATTATCTAGAATGTGTTTTAGATAAAATTATCTAGAATACGTTTTAAATAAAATTATCTAGAATGTGTTTTAGATAAAATTATCTAGAATACGTTTTAGATAAAATTATCTAGAATGTGTTTTAGATAAAATTATCTAGAATACGTTTTAGATAAAATTATCACCCAAAACTTTCTAAATTATACAATTTAGAGAGTATACCACGAGTCGAAGTGTTTTCTCACTTATACAAGCAAGGGAAACACCGAGTAAGCAACGGGACCAAGTGTGTTCTCGAAACTTTTGAGATTTAGAAACTTTGTGATTTAGAAACTTTGTGATTTAGAAAAATTTCTAGAATTTTGAATTTGCAAAAAGCACACCCAAATGAAGTTTGTATTCCAAGATTCTTGTACTTCTAGTTATAAAAACACCAAAACTTGAAGAAAGTTGCAAACTTGATGATTTTTATAAAAAATTTTTTTGGATCTCGAAAACAAGTACAAAACCAAATTCGAATTTTTAAGCTAGAAATGTTCAAAAAAATTAAAACTTTCTTGTTGGGAAAGGTTTATAACACTAGTTTGTAATCAAAAAAGTGTTAAAAACACAAAAGAAACAAGAAAAGTAAAGAACCCATTTTTTGAAAGAAAAAAAATGTGTATATTGCTTAAAAAAATGAAAAACACAAATTCCCAACACTCCTAAATCATTGTTTGGCGATTGATACCACTTGTAGGACCTTAGATATTACAACTTTATCACAAATATTGAAGATTAGAAGAAGAAAGATGGAAAGATGGTGACTTGTTATGTATAGATGTGTTTTAGAGAGAGAAAGTAGAGAGAGTAGAGAAAGAAAGAAGAGAGAATATTATTAGAGAAACATACACAAATACACATACAAGCACACACCTCAAATGAGCCTTTGAGGTGTTTATATAGTAACTTACATAATGCCCTAAAAGGCTTTCCATGGGCTTTGTCTAATGGGCTTGGTTTACATTTTCTAATAAAGGCTTACATGATATACTTAATAAGCACCAAGTCCATAGCCCAATATACTTAACTATTACAATACTTGTCGACTCAATAATGATCGTCACTTTTAATGCTAACAATCTCCCCCTAAGGGACGATCATTGAGATCTCCCTTTGATTACATAAATGATCAACACTTCTAATAATAACACTTCTCAAGATCCTTTGAGAGGTAAAACCTTTTGTGATGGTGCAATTCCACCATCAATACACACGTTAGGTTATAAATGGTAGTTTCCTAATCATGTAAGTTAATTGGCAAGAATCGTAGAACGAATCATTGACCAATTTTGACTTTTATATTTACCCAAAATAAAAATTTAAAACTAACTCCTTTAGCAGCAACCATAGGTCAACCAGCAGGAATAGTTGGTCAATCAGCAGCAACCTACTTTTGTTTGACTACGGTCAACAGTTCAACTCATCCAGAACGAATAATGAACTATCAGTAGAAACGATAGTCAATCCGCAGGAACAGCCCATCAGCAGCAATCACTTCTCACTAAAATATCTTCTTTTGGTCAGACTTTCCTTCAGTAAATATCTTCACTGATTACTTTTGAACCGCCCACCATTAACTCGCATTAACTACACTAATCCTTGTTTGACCAGGCTTATAAATAGGGCTAGAAGTCTTCAAATCCCAATCACACCAATTAACCCCAATTAAACGTCAAAAACCTCCAATCAGCAGCAACCATGAACCCTAACTCTGAAATCATTGAAGTTTCATCTGATTCTTTTACTCTGAATCACCCATTGTTCAACCACCCTGAGTTTTCAAACCAAGAAAGGGATGTAGGACAAAATAACAGGCTTGGAAGAAGAAGCATGATGTTAATGCCTCTGCCAATCCTCCATCTCCTTCTCCTTCAGAAGATCTTTCCAACATTCCTCGCTATGCTTATGATTCAGACTATTAGGAGGAATTGAAAAGAAGTTTCAAGAAGCACTTGAAAATGCTGCATCAAATTTTAGGCCAATTCCTGTGCCTGAAACCACTCAGCCATCTCAATCTCGACATGACAAACCTCCCAAACATATTCTAGGATTGGTATGCCCAAGATTGTCGGAAGGTGTCCAGAAGAAAGGTGTGCAGCAAAGCATCCCTGGTCTGAAGGATAAGGGCAAAAGGCCCATGGAGTAGTTGTTTAGGCTTTTGGATGTAATGGAATTCTCCTTATGTAATGTTGCAATCATAATAAATAAACTTGCAAATTTTCTCTTATTATTGAGTTCTTCTCTTCTGATTTGTAAATGTTTGACTTGAATTCATACAAAATTGTTAGTACAAACAGAAAACAAACTATACTAACTAACACAAAAATGGTAAACTTATACAACAATAATCCTCCCCTTAAGCAACAAGCCTCCCCTTAGACTTATTCCTCCCCTCAAACAGAACAATCACGGGTTAACCATCCCAATGTGGACTACTAAGTAATTAAACCTAGGGCCATCAAAAGCTTTGGTTAAAAGATCAGCCACATTTTCATCAGCATGGATATTTAGCACTTGAATCAGATGTTTTTCATTTGCATCTCTTATAAAATGGTTCCTTATTTCAATGTGCTTAGTTCTTTGATGAAAAACAGGGTTTTTGATAATGCAAATGGTACTTTGGTTATCAATCAAAATCTTAGTGTTCATGAAATTGAATCCATAATCAAGAAGTTGATTTTGGATCCAGAGTACCTGCCCACAGCAACTAGTAATAGCAACATACTCTGCTTCAGTAGAAGATGTAGCCACAATGGTCTGCTTCTTGCATTGCCAGGAGATTAATCTCCTACCCAAAAATTTACACCCACCAGTGGTAGACTTCCTATCCAAATTAGCACTAGCATAATCACTATCACTGTATGCCTCTAGCACAAATGGAGAATCCTTTGGGTACCACAGACCCAACTTAGGTTGGCCCTTAAGATACTTAAAGATCGTCTTCACTACATTCAAATGTGAAGTCAATGGTGTAACTTGGTGCCTAGAACAAGCACTGACTACAAACATAATGTCTGACCTTGAAGCTGTCAAATACATGAGTGAACCAATCATAGACCTGTAAAGAAGAACATTAACAACAGGATCTGGTTCATTATTGGATTTAGGCTTTGGAGCTTCATAAGGTATAGTTGCAGTTCTTATATTCTCCATATCAAACTTCTTAAGCATGTCATGAACATACCTTTCTTGACTGATAAAAATACCATCAGACCTTTGCTTGACCTGTAGTCCAAAGAAGAATGTGAGCTCACCCATAGCACTCATTTCAAACTCACTTTTCATTAACTGCTCAAACTCCCTACACCAAGCCTCCTTAGTGGAGCCAAAAATAATGTCATCCACATTGACTTGAACAAGAATGATATCCCTAGAGTTTTTCTTGATGAAAAGTGTCTTGTCAATAGCACCTCTTCTATAACCATGTTTCAGCAGGAATGAGGAAAGCCTAGCATACCAGGCTCTAGGTGCTTGATGAAGACCATATAGTGCTTTCTTGACCCTGTAGACCAAATCAGGATTATGTTGAGCCGCAAAACCCTTGCGTTGATTCACATAAACTTCTTCTTGAATCTCACCATAGAGGAAAGCAATTTTAACATCCATCTGATAGACCATGAATCCCCTATATGAGGCAAAGGCTAGGAAAAGCCTAATTGCCTCAACTCTAGCAACAGGAGCAAAAACTTCATCATAGTCAATACTTTCTTCTTCCCTGTGTCCTTGAGCTGCCAATCTTTCCTTGTTTCTTACCCCAATTCCCCTTGCATCCCTTTTACACTTCAGAATCCATTTAGTCCCAATAGTAAACTTGCCTTCAGGCAATAGTACTAATTCCCATACATCCGGATTAAAGAATTGTTGCATTTCCTCTTCCATAGCTGATGTGTTGCTTTGTCGTTGTATAGGTGTTTATTCCTAATCAAATTTTAAATTTATATTTAGGCGACTTAACCTATAAACAACACTAACGAGCAGTGTACCCGATCAATGTAGCCTAGTTGGTAAGTAGAGTGTCGATCACTAAGAGTGAAACGAAAACCTAATTTGTCTATCAGTATTTTAATATTCTAAGTTAGTTTTACAATCTAATCTAACGCAAGGGGGTTTTAGTCTGAGAGACTATCACAGATTTGATTTAATTAAATAATAAACTAATGAGAACGAAACAGCAAATAGCAACACGTACACAGATAGATAATAGAGACTATAAGAAGACCTGTCCTAATAATTAAGTAGCTTGTCACTTATTTTATTACTAGTTTTATATGAAGTGTATTAAATCTGGTCTTTCTCGTTGGATAGAGTATATCGGCGAGTAAACCCTTAATGATCACTTACGCCTATCCTACTTTTCTAGAGATGCTAGAATAAATAGGCGAGGGGCAGATATGGCAGTCCACGGGCTCAGCTAGACACAGAGGTTATCAAAGCACTAATATAAGTCACCAAAGACATCAACATATAAACTTTAATTAATGGGAAAGCAATATTAAGGGGAGTGTACGATGTTCCATAGTTACATATCACAAGCCCATCTATCCTGATGAATTAAAGCTTACTATTACAATAAAACAAAACTACTTAATGAATTAAATACATGCAGGACCTTCTTACAGCTCTAAGATCTTCGTTGGTGTGTCTCTTGTGAAGCTTCTTTGGCTGAATTCGTCTCTTAGGGTTTTGCTCTTGGTATCTTCCACTCTAAATTCGTCTGTCCCTTGGGGTATTTACACTTTCTGTCTGAGGGTAGATGCGGCGCATAGAATAGTGAGATGCGGCGCATTCACTTAACTTCGCGTGGGGTCCAAGATTAATATATTCTGGAATATTCGTACACCATCTTCAGATGCGGCGTAACTTAGTTCTTGTATGCGGCACATGTCCATTAGCGTCTTGGATTACATCTGGTGAAGTCTTGATAGTGATACGCCGTATGTCAGAAATATGATGCGGCGTATCTGGAGTAGAACAAGCTTGATCTTCTTCGGTGACCAAAGTTTCATATGCGGTACATGCTAGAATTGCATGCGGCGCATTCTTCAAAGTCAGGCAATGTTCTTCGAATTCATCTAAGTATGATATTGTGGCGTATCTGTTGAGAGAGATATGGCACATCTTCTGGGTTCCAGCAGACTTTTGACATCTAGCTAGTTTTGCTCCATATTTTGTCCAAAATCATTAAGTTTCACCAATTGCTTGTTTTTACCTGAGAATTACTAAAGTAAATGATTAAGTATCGATTGTCATGAATAATATAATAAAACAAGTCAAATAAATAAGATAAATGATGACAATAAAATGTAGTTATTTGTGTTCATTAAATATCCCCCCACTTGAACTTTACTTGTCCCCAAGTAAACTCTAGATTATAAATTATGAAAATGTATCCTAAAAGGTATTAGGATTTATTTTTATCATTAAGCACGTATTCGTTTTATCATAATCACACAACCAAACACTTAACGATTTAGAAACAAATATAAAATTTTAATTTAAGAACGATCTAATCGTCTCATTGTTTAGTTGTGACGAATATTCTATCATAGGCTTGGCAATCATACACATCTCCTCCACTAAAGCTATGGATAAAATGTCTAAAGCGGTAAAAAGGGTTTGTGAGGTTTAAGGGTTAAACCTAGCTTCGTTTAAACATCTCCTGTATAAACTTAGTAGATCGCTAGCACAAGTCCTCGACCTTTCAACTAACGGATGGTCACTAGTATACTTCATGGATCGCTGGTGCAAGTTCTTGACCTTTCAAATGATGGATGGTCAATAATGTGTTCCTTGGATCCCTGGCGCGTTACTTTTATAACGGATGGTCACCAAGTTGCACACCAGATCGCTGACACATCATTTAATCAATCTTAAACTCGGATGGTCACCAATTCATAAACTAGATTGCTGGCACGTTAGTCAATTAATCTAATACTTGGATGGTCACTACCTTATTCACACATTTAATATTCTTACTTGGCAATCATTATATCCGGATGCTCGAAAGATAACAACGAATACAACAATACGGTAGGGTAGGGATAACATTTAGGATAAAAATGGGTTTAAAATAAAAATAAACAAACAGATAGATTAAATCCTAGTGTGGTTAATCACTTTCCCAACCATCCCATGAATAAGACTCATATCATTGAATAACTCACGCTTTAGGTAGACACAAGTTATACTCAATAAACTCTTAATCAAAGAATAAACCTTAGTTGGCGTTCCCATAACGTCCAACTCCCAATCAATCCATAAATATAATACAACAACAAATAGTGGCGATATCAACCACTTAGTACAAAACTTTACAATAGTTGGTTTAACAAACTTCCAACTTCCTTTTTTCTTTTTCTTTTCATTTTTTCGATTTTTTTTTTTTTTTTTTTTTTTTTTTTTTTTTTTTTTTGACATCAACATATATACTACGATGTGTAAAATTTCACCACATCACTTATAACGATAATTCTGGATAATATTTTCCATACTTTTCATAACTTCAGATATAACGGTAATAGTGAAAGTAGTAAACACACGAAAAATAACATGACACAAAAATTATACAATATGTACTTTTACTCCATTGCATTGTGCAATTTCCCGACCTAACCAAATATAATGAATTTACGCACACGAATACAGGTAACGCAAGGAAACACACTTTGCCTTAAAGCAACTAACCACGGATATTAATCAATAGGGTAGGCTAAGGTTTAAGGTGTAACGAAACAATTAACAAAGGTTTATGAAACGAAAGCAATGGTTCTGAGGGTTTTTCTAGGGGTATATTACTCTAAAAGTGAGAGTAAAAAACGGTTTAACACGGGGGTTAACTAACCAGTGTAGTTAGCTAATAAACATAACATATTAGGCTATTTGGTGTAATCCTAGAATTTTACTGCGTTAGAAAAGTCATTCCTATTGCAATTGCGCTTATTATGGTGGATTCAAATAGTATGCGAGCCAAGTTCTAAAATTTACTAGTCACACGCACAAAAAATATTTTAGCAAATAAAGTTATGTGTGCGGTTGTGTAACTAGATTAAACAAAAATATGCTAAAAAAATTTCATTTTGATATATTAAGTACAGATTTAAGCATAATTTTACAATTTTAGGACAAGTAAGCGTTCTAATTCTCCATCCCCCCACTTAAGTTGAACAACGTCCTCGTTGTTCCAAATAAAGATTAAAAATAAGGAAATAAAAAGAATTAGAACGGGAAACTCCCCTGAGATTTTCTCGGTATGATCCTCCATTATGCGTTTGTAAGCAAAATCTACTTTCTTGTGGGCGATAAAGCGTTCAAGCCTCCATGAATGACGTCTCCACCAAAAGTACAGAAATATATATATACCCTCGTTTAAATAATACACCTGTATTAAGAAAGTAACAACTTGCACGTAATTCATCAGTAGTTAGCGAAAATAAAACCTAAAAATTAAAATTAAAAATCTGGAAATCATTAGGTCAGTCGATACGCCGCATCTATAGGATGAGATGCGCCGTATCGAGCCTCGAATAAATACGAATTAAAATAATGTAGAAGATAGGATGCGTCACATCTGTTTCACTAGATGCGGCGCATGTAGTTACCAAACAGACTATTAAAATCTGTTGTAAATTTGACACTTTTCACGGCTTTTCTCTCTTGCTCTCTTGGTTATTCATGCTGAACTTAATGCCAGTCTCAATCAAGATTATCAACTAAAAACAAAAACTTAAACATTAAATATAAACATGAAAATAATATTAAGTACAATCCCAAAAGAATAATAGTAATGTACGAGGAAACATGTTCATAAACCAAAACATATAAGATCAAGGATGTGGGGCATCATCTCCATCAGCTGAGTAGGTGCCTGAGGTGCTAGCATCGTCGGTCCTAGGTCGGACTATGCGTGTGCCACGTGTGGGAAGCCGGGAGTATCTGATCATGCCTCTAAAATAAGTACCATCAGGGAGGTTATGGTTGGTACCCTGATGCTCCAGAATCTGACTCACGCTCCTAACTAGCCAACCAATATCCCTCCTGACCATAGTAATGTCAGCTCTCACACCGTCAACTATACCCCTCAATGCTCTCACCTCCTCCTCTACTCGCTCGACCCTCTGACCGACAGTGTGTGCAACTGGTGGTGGTGGTGGTACCTGTGCCTCCTCCTGAGCTGGAGCAGCAGCTGGGGCTCCTTTGGGATCCCCTGCTCTGGCTCAGCCTCATCCTGTCTAGCTGGCCCTAATGGTACCCAAATGTACCCCCCCCCATCAGCATCTCACATATCCCCCGCCTAATCACATCAATCCTAGGAAGCCTCGCCACATCAATCTGAAACTCAGTAGCACCCTCATCACCTAAAACTTAAAAATGTCTCGCTAAACGAGAAACAAAATGACCTCTTGTCATTTGACTCCTACCATCCCTGCCTGGGGCTATCCTATGGAAGTAATGTGCCAAGAAGTGTGGGCCATTTACCACAGGTCCCTCATCCATACTTCTCAAAAGAAAAAGGTCTAAAGTGGTCACCTTTTCAGGTGACTGACCTCTGCCAGCAATAGTGAGAGCGATCAAACGATGACATAGCCTCCTCATGGGCTCTATGATCAATGTATAAGAGGGAGTGGTAGTAGTGGAGTCACCCCCAGAAGAAATCCTCTCCTAGTAATCACCTAACAATCCACGCTCGGGAATAATGCGTAAACTGTCAGCCCATTAAGTAGCAAACCCATGGGATGCCATCTCCTCCTCTGTGTGTAAACCAAAAGCCAATATGAACTGCCCCATAGACATCCTACGGCTAACACCACCCAACCTAAATACCAAATTATCAATCGTATGAAGGCCCAGATCAGTCTCTCTATACTGCACAGTACTGAAAAACTCAAGCATCAACACCTTCACCAATGGCTCCTCAATCCTAAACAATCTCTCCCAAGCATGGGATCTAAAAACAACCTGATCATCAGCACCACGATGCACCATCTCTAACCTGTCATGCAATCTACCTGCTGCATTCCCCCCATCAATCTGTCCAATACTCTTAAAATCTAAAATGGACACGCTAAACACATTCCTGTGATAAAATCTCCTAAGTCTCGTTAGGTAATCATCCACAGACCCCTGAGTCAATCCCATCAACTCAAAACGTAGCCACGGGTGTCTTAACACAGCGTTAGGTAGTGCCATCTGCAAAATATTGAGAAGTAAAAATTTAAGCAGTCTGTAAATGAGAGGATACAGTGTATGTCAAAGACAGATGCGCCGTATTTTAAAATGCGTTGTATCTCTTTAAAGAGATACGGAGCATATGGTAATAGAGATAGATGCTTCGTATTGAATAATGTGATACGGCGCTTGCATAGATACGTCGTACTATGAAATGGTGATGCGGCGCAACTAGGGTTAATACTAGATATTTATAAAAGTTTTGTTAATGCGTCGCATAAGGTTTCTAATGCGCCGCATCTGGTGTTATATCAGTAAAACAGAAAGGGCATATAGCACATTTTCCAAGAATCCGAACCCGAGACGTAAACTACTCAACAACACAGGTTATTATTTCCATATATCAAAATTCCTTTTCACCCCAAACTCACCCCATACCATTTTTCCCTCTATTTTTCAAAACAAAAACCCCCCAAATCTTAGTTTATACTTAAATCAAATCGGGGTATATATCGTTTAGCTAAATCAAAATTATCTTAGGGGAATGATTCATCAAACCATCCAAATCATATTCCCTAAACCAATCTTATTAAATTCGATTAATTTTACATAAACCCTAATTTTTATAAAAATAAAATTCGATAAATTAAATAAAATTAAATGGATTTATTACCATATAGTTTGTAAGGAATTGGTCTAGAATTCAGATAATCAAGATTTTTTAGGGTGATTAGCGAGTGTGTGGTTTGACTGTGTGAAATTTTAGGGGTAAAAAATGAAATCCGGCGTATCTCGTTCTTATTTATAGGGTAAAAACGATGCGCCGCATCACAGAATTGTGATGCGCCATATTTGTTTAAAATTCATTGACTGGTCAATGTATCATTATTAGTGGGAGATACGGCGCTTAGAATTGTAAGATGCACCGTATCACTGTGCCAGTGAACATAATTTAAATAGGGAATGTATCTTTGCCTCCGCAACATATTTGCTTATACACCAATTTGGGGTCAAATAGTATACCATATGGTATATATAGATTGAACACAAAAATAATGGGTACAACCGTTTTAATGTAAATCATAATTTCATCGTTTAGTGAATAATAATTTGCTTCATGATTGAAAACAAATAGCAAATTAAGCTCATGAGAATTGAGATTACAAGCAAGAGACGATATTTCGCATAGGATATTATCTAAGAAATTACAACTTTCGTTGTGGATTTTGGCTTTTTTAAATTTAAGCAATTTGTAAGAAAGCAGGCTTGTATCATCTTTTAGTATATCAAACTCTTCCTTTTTAGTAAACCATTTCTTAAAAAATTTATTTTCAGACATAACCTTGCAATAATAAGTAATAGGTAAAGATAATTCACATTTATAATTAAGTTGATGCTATGAGTCTTGTGAGGCACTCTCCTTATAATCATGTGAATCATTGTAAATGATGGCTGGGAATTTAAGTTTAAAGAGTCGAAGACACCCGATGTTACCTTCACCGAGTTCCTTACTTATCTTACCTTTTGTAGAAAACTTCCAGTCATCCAAGATTTGGTAATCCCAACATACTTTTCTGGTTAGGTACAGAATGTAGTCTTCCATAGTGATGCTAAATTCATCCATTATTCTGAAGATACTAACTTGCAAAAAAGTAGTGAAACGACCAAAGTATATGCAAATGCAGAACACACAAACAAACAAACACACACAAAAACAGAAAATATGCAAAATATACAATGAATGCAAACAAACAAACAAAGGGTTAGTAAAAATCTAAAAACCTAAAAAATCAAAAAGTTAGAAAACCTAATTAAAATACTAATAGATAAACAAATTTTAACAATTCACTCCCCGGCAACGGCGCCAAAAACTTGATGTGTTGTTTTGTCGTTGTATAGGTGTTTATTCCTAATCAAGTTTTAAATTTATATTTAGCCAACTTAACCTATAAACAACACTAACGAGCAGTGTACCCGACCAATGTAGCCTAGTTGGTAAGCAGAGTGTCGATCACTAAGAGTGGAACGAAAACCTAATTTGTCTATCAGTATTTTAATATTCAAAGTTAATTTTACAATCTAATCTAACGCAAGGGGGTTTTAGTCTGAGAGACTAGAACATATTTGGTTTAATTAAATAATAAACTAATGAGAACGAAACAGCAAATAGCAACACGTAAACAGATAGATAATAACGATTATAAGAAGACCTGTCCTGATAATTAAGTAACTTGTCACTTATTTTATTGCTAGTTTTATATGAAGTGTATTAAATCTGGTCTTTCTCGTTGGATCGAGTATATCGGCGAGTAAACCCTTAATGATCACTTACGCCTATCCTACTTTTCTAGAGACGCTAGAATAAATAGGCGAGGGGCAGATATGGCAGTCCGCGGGCTCAGCTAGACACAGAGGTTATCAAAGCACTAAAATAAGTTACCAAAGACATCAACATATAAACTTTAATTAATGGGAAAGCAATATTTAGGGGAGTGTACGGTGTTCCGTAGTCACATATCACAAGCCCATCTATCCTGATGAATTAAAGCTTACTATTACAATAAAACAAAACTACTTAATGAATTAAATACATGCAGGACCTTCTTACAGCTCTAAGATCTTCGTTGGTGTGTGTCTTGTGAAGCTTCTTTGACTGAATTCGTCTCTTAGGGTTTTCCTCTTGGTATCTTCCACTCTAAATTCGTCTGTCCCTTGGGGTATTTATACGTTCTGTCCGAGGGTAGATGCAGCACATAGAATAGTGAGATGCGGCGCATTCACTTAACTTTGCGTGGGGTCCAAGATTAATATATTCTGGAATATTCGTACACCATCTTCAGATGCGGCGTAACTTAGTTCTTGTATGCGCCGCATGTCCATTAGCGTCTTGGATTACATCTGGTGAAGTCTTGATAGTGATACGCCGTATGTCAGAAATATGATTCGGCGTATCTGGAGTAGAACAAGCTTGATCTTCTTCGTTGATCAAAGTTTCATATGCGGCGCATGCTAGAATTTCATGCGGCACATTCTTCAAAGTCAGGCAATGGTCTTCGAATTCATCTAAGTATGATATTGCAGCGTATCTGTTGAGAGAGATACGGCGCATCTTCTGGGTTCCAGTAGACTTTTGACATCTTGCTAGTTTTGCTCCATATTTTGTCCAAAATCATTAAGTTTCACCAATTGCTTGTTTTTACCTGAGAATTACTAAAGTAAATGATTAAGTATCACTTCTCATGAATAACATAATAAAACAAGTCAAATAAATAAGATAAATGATGACAATAAAATATAGTTATTTGAGTTCATCAATAGCAGTAACCCAATCTGAATTACCAAGAGCTTGAGCTAAGCTGATAGGTTCAATTTGAGACAGAAAGCAAGCAAACAAACAATGTTGAAAATCTACATGATTGTTCCTTTGTTGATTTTGAATGTATCAAACAAAGGCAGATTTACCAAACATTGATTGCTTGACTTTGTTTTTTGTCAGAACTCCTGAAGTGGGATCACCAAGAATCAAAGATTGTGGATGCACAATGTTAATCCTTTTTGTGACATGAGGACTAACATCAACTGAAGATTACTGTACTTGGTTGATGATGAATACCTTCCAACTCGAAACTTGAGGATTGTTCATTTGCAAGATCAGATAGACTTGGAAATCTTGTGAGATCATCATTAAGCAACAATGAGTCAATAAATGGGGTATCAGCAGGAACAGAGGTATCAACAGCAGGAACACTACCAGCAGAATGGGTAGCATCAGCAAAAACAACTCTAGTAGGAATTAGAACACTATCAGCAGAAACAGAACCACTAGCAGGAGCATCCATGTTCCTGCGGGCTTCAATGGCTGCTTGTCTCAGCAATTCCTCTGTTTCTTTGGAGAATTCAAAACCAAGCTTTTCAGCAGCATCAATAGCATCATGTTCTTGGCTTTGGAGCTTGGCAAGTTCTTCTGCATAGCTTGTATCAGCTTCAGTCATACCAGAAGAATCCTTAGGCTTAGTACCTAAAAAGTGGTTAGTGGGATAAGAAGGAACACCAATAATTTCTTCATCACATTCTGAATTTGAATCATCATTTGAGGCACCTGCATTGTTTGCTTGTATGTCTGAAGTACCTGCAGATTGGTTAGCTTTGAACCTAGTGTAACCTAAATGATCAGTCAAATAGTCAAGGTCAAAATACCACTCATGACCTACTCCCTGAACATTAGGTTTATCTTCAAGAAACCTCAGATTCAGTGTCTCTTATATCCTTTTGGCAGATAAATTATACACCCTGTAAGCTTTACTATGAGCAGAATAACCAACAATGTACCCCTCATCAGCTTTTCCTTCAAATTTCCCTAAGTGATCACTGATATTAAGTGTTGTCACATGACATCCAAAAGGTTTAAAGTAGCTTATGGTAGTAACTTTCCCAGTCAAAAGTTCATAAGGTGTATTATTGTGAGGTCTAGTAATCATTACCCTATTCAAAACATAGCAAGCAGTGCCAACTGCCTTAGTCCAAAACATAGCGGGTAGCTTATAGTCAGCAAGCATTGATCTTTCAGCCTCTATAAGGGTTCTATTCTTTCTTTCTGCAACCCCATTTTGTTGTGAGGTCCTTGCATTGCTATAGTCCCTTTTAATTCCTTTAGACCTACAGAGTTCAATCAACCTAGCATTTTTTAACTTTGTCCCATTGTCACACCTCATAGCTTTAACCTTCTTATTCAGCTGGTTCTCAATAAGGGCAATAAAGTCTTTAAGAGTCTGAAAGGTTTCATCCTTATTCCCCAAAAAGAATACCCAACAAAACCTGCTATAATCATCTATGACCACCAGGCAAAAGTATTTGTGATCAATACTTCTGATAGAATTAGGACCAAAGAGATCCATATGAAGTAGTTGAAGAGGTTCTGTGATTGTGCTGACAGCTGTAATGGCCTTGTAAGAAGCTTTATGCTGTTTTCCTTTGTTACAGGCAACACAATTATGCTCATTTGTAAAAACTTTGGAAGGAAGCCCTTGAACCAATCCATGTTTAGCAAGCTTATTGATGGTTTTGAAGTTCACATATGCCATCCTTCTATCTTATTTAGTAGACTCATCCAAGGATGCTTTTGCCACCAAGCAAGCTAGATCTCCTTTAGGCTGGACATCATTCAGATTGAATGTGTATAGATTGTGACTTCTTGGAACTGTAAGCAAAACCTGAGAATCATCAGGTAGCTTGAAGTCTTTAGACAACACAAGACAATCCTATTCTGTGAATAGAACATTGTTCTTCTTGTCACATATTTGGGAAACAGAGAACAAATTGAAGTTCTGAAGCTCTTTCACATAGTAGACATCTTCAAAATCCAGCTTAGGAGTCCTAGTGGTTCCTTTCCCTGTTATCATGCCATCTCTACCTCCAAAGGTCACAGTGCCACCTCTAATTGGCAAAAAATCTTCCAATCTTTCTCTGTTCCCTGACATACTCGTTGAACATCCACTGTCAACAATACCTACATCCTTATTCTTAAGAGGATGATCCTACAGTAACAAAAATATACAACAACATTAGTATCAATGGGAGACCCAAGTCATGTCTGACTTGGGCCTGCCTTGTGGATCAATAGGAACTAAACCAGGTAGATTGATGAGATCCACCATTGTTCTTGGATCCCCTGTTAAGATATGGTCTAGTTTGTCTCCAAGAACAACCTGCTGGGGACTTAACAGCAAAATCCCATCTTCCCCTTCTCATGTACATTGGGTCATAATGAATAGGACAAAAAGCATTTTGAAAGTAAGGGCTAGTAGGTCTGTAGTATGGCCTAGCAAATTTTCTCTTCCAACCAGCAGAAAAAGATCTACCAGCAGAATCCGGCTTAACAGTAGGAACCTGGTTACCAGCAGGAACTGTTTTGCCAGAGAGAACTGGTTTACCAGCAGGAACTGGCTTATCAGCAGAAACTGGTTTGCCAGCAGGTTTACTTCTGCTAGTTGTCACATGTGGAACAAATGGTGGAATGTCAGTAACATTATTCCACATAGGTCTAGGTCTTTGTTGGTCAGTACAGACACCCATCCTTTTCTCATGAAAATCACAATCCTTTATTAGATGATAAGCACTACCACAAACAAAAAATGTTTTCTTCTTAAAAGATTTGTTCAAACCAGAAGAATTCTTATTACTAGCAAACTTATCATAACCAAAATTAGAAACAGAATTGTTTTTAACACTACTAAAAGAATTTTCTTTCACAGAATGAAAAGATAAATTAACAAAAGAAGCTGTCTTTGAATTTGACTCATCAGCAACAACTCTTGGGAAGAAGTCAGCAGAATTGTGTGTGGACTTGTGTGAGGTCTTGGGTGAGGTCTTGGATGATTCAGACTTGTCACTTGAATCACAATTGGCAAAGTCATTAGTCTCTGAGGTCTTGTCACTAAAAGAACAAGAGACAAAGTCATTAGTTTCACTGTCAATGTCAGGTAAGTCACTTGACTTCTTGCCATATGAAATCTATGATTCATCAAAGTCTATATAGTGGGAGGGTAGCTTAAATGTTTCTTTTATGAGTGGAGAGACAAAATGTATCTCTCCTTCTTTAACATATTTGACAGGAATTTGAAAATTTTCCTCAGGGGTAGAGTCAAAAATGCTTTGTTGATTAGGTTCATAAACTTTATTTGGCCCTATGAAATCACCATACCCCAACCCTCTCCTAGACTTAACAGACTGACAACTATCAACCAATTTGTCCAAATGCTTAGTTGATTTTTTCCATTCCATATGCCTAGCCACTTCTTTATCTAACCTAGTTTTCAAATCCTATTTCTCTAGGTTAACTTTAGCATTTTCCTTTTCAGAAAACTTTAACAGATTAGTGGTATTTTCTACATCTCTCTCTAAGACCCTAATCTTCTCCTCATAAGCTAACTGATTCTGTTGGTACCAAACCTTTTGTTGTTCTAAAGTTTTAACTGCACCTTTATAGGCTTGAACCTGAATATAGGAGTCTTTATATTGAGTTTCTAAGTCATCAAACTCTTTCTTAAGGTCAGCATATTTATTATCACAACCAAATATACAACTTTGTACCTGAGATGAGATGCCCATCAAGGCAAATTCTTCACTCTCATCATCTGACTCACAACTAGCAAGCATACTGTAGAGCTTAGAAGCACTTCCTTCCACATCTGTAGATCCATGCTCAGTCCAATCAATCATAGAGTCCACAGATACCATGGCCTTTGAATTCCCAGTTTCCAACTCCCTATGCTTGAATGCAAAGTATCTTGTCTTGTCATCAGCTTTCTTCTCAGTGCATTCCCTTGAAAAATGACCCATTTGGCCACATGAGTAGCACTTAACCTTTTTCTTGTCAAAACTGGCTGGATCCCTTCCCTTGAAATTGAGCTTTTTACTAGCCTTACTTTCAAATCTTTTGATTTTGAAAGAAAGCATTGCCATCTGCCACTTGAGATCCATCTCCTCCAAATCAAGCTTATCAATCGGTTCCAGATCTTCAAAGGCTAACTGTTGTTGGGGCTCATAGTCAGCAACAAAGTAATGGATCACATCTTCCAACACATTACTAGAATTGGAATGTGTCTTTGGTCCAGTAGAGATGTAGGAAGATGCTGTTGATGAAGAAGTTGGACTATCAGCATATGAGAGCTTGTTATTACCAGTGGTGGTGCTAACAAATGCTGAATTTGTTGGAGTTGGTGTGTATGTTGAATGACCCTTGATGTCAATCTCCAGAGTTCTAAGCTTGTTATAAAGATCATCAAAGCTTAAGAACTCAAGACCTCCTCTGGTCTTAAGAGTGATGCAAACCTGAGACCAGGAATGAGGTAAAGCTCTCAAGAACTTGATGTTGCAATCCTCATTATCAGGTTTTGCTTTCAACTGGTTCAGCTGACTCAAGATCTTTTGAAACTTGTCATACCCTTTGTGTAGACCTTCTTCTTCTGAAATCTTGAATTCTTTGAACTCTTGCTTGAGCATCGACTTCCTCATCTTTCTGGATTCATCATTACCTCTAAATCTGGCCTTGATAGACTTCCAGATCTCCTTAGCATCATCCAGATGGTGAAAGTCTCCCATGTGATCATCTGGGAGAGACTGAAGCAAGATAGTTCTTACCTTGGTCTCTCTTTGGATTGCTATTTGTTCATCAGTTGTAGCATGAGGAAGAATAATAATATTGCCTTGATTGTCTCTTCCTAATCTCTTCTTGATGTTTCCATTCTGAATTACATTCCATAAATTGAAATAAGTATTGATGATCCAATTCTCCATCTTCATAGCCCAAATCTTGTACTCATCCTTCTTAAGATAACGGAACTTGTCATTACCTGCTGTTACAGTTGTTAAGATCACTTGTTGTATTGGTTGTGTATTTATTGATGTTGATGTTTGAGGTTGAGTGACCTCAGCATCGTCTGCTGCTGACATGGTTGAAGGGTTTGAGGGTTTTAGAGAGGTGTAAGTGTAACTTCTTTATCAGAGATTCTCTCCAGGCTCTAATACCACTTGTTGGATCAGCTCCTAGATAGATCTTTGAGCCTTAGGAATCGATAGTATACTAATGTAATCAAAAGCACATTATGTAGAGAATCTCTAGTAAAACTTATGTTTACACGGAATATAAACACAAGAGTAAAGAAAACAATAAACTAAAACACTTTGATCATCTATGGATCTATATTAATCACTATAGATTAAATTATGAGTCGTACATTGTTAATAACTATGAGTTTCTTTTATACTATAAGAAACCCTAAATTCTCTTACAAGAAAACGTGTAAACCAAAACTATAAAAGTTATGCAATATCATGTCCTAATATAAGTTATACATATCCTTCTAATAAACTTCCAATGCTACGGATGATCTACATCCGCAGAATTATCTCTTCAGCAGGAACCATGTCATCAGCAGGAACCACTATAAGAACCAGCAGGAAGATATCAGCATAAACTACTTCTCTCTTCAATAATTCCTAACAACTAACATGGACAAGTCTAGCGGGATGCGGCATGGTAAGATCTTACACCCCCTCTAGCTTCTTTAAGGTATCACATTGATAGGTGGTCCTAGGGTTAATTCGCACATGTATGGCGATACTGCTATCGCCAAGTCACATTCCTATCAGCGTGGGTCTAGGGTTAATTCACCAAGCCTCTAAGGAACTACCAATGCTCAACACTACCAAAACTAGAGTGTCCTAAGACTCGCCATGAAAGTATGCAAACAAAACTACAATAGATGCATAGAAAACTAAATCACAAGAATAATAATTTCATAACTAGGCTAACACCAAGAGGTGTTTAGCCACTCATATTCATAGTTGCCGTAAAACAAGAATGTGTTATTATAAATGTGAACATGAATCGAATACAAGACAAAGGAATGAATAAACTTATGATTGGTGTGTGAATCCTCCCTTGGAATTGACTTGTATGTGGATTGAACTTCGTGCCTCTTGCTCCCAGAGCTTCTCCCAACTTCTGTGTGGCGAATGTGAATGTATAAAATCAGAATTTAGGGTTTGTATTATAGGTCTGACTTTTCGGGCATGTTTGCCCTTTTACTTGTTCAAAGAGGTTGGTGATTGGTCCCAAACACTAGGGGCTATATGTGGCGTCATGCTAAGCCGATCTTCGACCAAGAAATTAGCCTTGACCCATTCATCACGGTATTGAATCTCCAGTTGCTTGTTTAATTGTCTATCTCTAAGTTTCACCTTAACCCAATTTTGGAACGATATCCCATAGTAGCCTACTTGATTTCTCTTGTGTGCATTAAAACATGCCCACTCGCTACGTTGAGCTAAATTGGTTTCTAGCATCCTTCCTCCATCACATTCCTTTTTAAAGGGATCACACGTAGGCCAATCTTTGGTTGTTCCTTGATATGTCATCATGGCGGGTATGCAGTAGTGAACTGTCCATTCCACCTTTTCATTTAAATTGGCGTTCATGAAATGGAGTTGAAACCATGTTTTATTAATGATTTGTGCATCTTCAAAACACCACCAGACCTTAGCCTCCTTCTTCAATCTTCTAATCCGAAACATTCCTCCTCCATTACAATTTTCGACAAGAGGGTCACATGTAGGAAGAGTTAATTTTGTGGAAAACTAGAAGGGGGGTTGAATAGTTTGCCGCTTTTTAACTTAATTATCTTTAAAAAAACTTTTCTTTTCATCAAAGATATAAACTCAAATTACTTGTTAATCTTTGAAAAGCTTTGTGTGTAACTAACAATTCTAACTACAGACAATATGTAATATGCAAAGACAAAGAAAGAAATGATCAAACCACAACACGATTGTTTATCGTGGTTCGGCTACAAGGACTCTTTTTCCTTGCCCTACATCCACGCCCCGAGTTTCCAACTCGAGAGTTTCAAGAACTAGTCAACAAGCTCCTTTCACGGGTGGAGAAATCTTTACAATCGTCGCTTACACTTTATCCGGTACAAAGCTAGATATCGGGTCCTAGTTCAAGGTAGAACCAACCTAACGTCGCCTATCCACTATTTCTGACACTAAGCTAGATGTCGAGTTCTTTTACAAGGGTACAACAACTCCCATCACACTATGTATTTTGAGGCCTAAAATATTAACCGATCACTTCTACACAAGATACAAATGAAGTATAAACTACCAAAGTTCATACATAACAAAGCTAACAAGTCTTGCAACTTTTGAGTTGAAACTTGTAACTTCTTGGAAGAACTTGTGAACTCCTTTGCTACATAAGAGAATCACACAAGTCAAATGATATTGAGTTAGATGAGAGAATATATGTAATATATGTCCTAAAGTGATGGGTAAAAACTAGAAAGTGGCTTGGTATTTATAGCAAAGCAAACCAGCAGTCTGGCGGATCCGGCAGAACCCTCAGATGGGTTCCGCCCATGTACCTCCAAGGTTTCGCCAGGCTGATAGTAGGTTTTGCAATAAATCTTTCCAAACCAACCAAGGTCACATCAACTTATTTCTAGTCAAACACACATTGAAACAAAATAGAATGCTTCCAAAAATGTGTAAGAGCTTATGGTAAGTCAAACACACAAACTTACCATAAATGCTTATTGATGTGATGTGACACTTTCTTATTTAAGAAATAAAAACAATGTTATGTTTAAAATGTAAAATCTAGTTTATACAAGACTTAAAACTAAAGTGATGTTTTTACTATATACTAAAGTTCATACTTTGTCGTTAACAAAACTTAGCAAAGATCGTAAAATATAAATAACGTTTTTAGGCGATATTTGTATTAAAAAATTTCGTCCCATCAACTACAATCATTGAGGGTTCGCAACAGTGAAGTTTTGCAGCAAAAGTCACTGGTCCTCCTTCCTCATCTCCTGTTTCTAATCTTACATCCTCTTCATCACTGTCATCCTAGAAGGACTCACTATCCGGGTATGAGTTAACCTCTTGCTCATATTTTGAGCACAATGGAGTTGTATAGGAGAATACATCATCGGAAATTTGAAGTATCGGGGACACTTCTTCGCCTATTTGATCTGCTTTGAATGAACTGGCTTCTTCCTTGTTTAAAATTGAGGATATCACCTTCATATTAAACACAATTCTTTCGTCGTACACCCCAAACGAGATTTCTTTTTCAAACACATCAATTTTGGTGTGTGCTGTAGCAAGAAAGGGTCTTCCTAGAATCAGATCTTCTTTAGGGATGTTAGCCATGTCGATGACTACAAAGTCTGCTGGGAACAAAAATTTGTCGATCTTAAGAATTACATTATCCATTATCCCGATGGGACTCGCTTTGGTAGTGTCAGCCATCTCGACCTTCAAACTAGTTTTCCTGAGGCTTGTTAACTTGAGGGATAGGAATAAAGACAAGGTCATAATATTGATAATAGACCCCAGATCAGCTAATGCTAATAAGTTAGAATTACCAATTGTGCATGGAACGACGAAGCTTTCTGAACTACCCTCTTTTTTTGGTAATTGGCAAGGTATCTTTTCAATGGGTTTGGTTTCTTCTTGCAAAAGAATTCTCTTTCCTAAGCTTTTATCATCATCTTCTGTGAAAACTGCCTTGCATGCCCCAATAGTCTTCTTGCTTTCTTCAATCATTTTATTTTTGTTGATGTTATCGGCCAAATTATCAATCATAGCTTCAAGATTCTTGAGAGATTCGTCATGGCTAGCAAGGCTCTTGTTAGTGGTTTCTTGAAAGTTTTTTAACCATTCATCTTGCTCTCCTTGTTTCTTTCTTGGATCTTCAAGATATTTATTGATCGTGTCTTCGAGGCTAGATCTTCTTTCTCCATAGGGTGGCCGATTGTATACTGATGGCCCTGTACGATAACCGTTATTTAGAATGGTCTTCCTACCCCGTACTTCACCTCTTTTGTTTTTCCATTGACCTTTTTCAAAGGACAATCTTTAGCCAAATGTGGTCCTTCACAAACCTCGCAACCAACTTGAATAGCGTGAACATTCTCCTTGAGTTTCTTCATGTCACGCCCCAAGCTTTCAAGTTTGTTGGTGATGAGGGTTATTCCATCTGAATTTCCAGCAATGCTCCTACTATTTCCACCTTCGTGCCACTTTTGAGAGTGGTCTGCCATGTCTTCAATAGCCTTTAAGGCTTGAGCAGGGGTCGTTCCAGGGATCGGTCCCTGAGAATCTAACATTTGGCGAGTGGAGATGTTGATCCCTTTGTAGAAAATGTTGACTACTTGCTGCTTGTTGAGATCATGAGTAGGGCACTTGTACAAAAGATCATTGTACCTATCCCAAGCTTGGTACAATGTTTCATCTCCGTCTTGCTTGAAGTTGTGAATATCTTCAAGCTGCTTCTTAGGAGAGCCCAAGTGTTAACGGTACCTGCTGGTAACCAATCGATCCATCTTTTAGTTCCTCCGGTTAATGTCATAGGGAATACTCTGAGCATTATCGCATCATGAGATACTCCCGGAATGTTAAACAAACTAACAATGTAAAGAACATTGTCAATGTGCTCGTGAGCATCTTCCGTCTTGCTTCCCGAAAATGGGACTTTTCGTAGTTCCCTAATGAATTGATTCTTGATTTCAAACTGCACGTCATTCCCAATAGTAGGCCTAACCAAACCAGGCCCTTGCTCTTCGTTAGAGCCAATTATTCCTCAAGTGTGAGATTGTCAATGTCCACATCTGCCATGGTACCTGAAACTTAAAACTGATCGTGAGAAACTGAAAATAAAATAAAACAAAATTTAAAATTGCAAACTTAAATAAAATCCTAATAGCTCCCTGGCAACGGCGCCAAAAACTTGATGCAGGTTTTACCGACCAGGTTTTAATATTTATAATTTTCTCGTTTACCTAAGGTCTACCTAATGCACTATCGGGCAGTGTACCCGGTCGTGTAAGGTATAGCTAGATGGTAAAGCCGAGGTCGTCGCAAGAGCGATGAGTGTTGAATCTATCTAAGTCTACCGTCACGTTTAAAAGGGGGTTTATGATTGTCAAGATTAATTAACTAATAAATGTAAATGACGAAACAAGTAAATAAATAGAAGAGAATCAATAAAGAGAAGTGTTAACCTAATTACTACTCTTGTTATTATCATGATTAGTTATCTATAAGTGCATCCTATCATTTCATCTGGGGTTTATAGTCATTCAGGATCAAAGGGTTAAATCTCCTAAATCTATCTTGCACCTTGTCCTATTCCCGCCTATTGTAAAGACGAGAGGTCATCAGGCGGCGTGAACCTATGAAGATGCAAGAGTCATTAAGTACCTCTACTAACATGGACAAGTCTAGCGGGATCCAGCATGGTCAGATCTTACACCCCCTCTAGCTTCTTTAAGGTATCACATTGATAGGTGGTCCTAGGGTTAATTCGCACATGTATGGCGATATTGCTATCGCCAAGTCACATCCCTATCAGCTTGGGTCCTAGGGTTAATTCACCAAGCCTCTAAGGAACTACCAATGCTCGACACTACCAAAACTATAGTGTCCTAAGATTCGCCATGAAAGTATGCAAACAAAACTACAATAGATGCATAGAAAACTAAATCACAAGAATAACAATTTCATAACTAGGCTAACACCAAGAGGTGTTTAGCCACTCATATTCATAGTTGCAGTAAAACAAGAATGTGTTATTACAAATGTGAACATGAACCGAATACAAGACAAAGGAATGAATAAACTTATGATTGGTGTGTGAATCCTTGATGCGTGGGAATTGCACCAGGCTTTACCTCTCGAGGGATCTCGAGAAGCTTACAACCCCCACCAGGCATTGTACCTGATCGTTGTAGTATAGTATAGTGACAAGTACCGGGGGATTGATCGTTCAACTCAGGAATAGTGTCGCTAGGATTAGAAAGCCTAAAAACTAGGTCTAGAGGCGAGGGATGATTCTTTTTGTATTTTTATATTTTATAAAAGCAAGTAAAAATCTCGGGTTTTGGAAGGAGGGGCGGAATTAGTTGCTAGTCAACTAACCCAATAACTAAAGATGCAATCAAAATAAAATAACAAAAATGTAAATTAAACTAATTAAACTAGTGGTGTGAACAATATATGGGAGAATTGTGTTTACTTAGATTTTACTACTCCTTAGATATCTTTTACAGGTTAATTACTTGTTACAGTTGCGTGGATGACGGGTTATATTCCTTAATATCAATCATGGGGTGGCATACTTACTTCCCCAATTCTATAAGCTCCTACTTCACTCCTATGTCGAGCCTGCAAGAAGCTCCTAACATGGGATCACTGGAATTCGCTCATGCATTAAATACAACCATAAAAACCTAGTACACATCGGTTCATGTTTCTTAAGACATTCAAGCAAGTTACACAATGGAGATCTGCCAGTTTTCTTAAGCCTAACATTGAAATCATTCATCCATTAAAACTATAAACAAGCAATCAACCTATAATCAACATCTAGGTTTCATTACATCTAAGCAAACACACAAAAGATCTAGCCTAGCATGTTAAAATCAAGACAAGCATAAGATATATTCAAACAACACATAGACATATTGAATGAATTGAAAGAAAACTTATCTCAATTGAACATGAAGGGTTTCAAGGGGTGAAAACCCTTGAAAATACTGTTACAAACGAGCTAGGGTTTATAAAGTTCAGCCCTAGAATTCTCCTCACAAGTTCCACAATTAATGAATGAAAATTAGAAAAGTATATATAGATTTCATGAGGTGACGGCGTCAAGAGTAAAATTCTGACGCCGTCATCTCGCCGCCAAAAATCTTCTCGGACTGCCTAGATCTAGATCTAACGCCGTCATGTGTATTTCTGCTCTGGGTCGTCACCACATTTACTCTTGACGCCCTTGTTCTGACGTCGTCACATTTTCTCTGGGCCGTCATCCATTTTGCTCCTGACGCCGTCATCTTTTCCTTCTTGACGCCGTCAGGTACTGTTCCCAGCAAGGAAAATCAAGACTTTGCCGTTTTCTTCACTTTTATGCTTCAAAAACGTCCAAAATGCTTCCTTTTCCAGAATTCACTCCCAAAGTACCTAAAATCACAAAAGGGACGATTTAGGGCAATATTTGATCAAATAAATTCCAATTCCGGCTTAAATGGCGCCCTAAAAACGGGTCATTTTTCGCCTCATCAATCCTCCCTTGGAATTGACTTGTATGTGGATTGAACTTCGTGCCTCTTGCTCCCAGAGCTTCTCCCAACTTCTGTGTGGTGAATGTGAATGTATAAAATCGGAATTTAGGGTTTGTATTTATAGCCTCGACTTTGCTATGGCGTAGCTGAATGAGCGTCTACGCCGTAGCCTGTGTAAATATCAACTACGTCGTAGCTTGATCAAGTGCTACGGGCGTAGTTTCTTCCTTAGATGTATCTACGGCGTAGTTAGTTGAGGAACTACGCCATAACTTCTTCCTTGGCCACTTGAGTTCCGTACTGCCTTCTTTTGGGGTCTACGCCGTAGGTGGAGAGTAGCTACTCCGTAGAGCCCTTTAATAAATATCTATGCCGTAGTCATGGATTGAGCTACGCCGTAGTCTTCATATATTCTTGCTACGGCATAGGTAGATGGAACCTCTACGCCGTAGTTGGTGCAGAATCCGCATACTTCATATATTTTGTTTTTATTCCTCCCATTTCCGTGTTTCTTCGTTCCTTTACTCATCTTTGCCCTGAAAACCGAATATAAACAAATAAGAGTATATATCCTAACATATGAATACAAAAGATGAGTATTTAAGGGGGAAATTAACACTTAAATCATGGATTTATTTGATGTTATCACACATATGCTTAAGTTCCCGCATTTATCCCAAAATAATCATATCATACTCTCATATACTTTAAAACTTATCTTAAAGGAAAGGCTTCGGCTTGGCAGCTGGCAGGCGTCGGTTGAGGATTGATTTTTATGAAAATGGTTATAGTTTAGGTTTAATATCCACCTTGTTCTCTATAACCTTGGCTCTGATACCAATCTGTAACACCCCCAAAATTTGGTACAGCGGAAGACTTACAAGATTTCGGGGTGCTACGGGGATTGGTAACATCACAAGTATAGATAGCAAGATAGCATAGATATAAATGTAAACAAAAGTCAACATTTAGTCAAAGTTTACATTCATCTAAAATCTTGAAAAAGGAAAGCCCATAATAGATAAAAGTAAATAGGTCCATAAAAAGAAATATCAGAGTTTTATCGATTCCTCAAACTATGCCAAATCTATGCCACTCCACCGAAGTCCAAACTACGAAAGCAAGCATCTAGTTACCTAAGAAAAACATGCTAAAAAGTCAGCTTACGCTGGTGAGTTCATAGGTTTAAGTAATAAAGCAGTTGTGGACCTGAAGAGTTAGTGCTATGTGTGACTAGAGGCAGGCATAGATTTCGCAATTCAACATCATTCCAAATCAATCTTTATAAAGTGGTCATAGTGAGTGGGCCCCTCGGCGGTCACTAGCCAGGCATAAGTTATAGTAAGGAACCACCCGTTACTACCCTGGACTAGGCCGGAAGTAGATATCTATACTTAGCTAGGCAGTGTGTTATAGCAAGGATTTCTACCCTAGTCTAAGGCAACATCTACCGCAATCTAACCTTAAGTAGCCAATACAATATAGCAAAACAAAAAGTAGTAGTAGGTCCGAGAAAATAGTTTGCATGTTTTCTCCCCCAAGTTTAGAAAGCAATAAAGAACGAGTAAAACTGGGGCTATGAAACTCACCTCAAGTCTAGTAAAGCACAGGTAACAAAGGCAAGAGAGTATTAAAGCGGCTAAATGTCACGGCAATCTACGGACTTGACACACCTAATCATATAAAGTTCGGCTTAATATCATTTTTCAAAGAGTTTAGTATATTCCCAAAATTTCGCAAATAGTTTCCGTTTTATCTTTCAAAACATCCGCTTGAAAACCGTTAATTAACGTTCGGTATCGTTGGGTATCGTCGGGTGGGTGTGTGTTAGAGACAAAGTCTCGACTCAAGTGAACTCACGCCAAGCAAACAAGTTAAATGTGGCCTCATATGAATGAGTCAAGTAGCACATAAATGCATAACGCGTCAAACAAGCCAAGTAGTTCATGAAACATATAACGTCAAACAAGTCAAGTCTCAAGTCAAAGCTAAGGTCAAAGATATGACCTTAAGAGTCGATAAGTTCTTGTTCGAAGGGTCAATCTCTTATCAAATTCGTCAACCTGATAAGCTTAACAATTCTTCCATTTACTTATTGATTCCAAAGTTATATCGTATATAAGAGTCGTAGGATACATTTCTCATTAATATTATCACTTGGTACTCTTATCGAGCTCCTATTGGGCTCGTCAGTCCAATAGGTTCAACAACCGTGCTAAATGACCTATTAATGTTAAATCGATCCGAAACTTCAACAATAAATGAGGTGTAATAAATGCTAAAAGAAAACTAGCATCTAATTAGTTTCACGTGCACTCGAACATTTAATAACTCTCGTCGTACAACATTTGTTTTGAAAACTTTTTATATTTTATTTCCAAAACATTTCCATTTTAGTCATAAAAACCGATTCGTTTTAATAAACTTTCCAATAAATATTAATCTAATTTGATAGTTAATAGTTATCGTTAACGTTATTATTTATTTATTACGTTGCTCATTTAATATATATATATATATATATATATATATATATATATATATATATATATATATATATATATATATATATATATATATATATATTTATATGCACACATGTTTGCACATATGTGTATATATATTTAGACTTAAATATATATATATATATATATATATATATATATATATATATATATATATATATATATATATATATATATATATATATATAGGGGAGGGATCAAGTAAGAAGAATAATTAAAATAAGAAGGATAAGAAGTAATTCTAGCCACACATTTCAAATTAGGAGGGAAATTTTAAAGGAAGATGCATCCACTTTTGTAGGTGCATCTGAAATGTGTGGTTGTGGTTACTTCTTATCATTCCTATTTTAATTATTCTTCTTATTTGATCCTAACTATATATATATATATATATATATATATATATATATATATATATATATATATATATATATATATATATATATATAAGTTAGTCGTTATAAATGATTTTTCACAAATAAATGTTTAACGAGTTATTATTCATCCGAGTCCACGAGTCCGACTCATCACTTCCCGGTCCACATAATCAATAAAGTCCAAAAAGTCCATGTTACGGCATTGTCAAAGTAGCTGTTGACTAGAAAGTCAAGACAACTCCGACGTTGCACAATCTCACAAGTAATATATATATATATATATATATATATATATATATATATATATATATATATATATATATATATATATATATATATATATATATATATATATATATATATCGTCACATAACAAATATTCCCCGTCTCATCATTAAACCAAATCCAATGTCCTCAAATCAATACTCCAAGCTTCACGAGGTCGTCTGTCGTCTAACCTAAACTCAGTCATTCTAAATCGTCACACAATCGATTCCCATAATTCCACAACGTCCAAAATATAAACCCATCGTCTCAACACTTTAACCAAAGTTAACAATTATGTTACCACAAGCCTCCATATCAATATTTTAGCCGAATAATCATAACGGCAACCAATAATGTCAGAACCCAAATTAAACCATAACAAATGTAACCAAAGCAATAACAATGACAATATAAACAACACAAGTCGGCCACAAGGACCTAGACCGTGACCATGGGGTCTCGGCTTGACCCAAACGAGCCAACCACTTGGCCATTTGGCCTTGTGGGTTTCGGCTATACATCAAAACATGCCCAAAATGTGTCAAACTTGTACCAAAACATAACTAAATCATCAAATATGGATCAAGAATCAACCACAAGCATCAAACTAGTTCCAAAACAATGAAACCCATACAACCATTTTGATACCAAACTTGTTTGTTCATGTTTTTATTAACCAAAAATCATTAGAACATAAAAACCCATCAAGTTTGAACCCAAAATTACAAGATTTTTGTAAGTTTGACTCAGGTTAAAGTCAAACCCACAAGAAAAACTCACTAGCTTACCTTTTCTTCTTAGTTTCACAAGATTTAAACAACAAGGATGTTACTGGTGATGATATATGAGTCGAATGGTTTAAGAAAATGGTGGTGGAGGTTGTTTGGTGATAAACAAAGTATACTAGGATGATGAGGAAGTGATGGGGATTGATTTGGTAGTGCTAGATGATGAAAAAAAATGGTGGTGGTGTGTGGGTGGCCGGCGGCAAGAAGAAGAGGGAGGAAGAAGAAAGTTGTTGGTGATGATGAAGTGATAAAATAAGGGTTAGGGTTGGGTAATATGTGTTATATTTTAAGAAAATTGCACTTTGATCCTTGTTTTCTTAGTTATTTGCAAGTGAGGGTTTGGTGTAGGGACTAGTGGGGAAATTATCATAATCTAACCCGGTTTAACTTGTTTATAGTTGTGGAAAAATATTAGATGTCACCGAAAGTGTTTTTAAACATCACCATTGGTTTTAGATACGTTTTCCCGTAAAAAGTGATAATAATACGTTTATAAAATAAAACGTAATGTTTTCTAAATTGTTTTTGACAAAACTAAATCGGGACTAGAAAAATGTGTTATCTAAAGAAGAGGTATAAATACATGTTTTTAATTTCATTATAATTTTTTTTTAATAAAAGTAATTGGTTTTGTGTTCAAAATTCCTATTTTTTCCAGGCTCGAGCAAAGTGAGAAAAAAAAACTACAAAACATATGGAGCTTAAATTCGTTGACATGATTGAGGATTCAACGAAATGGATGAGAATTAATGTTCAAGTTTTAAATAAATATGTTTGCATTGCATATTACAACTATACTATGCCTTTGTTTATGTTTTTATTGTGTTTCGTTTGCAAATTAGAATTACATGTGTTTATTATATTATGTTATTCTACTCACATATAACGAGAACATGAATCTAAAACTATAATAAAAATTAAAAAGTTTCTTAAACGTACGTATATTCTCATTTTAAATAACATCTAGAACAATTATATGCCAAATGATTGTAAATAATAATAATAATAATAATAATAATAATAATAATAATAATAATAATAATAATAATAATAATAATAATAATAATAATAATAATAATAATAATAATAATAATAATGATGATGATGATGATGATGATAATAAAGAAATCAAATATTCTTCATTTATAATTGGAGCCTTCCAAGAAAAAAAAAAAAAAAAAAAAACTTCTCACATGTCTATCATATCATTGAGAAAGTTCATTTTTCTCTCCACAACTGCTCTTATTTTGCCAAGTACAATTTCGAGCTTTGCCATCCTTTCAAAGTCTTTTTGATTCAACAACAGATTAGATCGCAAACTTTGGTCATTTAGTTTTGACCTGTTCATCCATGATGGTATCTCTTGCATTTTGATCCACAAGTATCTCTCTGATGAGGGACGTAATACGCTTCATAGTCCTCATGTCAGCTTCAATATCTAGGTTAATTAGATCGATAAGTTGTTGTTTTAGAGCCATTGGTGATGGTTTGGTAAGGATGATTTAGCTAATAGTATATCTGTAATCTGATATGACTTTGATTCAGTGTGTAGGGGTTATTTAAGGTATGAGAATTGGTGGTTGCATAGTTGTAAAAACGTTTGAAATCCATTATTTATTACATGACTTAAGTTTACCAAGCTTTAAAACAAAAGCTATTAGGGAAATTAAGTTAATTTTATGGACACGTTTTTTTGAGTTCTTTTATATTCTCAAATACATTCATTGGCTAGGCGTGTTGAGTGTTTTTATATTCCCAAATGTTATAGTTAATTAATTGTTATATGTGTCATCTCGATTCTAATGCACATAATTACTTTCTCATCAAGTGTATGTTGTGAGACTTTAGTTATTATACAAATGAATTGAAGTCATTGTGGTTGTTTATAGTTGTTTAATAATATATATTTAAGAATATGCTTATGTTAATCGGAAACATTCTCTATCAGAAAGAGTGATTGTTATAAATACATTCATTCATTAATTAAATGACTTAAATGTAACAAGATTTGGGATAGAATTTATAAAATTTAAGGTTTGGCTAGGCGTGCTGAGTTTATTTATATTCCCAGATGTTATAATCAATTAATTGTGCTTATATGATGTGTGTCGTCTCAATTCTGATGCACATAATTAGTATCTCATCAAGTGTATGGTGCGAGACTTTAGTTATTATAAAAAATGAATTAAAGTCTTTGTGGTTGTTTATGGTTGTTTAATATCTATCAGAAAGAGTTATGGTTATACATCGCCCATATTTATATTTCTTCGTATATTCCGATGAACTAACTATGATACTGACGGAACTATTTGGTGGTTGACTATCAGAAACACATTATTGGTATACGCATTATTTCATTTTATAATAATAAAAATACAAATTTCATTAATAGATCATCCATCTTCCATTACATATTGTAAAATTAAAATTACATTAATAATCTTTTACATATCCTTCATGTTTTCAAAGAACTGAAACTTTACATTCATATATTCTAATGTGTCTTTCTGAATCTCAGCCAGATCTTCAAGAATTTTAAATTCCCAAATTGCGATTATCCATAAGAAATTCTTCTGTTTTTTTTACACATATGTGAACTCTCTGCCTTCGAGAGAACTTCGACGAGATTCCCTTTTCCTTTTGTTGTTTTGATTATTTCCGTTACCATCGTGTGTACAGATTTTGATATCTCTAATTCTCGGTCAGTTTCATGGTTGACTTGATGGAGCATCTTGAGTTGGAACGCAATGTTTTCTTTATGCAGGTTAAAAATAAAACTGTTTGATAGTGTATTGTGTTTGTAAAAAAAAGTGTGTATGAATTATGCGTGTGTGAGTATTTATATATAAAAGTTGTTTCCATGGGCCGATGTGTAGGCCCAATTGTATATCACATTATTTCACACGCACGGTATGGGCCGAGGCCCAATGTTACTTAAGTGTAACATTTTTTTTTATCCATGAAATATTTTTTTTATATATATACCTATGTTTTATGTTTATGTTTTATATTAATCTCTTGTGGAAAATATCTGAAAATGGGTAGTAACCATGTTTTGGATAGTGTTGTATGTTGTAAACCTAAAGCTAATCTAAAAAAAAGTAAATCTAAAGCCCCGTGCGTGCACGGGGATCTATAACTAGTAACTTATGTTAAAATTTCAAATTAAATGCAAAATTTGAAATCAGAAATTTCACGTTTTACAATCTCAAATTAGAAGTCAAAAGTCTGGTCAAAGGTTATCGTTGACTAACCTGATTTGGTGAGGGTTCTCACATAATTGTTGCCTCATCTTTCTTATACTAATCATTCAACTCTAAACATCCATGATAATATCTCTTATTTTTTTCATGTGGATATTTAAGTCCACTCCTTTTATCATTCTTGCTTAAAATCGAAAGTGGAGCAAATCTTTTACATCCTCAATTGAAAATTCTTTAAACCTAAGGTGCGAACGGGGCATTTGATAAACAAAATCCTCATCTCCATCCGAGAATGTAATTAACCCATCCATAAGTTTTTCATCTAACTTAGTTAACCTCTTAAAGGGTTTTTCAAATATGACTTGGGTCAATTTGTCATCAATAAATTCTCCTAAATTCTCCATGACCATAAAATCTACTAAGTAAACAAAACTTCCGACGAAAACATTCAATGGTTCAACCCTAGCCACAATATTATCTCCTTGATATTCTAACTCATTTACCATGATTTTATCATAATTAACACGAGAGATTATATTCATTGGCAAAGACGAGTTAAGGTAAGAATCAAAACTTCTATATCCGATTTTACAAGCAAATTGCATATTAAAAAGGCTATCTTTCTCAATCATTGTCCTAGGGTCAACATATTTATGAGGATCCACTTCATCCTTTTTTATTATCTCATCGATGACTTTTCCATCACCTAAATCTTCATTAGAATCCGAAAAATAGAAAGGGCTATTTCTGTAATCATTTTCATGATCCGAATCGTCAATTTTGAAATTATTACCAAAGTGATGGTCGGGTGAAAGGTTGGGTGGATTGGCGTCCTCCATAACGGGGGCCGGAACAGGTAACTGAAAATTTCTATGAAGAAAAACACGAATAACAGACATATTTGATGAAAAAGTTTTTTACGAACAAACGAACAAAAAAAAGATAGACTAAAGAAAGATAATAAAAAGAAAATAAAAATTCTCACTTGATAAGAATCTAGTTAGTAGACCTAAACGAGATAAAAATTGAACCTAAACAATAACGATTCCCCAGCAGCGGCACAAAGAACTTGACGTAAGGGATGCGAACCTCTCAAGGAAAGTTTTACAATCCTCCTAGGCAGTGTACCTAATCGCTGTAGTGTAGTATAGGTAAGTCCGGGGAATTGATCGTTCTCTAGGAGAATAGTGTCGTTAGGTCAAGATGTATGATGAGATAGGTCTAGAGGTGATGGATGATTCTTTTTGTATTTTTATATTTTTATGAAAGCAATTAAAATTTCGGGTTTTGAAAGAATGGGCGAAATTAGTTGCTAGTCAACTAATAATTAGACTAAATTTAAACTAATTAAAAAGAAAAAGTACAATTGGTGACTTCTTATGATAGGGAAAAGCGTGTTCACTTAGATTTTATTACTCCCTAGTTATCTCCTACTGATTTGTCAAATAGTCACGTCCTTGTTTTAATTGAAGCATTGTATTCCGTAATATTGGTCATGGGGAGGTGCTGAGGTAAACATTGAATTGTGTAAAAAGTATAAAATTAAGAAGGATATTTATAAGATAAATTTAGAATTTATAAAAAGAAAGAAAAATACAAATAAAAAGAATTATAAATGTTGGGCAAAACTTGACTTTTAAAAGGCTATACTTTTTCCCTTATATATTCTTCCACCGTCCCAAAATATAAGTTCACTTTTGTATTCTTTGTTGTTTCAAAATTAATGTTCACTTTCAATTTTAATCAATAAAAATGCTTCTAAGTGAGTGAGAATCAATTTTTATTGATTAATATTGTAAGGGACTCACATTTTTTAAATTTTGTAAAGTATGAAGGGGACATATAATTTAGGACAGATGGAGTAGATATAGTATATTTTTCCTTTTCCCGCGTTAAATGATGTGGAATTTTATTGTTTCCCACACTGAAAGTCTCTTTCCAGCTCTCTTCCCACCCACCATCAAAGGCTAAAAGAAAAGGTGTAGACTCCCACCCCACCATCAAAGACTAAAAGAAAAGGTGTAGAAAACTGTCGGTAATCAAGTAAAAGGAAATTAACTAATCTCTTCATTTGCTCTTATCTCTTCACTCTCTCTATTTTAAATTCCAAATGCTTAAAACTCATATTCAATGTATCTTCTTCAATGATTTAGATGTTGCATTGAGGTCAAGTAAAAACCAAACCCACTATCATCAGTAACTAAGTACCTATCTTCGGACAACCTCTAAGCTAACAGTTGTTGGAGACCACCGCCGGCCACAACATTAGTGGTTGCTTAGGTAGATGTTCGATGCTTGATTAGTAGCGTGTTTTTTAAAAAAAGACAGCATATATTAAGTGAACCAAACCAAAAATAAATTATAAAAGAAATGGTATCCCACCTTCTTAACAAGACAATAAAACAGGTAGACACCGAGTAAACAAAAAAGCACCACAAGATGCATAAAACCGAACAAAAAAGAGAACAAAAGACAAGGTACAAAATCCCAACACATTGGATCAAGTACTTCCCATGACCTGACTAAACAAAAGACACCATCTCACTATCCCATGTCCCACTAGCTATTTATAAATGCATAACCAAGTAGGAACAAAATGGGATCAAACAAAACTGACACGTATTTATTAATAAACTAACACAATAATGCACCAAACACTGACATAACCGGTGAATTTTATATAACTTAAGTCTACATTTTAGTACAGTAATTGTTTAAACAGTATATAGAGTTCATGAGGAGATATGTGATCAATGCGAAATCACAAAAAGAAAAAGAAAAAAATCAACTCCTGTTCCCACTTACTCCTCGTTGTGAAAGTCTGTGTCAATTTGAGTTGATAGTACTATCAACATACACAATGTCAATGGTAAATGAGTGGCAACACCTCAAAATACCTTTTGACGAGATAAAAGTAGCAACTGAAAACTTCCAAAAGCTAATCGGACAAGGTGGATATGGTTGGGTGTACAAAGGAAAACTCGTTGTGTCAGGAAAAGAGACCATGGTTGCTGTAAAGAGGTTAAATGAGCAGTTCGGACAAGGTTTAAAGGAGTTTCTGACAGAGATTCAGTTGTTGTCTGGTCAAACTCATCCAAACCTCATCTCTCTTGTCGGTTTTTGCGACGAGGGAAGAGAAAAGTCTATCGTTTACGAATATGCAGAGCGTGGAAGTTTGGATCAGTATATAAGGCGTACTAGGAAAACCAATTCTACTATTCTTACGTGGTTACAAAGACTCAAGATTTGTATTGATGCAGCTCGTGGTTTAGATCACCTCCATAGTCATGTTGGAGGGCATCGGACGATTATCCATAGGGATATAAAAAGTTCAAATATTTTGATCGATGAGAATTGGGTTGCTAAAATTTCTGACCTTGGATTGTCCAAGTTAAGCGTAACAGGTTTTGGTATGAGTGTCCTTGTTTCAAATGGTTGTGGGACTCGAGGTTATTGTGAACCAGAATACTACACTACCGGATTAGTGACCAAAAAATCTGATGTCTATTCTTTCGGTGTTGTTCTATTCGAAGTTTTATGTGGGAGGTTGTGCCTTATTGATAGCGATGATGGATTCTCGCTATCAGGCATATCGGCCAAAAAATACTACAAAAATAAAACCTTGGACAAGATTATTGATCAAAGTTTAAGGGAACATATGGGCTCGAACTCCATGACCAAATTTTCAAAAATCGCATACAGATGCTTGCTCAATGATCGGGAGCAACGACCTAATATGGATGTTGTCGTGAAGGAACTTGAGAAAGCACTATACCAGGCTGAGATGGAACTAGGACCAAATACGATTGAGTGCACAAAAATTATTGTAAGTATACTAACTAAATACTACTAGAACCACATTTCGATGGACCGGGTGCATTTAAGATTCATTTAAAAAATATCAATGTTTTATTTTTAAAAATTAACACGACATCGAAAAAATTCATAAGGGTCCCGGGACCCGCGGAAGCCCCCTTGTTACGTCCCTGATACCAGGTGAGTTCTATACCTGATTTACTAATGCGAGTGGAATTTTACATAAAATAACAAAATGCCCGCTTTACGTCTTGTGAATTGCGATCATAAACCTATTATCGTGTTTTTAATGGATCTCACACGGTTATTATAATTTAGCACATATCATATGTGAAATTAAAAATTATATTTTCTATAGGAGGAACACGAGTTTCAGAATGAAAAAATGTCTGAAAGTATTGTGGTGGTAGAAGATGACATTGACGAAAATTGGGAGACAAAGCTACCGGAAGACTTGGATAGTTTGATCAAGAAGTTCAAAATTCCTCATGAGGTCCATACTAATAAAAAAGAACTATTCTCCTATCTTCACAGAGGAATTTATTTTGATAAAGGCTGTAAGGTAAATTCCATTACGACTTGCATTTCGTAGACCATTCAATACATCAAATTTAAACTTAACTTTTTATGAATTTAGAGCTAATGGCTTAAAAGGTATTCAAGTTAGAAGTAATTTTCAATAATGTTTGATTTTTATTTTATTATTATTATTATTATTATTATTATTATTATTATTATTATTATTATTATTATTTTTTTTTGGGAAATGCTAACAGCAGCCCTTAAAGTGGTTGTTAACAGCTAAATTTTCACAAAAATCTTTTGATATTAAGACATAATTAAAGGCAAGTTCTGCATTTTTCGCTAATATAACCAATAGGAAGAGTGGATTGTATTTTTATTTGAGATATTTTAGCAAATTGTTAGTGATCTTGAATGATTTTATTTGAACATTGTGTAACGTCTAAACATAAATTTCGGTAATTAGTTGTTAACGACAACCTTAAGGGCTGTTGTTAGCAAAACCTTTTTTTTTTTTTTTTTTTTTTTTTTTTTTTTTTTTTTTTTGCCAATTTGAGACTTTACGTTAAATATTCTTGTCAACCACTGCCGTCGCAACCATCAATCACTGTCTACCCACCGCCAACCCCATCCACCACCGCCGCCACCACCAACTCACCCATCATCGTTTTACCCCCAGTGTCACCCACCATTGCTACTCACCACTTCCGTCACTACCATTATCATCCCCTTACCAATACGCTCGTCATTACCGACCCAACCTACAAGCAATATCACCACCATACCTACCACAACTATCATCACCCTCAACCCCACCCATTGCAGTGGGGATGGTGGTGGTGCTCCGTGGCTGGAGGTGGCAAGTTTGGTGGGTGGAGCTAGCGGTGGCGACGATGTTTGGTGGTGGTGGTGAGTGGGGTTGGTGGTGATTGTGATATGGTTAGTGCTGGTTGTGGGGTTAGTGGTGGTGGTGGGTACGTTTGGTGGTGGTGGCGGTTAGTAGTGGGTGGGTTGTTGTTAGCGGCAGTGATTAGTGGTGGCGATGGCGATTAAGTGATGGTGGACTTGAAATGTGAAACTTAACTAATGATTGTTAGATTTGCATGAATGATTAAGGACCATTTACACAAGTCATAAATCGTCATTTCATAGAGCTAATTACATTTATTAGATGCATTGGGCCATGATCGGACCACTAACTTGAAGTTTGGAGTTCATGATGATATTGAATAACATTGGTGGATACTTACGATTATTGATGATTTGCATGTATTTTTATTTTATTTTAAAAGACGTGCGTGTATGTTTTTGGTAGTTCTCTCAGTTCTCGCAGATAAAATGGTTCTCGCAAGAAAGTCCCCCTATATATATATATATATATATATATATATATATAAGTTTTGTGAGAACGCGAGAACTAATCATGATCACTCATTTTATCTTTTTTTAGCTTTGATCTAATAGCTAATATTATTCAACAAACTTTTTGAAATTTTTCAAAAAAAAATTGAATAATTATCAAAAAAAAATTAGAAAAATTTTTGAAAAGTTTTCGAAAAATTTTTTGAAAAATTTTTGAAATTTTTTTTGAAAAATTTTAAAAAAATTTCCAAAAAATTTTCGAATTGGTTTTTGAAGATTTTCAAAAAATTTACGAAAAAAAATTTTTGAATTTTTTTTTGCAAAATTTTTTTCACATGTGACAAAAAAAGAAAATTTTCACATGTGGTGGAATTTTTTTTTTCAAATGTGACTAAAAAAAATTTCACATGCGACGAAATTTTTTTACACATGTGACGAAAAAAAATGTCACACGTGAAAAAAAAAATTCGTGAAAATTTCCAAAAGTTTTTTCACGTGTGACGAAAAAAAATTTCGGGAAAAAAATTTCGCAAAAAAAATTTTCGGAAAAAAAAATTCGGAAAAAAAGTTTTCGGAAAAAGGTTTTCGGAAAAAAAATTTCCGAAAATATTTTTTCTTAAAAAAGTTTTCTGACAAAAATTTTTCGGAAAAAAAAATTTTCCAAAATTTTTTGAAAATTTTTCAAAATTTTTTAGAAATTTTCAAAAAGTTGGTTAATTAATATTAGCCATTAGATCAAAGTTAAATAAAAAAAAAAATGAGTGACTAGGATTGCTTCTCGCGTTCTCACAAAATTTAGGCTTCTCATTTGAACGCTTCACTATATATATATATATATATATATATATATATATATATATATATATATATATATATATATATATATATATATATATATATATATATATATATATATATTGGAACCTACCCACTTCTTTAGGCTCCCCACCTTAAATGGGCCGGCCTCCCACTTTCTTATCTTATGCAGCATTTATTAGCTTAGCTGGTTTTTGATCTGTCGAAATTAGGTTCCCGGTTACAAAGGCTAAAAATAATCCAAGTTGTAGATCACGGCGGATACGCCTATCGGAGAATTTCCGGGATCTAAATTCCATATTCAAGAAAGAAGCACGAACTTGCTGGAAGAGGAGTACCATGCCGGCAGGATCTTGTTGCCGGTGGTTTAAGAAATAACCGGTCTTCATTCCCCTTGGAAAGAAGTAAAAAAATTGTGAAAATCCCGATTCAACAAGGCCATTTCTGTCTACCTCCTTTCTGAGGGTCAAGCAAAGTCCCTCGCTGAGGGCTAAGAGGGATAGTCACTCTCTTGTTATCAACTGGATTCTGTAGCTGCTACCTTCTTTTTCAGTATATGGTGGTGACGTTTTGGAATAAAAGTTCAATCCGATTAGAGCTTTAGGGTTATATTCCGCGTCGAGGATTTGTGTTTGTGGGCCGGGGTGAATATTGCAGACCAGCGGATCTTGTAGTCGACGGCTAATGTAATGAAATAGAGAAGTCAAAGTAGAGCTAGTCCCAAGCCTCCTTTTCTGATGTGATAATTACTAAAATAGTCCGGGCAACCAAGTGGTTGGCGGTTTCTGCCCCAAGATCGGAAAATGACTTTATTAGATCGGGCAACTTGGCAACTCGACCCATATGATGACAAGTGTCTCCAGTTGCCCAAAAAATAGTGACTGTTACACAAAAAATACATAAGTTGCCCAAAAAAATGTCAGAAGAGTGAGACTTGTCACTTGCAGATTTCAGTTGCCCAAAAAGTATAGGTTGTTCTGGTCTAATAAAGTCATTTTACGATCTTGGGGTAGAAACCGACAACCACTTGGTTGCCCGGTCTATTTTAGTAATTATCCTTTTTCTTATAGAGGGGAGTGAGAAAGAAATCATTTTTCAGATCGCCAAGCAGCTCTCCCTACGAGTATAGTATAGCTCGAGACATTAAGTGTTTGAAGCTTTTCGCAGCTGAAGAGCAGAGACACGCGAATATATATATATATATATATATATATATATATATATATATATCGCCGAGCAGCTCTCCCTATGAGTATAGTATAGCTCGAGACATTAAGTGTTTGAAGCTTTTCGCAGCTGGAAAGCAAAGACACGCGAAATATATATATATATATATATATATATATATATATATATATATATATATATATATATATATATATATATATATATATATATAGAATCTAGATCAAATAAGATCAATCTTAAAGTTGTAAAAATAAGATCCAACTAAAATTTGACAAATGACACTCTTGTTAAAATAAAATTAATTTTTTTTTTATTGAGTACAACTAAAATTGTGAAAGTTCCGATGGTTTTCTTTTTTAAAATGACGAAAACAAGGTGATACAATTTGATTCGACATGTAATGTATCAGGTTAGGATGATACACTTTGATTCGACATGTAAATTTATAGTTGTGTATCACTAATCTAAACTCATGTATCATTTGGTTATTAGTTGCTAAAATGTTAATTCGTATTAATACTTTATTTTTTGTGTATTATTGCTAATATGGTTATCTATAAAATGGTTTTAGTGGTTGTTTATACTAGATCTTATTTTTACTACTTTAAGTTTGATCTCACATTAACCCTCCCCTACATATATATATATATATATATATATATATATATATATATATATATATATATATATGATAATAGCTTTTGTGAGGCTCGAACTCATGGACTTTAGAAAATCCCTTTAACATCTGAAATTTTATTAATTATCTTTTTCTTTTCTTTTCTTTTTTTCTTTTTTTGTGTTTTGGTAACAAAATTGACATAAGTGTTTTTATACATTTTTTTTGGTGGATGAAATTTAGATTAGTTTGAGTAAAGTGTTTCAATTTTCACTTTCTATTATTAAACGGGGTGACACCATTTTTTTTACTAGACGTATATCCGCGCAAAACGAGGGCGTATAACGGAAAATAATTATACTTGCGAAAGTGTGATTCTAGTTCGACCTTTGATACAAAGCATGTTTTTTTTAAAATAAAAAGTGTGTTTTTTAAAATGAATATAACGTGTGTTTTTTAAAAGTTGCCAAGTTTAGAAATTGATCATGCTTAAAGTGTATTAAGTGATAATTAGGGGTAACTTAGGCAAACTACATTAATTTAAGTTTTCAAGATTTAAGATTTCAAAATTTCAAGAACGGGCATTCACTCTTTATCTTTTCTACAGTGGCTTTCGCAAATCTTTATAAGTAGTATATACATAAGTAGTGTAGATTTATTCGGCAGCCATTAACAGAAGCCTTTATTCCATTTTATTGTTAAACGGTGACCATCTTTTACCAATACTATACGAGCACATGTGCATAACAACGGAATTTTATAGCGGCATATGTTTCCAGCCGTGTACATTATATGATTGGATGCTTTCCGAGATTGTAATGATTGAATAATTTCCAGCCGTGTACTAGTTTGTTTTCTTAAATAGATTCAGTTTCACTTTTCTCTTAAAATAAATAAATAAATAAATGGTTTTTCTATTATAGTAACTAGCAGGGTACCCGCGTGCTGCGGCGGCGGGTACCCTAAAATAAAATTTTCCGGTGAATTATGTATTTTAGTTTATTATGTTCTTTTTGACATTAAA